>NW_021027391.1:430118-511087 GCF_004153795.1 Camellia sinensis | reverse complement strand
TAGCACCACTGAGTTCCTAGATAGGTGACACTTTCTTCATATCATTTCAAAAATAACTTAACAAAAGTACATCTTCTTGTTTTATCTTGCATGTCATAGGAGAGTTGCAGAAACAAATATAATACTTCTAATTGAAAAAAAGTTTTGGCAACTGAATGGGTTGTCCTAATGAGCTCATTCATGGAACAACTCTTCCTTAGTGCCTACATTTTTCTGATAATTTTATCACTGTCTTGTGTCATCAAGTCCAATATTTCTTGATCTCTTCCAGGAGGATTTTTTTCTCTGGCGGTGTGAGTCTTGTGGATGTGGATACCATCTGTAAGTTCTCGAATTATATATCTGCTAAACTATTTTGGTTAACATTAATATGTTCTATATCAAAAGTAAATTGTGTTAATTAGAGTTGCCATCGTAAAAACATACCTTACGCTTGCATGTCAGATAAATTCTTATTTACAAAGCCTAGTAGGACTTTGCAATCAATTCTTATTAAAAACAGTTTTGGAGCTAAAAATATTTTTAAAAAAATTCTACTCCTTTTATTATGACTAATAATTCTCTTTTTATGGTGGGATAATTACATTTAGCTTGATTGAAACTTCCACTACAATACCTACATAGTTGATTTTTTTTTTTTTTTTTAATATTGTGCTTTAATGATTGTTACTTGCATCCGTTTCTAGTTCTAACTCATCATTTTCATTAGGAAGAATCAGGATAGGCAAATCTTTATATTTTTCTTTTAAGAATTTTACTAAAGTGCAGTCGGCTGCGTTCCAAGTCCAACTCTCATCGTTTTTTAGTTTCTTTTGTAAAGATTTTCTTATTTTGGCTAAGCCTTTTATAAAATCTGAGGCATAAGTTAAACATCTTAAAAATCTTTCTAATTGTTTTCTATCCTTGATTTTATCAGGAAATTTATTAATTTTTTCTAGAACATGACTGTAGATACCCCATTTTTGATTGGGTGCCTCATGGTGAACACTCAATGATGAGTTAGTACGCTGTACAATTGTTCAATTTTCTCAGCAAAAAGCTTCGATTTTCCAATTTCAGAACCCAAACCTTGTATCCCCTTTGAACCAAAATCTAATTTTTTTTCTAGCTTGACCACTTAGAGGCTTGCTGGCCAAAAGGTGGCCAGCAGGCCAATTTTATTGGCAGGCCGTTCCCCTTTTTGGCTGGCCGGCCGGCCATGTCCAGTGGCAGATAGATATTTGCTGCCAGTTGTTCCCCCCATGTGTATGCCTTGCACCAGCTGACTCAATGCAGATATTTCCAACAAAGGAACCTATTTTTCTATAAATAGATGACCATCTCTCTTGATTTTAGGTTAGAAAAAATTTGCCAAGAGCCAAAAACTTGTCATACACTCTCCCTCTCTATCTTGCAATATACATACACTATACATACACTTCCTAAACCAAAAATTTGAGGCTCTTTGCTGAGATTATTGTGCCAAAATTTCAGCTCTTGAGGGTGAACCCTTTGTGGTTTGTGAACCAAAGAGTATCTTTATAGTGACCCCGGTCTTTTCCCATTTGATTATTGTATTCGGACTTAGGTTCCGTAGATTCTGTCATTGTATAATTGTTGTTGTTGTTGTCCCTTATTTTCTCATTTGGAGTTATAGGATGTGTTGGGCAGGTTTGTTTCAGGTTGGTTGGGTTCGTAAACCAAGTGTTGCTGTCCAGTTTTTGGGTTGGTCGCTCGAGCGAGTACTTGGTCGCTCGAGCGAGGGTTGTTTTTGTGTTTGGTGGCTCGAGCCAGATTTTCTTAGCTCGAGCGAGCGTTTGCGTCTGGTTTGGACCTGTAGCATTGCATTCTTGGCTTGAGCGAGCTTTTCTTTGCTCGAGCGAGTATTTCTTGTGTCTGGTCGCTCGAGCGACCAAGTCTTTGCTCGAGCGAGCCTGTTCAGTTTAATTAGACAGCAGCGGGTTTTTAATCAGTTTTCATCATCTTTTTAGGTTCCAAACCCTAAGGTCCGACTTCTCTCTCTCCCTACTCACCTTCTCTCTTAGGTTTGATCTATTTAGAGTGTGTTTCTACCCTAATTGCTTTATTAAAAAGATAGAGGGAGTCGAGGGCTTTCATTTAATCTGAACATTTGGCGATTTGGAGCACATTGGTATTTGGGTATTCATCTCTGTCTTCTCCATTTGGGTTGTTTTCTTCGAGGTAGGGATTTCCTACTCCATTTTATAAGTTTTGTTCTAATTTTTGGTATTTTGATAAGTTGGGGGTTACTTTGATAATTTTGGGAAAACCCTAGTTGTTTAAATTAATTAATTTGAATAATTAATTTAAGGGAATTGGGGAATTTGGTTGAATTCATGAAATTGGGAAATTTATTGCTTAAATGGTGTAGTTGGATAATGTAAATCACTCGCCCATTGAATTGTTGATATATTTATTTCCAGTCTAGAAATAACTGTTTTGGGCTATCGGTGGAGGATAGTCGTGATTGTTGTAGACATTGCATGTGGATTAGGAATAACTGAAACTAATCACATTGGTTAAGTCATTAATTTTGATTATTGCATTGATACAGAAAATACGTGTATTGATTGAGCATTGCATTTGCATACATTGTTTTGTGTGGGAGGAGATAGGGGATGTACTCCACGGTTTAGGGGAAGATAGGGGATGGACCTCTAAACCGGATTTTGTTTGGGAGGAGATAGGGGATGGACTCCATTAGCATCACTTTTATGTGTGCTTATTTATATAGAAGTGTTTTTATTGATACAGCACTAAAATGTGTATCAATCTGGAAGTATGAAGTGTTTTGATTGAGCTTGAGTCTCATTTGTTTGTTGATATTGAAAGGATGTGATTATGATATATATATAATTCACTATTGTAAGTTTGGCCAGGTTCTGAGCCATGTTGATAAAGTTGGAAAGTAAAAAGAGGAGGATGGGGAGCAACGACCAGTGTATTACGTGAGCAAGGCAATGGTTGACGCCCAAACACGCTACCTTCCGCTAGAAAAACTCATCTTAGCACTAGTCATGGCGGCAAGAAAACTGATGCATTACTTCTTGGGACATAGCATTGGGGTGCTAACAGATTATCCCCTCCGATCAGTACTGAGGAGTGCAGAAGCATCGGGACGTGTTTCAAAATGGGCTCTTGCACTCGGCCAATACGACATTCGATTTTTACCTAAAACTGCAATCAAGGGGCAGGTGTTGGCCGACTTTGTTGCCGAATTCACCGGCAAGCTTGCCAACCTCAAACCTGATGACGTTCGACCAAAGGTTGAAATCCAACCAAAGTCGAACTGGAGAATTTATGTCGGGGATATTTGGCAATTATACTGTGATGGATCATCTAACCGAAGGGGTAGTGGCGCCAGAGTTGTAATTATGTCTCCAGACGGCGCAGTAATCGAGCAGGCCGTCAAGCTTGGCTTCGAAGCATCAAATAACGAAGCCGAGTACGAAGCCCTTCTAGTCGGTTTGCGGAATGCGCATCTTCTCGGCGCGCGGCGTCTGCTTGTGTTTTGTGATTCAAAGTTGGTAATCAATCAGCTAAAGGGGGAGTACGCGGCAAGAAACGACTGCATTGCAGCCTACATGAAAATGGCGAATTCCTTGTTGGCAAAATTTGACCATCACGAACTAAACCAAATAACACGCGACCAGAACACACACGCAGATGCCTTGGCGTGCATAGCCTCCGCTATCAATTCTGAGATCAAACGGACCATCGAAGTAGGTTTCGTCCCAGAGCCGAGTATTGGCCCTTCGGAGGAAATCCATGTCAATGTTATAGAATCCGCACCAAGCTGGATGGACCCCATCACTACATTCCTCTCTTCCGAACAACTCCCAAGGGACAAAAATCCTGCGATACTTTCTGGATCCGCAAGGAGGGCTTTACAAAAAGTCCCTCTCTGGTCCATATTTGGAATGCGTGCACCCCGACAAAGTGGAGGAGCTTCTGACAGTGATACATGAGGGCAGTTGCGGTGCCCATTCTGGCGGACGGTCCCTGGCCCATCGAGTTATAACACAGGGATATTATTGGCCGACAATGAGAGCTGACGCAGAGAGTTGTGTGAAAAAATGTGAACAGTGCCAAAAGTTCTCCCCATTAACCCATCTGCCTGCCGAAGAGTTGAACTCTATCACCAGCCCCTGGCCGTTTGCTCAGTGGGGACTTGATATCGTAGGACCATTGCCCAGGGCCCCAGGGAACATGCGATTCTTAATCGTCGCGATAGACTATTTCACAAAATGGGTCGAAGCGGAGGCTCTAACACATATACGAGATGCCGACATTAAACGCTTTGTATGGAGAAACATCATAACACGATTCGGCATTCAGAGCTCTCATCTCAGACAATGGCACCCAGTTCGATTGTGGCGTGTATCGAGAGTTATGCAGCAAATATGGCATTCGGCCTTACTTCTCGACACCGGCCTACCCCCAAAGCAATGGTCAGGCCGAAGCCTCTAACAAATCCATCTTGGACGGCATCAAAAAGAGGCTCGAAAAAGCTAAAGGCAAATGGGTCGAAGAACTGCCGAGTGTATTGTGGGCTTATCGTACTACGCCGAGGAGATCAACCGGAGAAACACCGTTTGCTCTATGCTTTGGAACCCAGGCAATCTTACCCCTGGAAATCGGCCTCCCAACTCTGAAATCGCAAGCTTTTGACATAGGCCGAAACGACATGATGCTTGCCCTAGATCTGATTCTAATCGAAGAACGGAGAGACCGCGCCCTGACATCCATGGCACGCTATCAGCAGCAGCTCGCCAAGTCGTACAATCAGCGAGTTCAGTTGTGCCAATACACGCCAGGAGAGCTTGTCCTAAAGAAGGTACTTCCAGCCAACCGAAAACCGGCCGATGGGAAATTGGGTCCAAACTGGGACGGCCCCTATCAAATTGAATCCATCGCAGGAACAGGGGCATATCGACTCTCAGACATGACAGGAAGAAGCCTGCCACGGCCTTGGAATTCTACGCATTTACGTAAATTCTATCATTGACCTAACTTGTGGGCTTGATACTTGTACGTGTTCCACCTTTGTAATATAAAGTTTCTCGTTTTCTCAAGCTCGCCCCCAAGCCTTGATTAATAAGGGCCGATTAAGCCTTCCAAGGCCAAAACAAAGACTCCGAATTCGAAGCGCCCTTCGTGGATATCACGATTGGCCCAAAATAAAGCCTCCGGATTCGGAGCCCCTTTTGGTACATGACACCTTAAAGGCCAATTGAGACTCCGGATTCGGAGCGCCCTTCGTGGATATCATGATTGGCCAAAATAAAGCCTCCGGATTCGGAGCCCCCCCTTTCGGTGCATGACACCTTAAGGGCCGATTAAACCTTCCAAGGCCAAAACAAAGACTCCGGATTCGGAGCGCCCTTCGTGGATATTACGATTGGCCAAAATAAAGCCTCCAGATTCGGAGCCCCTTTTGGTGCATGACACCTTAAGGGCCGATTGAAACTCCGGATTCTGAGCGCCCTTCGTGGATATCGCGATTGGCTTGAGGTTTGTATTCGGACCACTTGATTGGCCGAATAAATATTCAATAAGAATCATTCTTAATTCAGACCGGTCAATGCATGTCTAAACATTTATGCCATACAAACACAAAACTTGCCAGAAAGATGAAATAATACGATCAATTAAACACAAAACATTTCAAGACCAAATACAAACGTTGAAAAGAAAAGAAATTCTATTTATTCCGCTCAATGTCTATTCATTAGGCACCCTCATCGCCGCTCTTCTCAATTTCGAAATCGGGATAAGGAAAGTGAAGGCGATGATACAGGGGCAAGGCCGAATCAATTCCCACGGCTTCGAGAGATCCCTCGGTTTGAAGGGCCTTGATCCAGCCGTGCTTGAATCCACAATTTTCACATTGACAAACCTCCTCGGCAAGATCCTGTTTGGTCTTCTCTATCCCAACCTTCAGGCCATCCTGAAACCCCTTTTCATAACCCGAGGTCTGTTGGGTTCCTCTCTCCACACCAACCAATTTAGATTGATCGGCCGCAACCGACGCGCTCGCTCGAACACTCTTCAGTTCCCGAAGCTCACGCTCAGACTTTTCCGCGCGAATCTCCAAACTGCGATTCCTTTCGTCCTTTTTCTCGCTCTCATGTCGTGCTTCCTGTAGACGCATGCCGACTTCGTAAGCAGTATTTAGTCCTTTCACGGCGCGGTGGATGTCGTCTCGAAATACTTCGAAATCTCGACGTCCGACCATCGATTGTTGGACTTCCAGCGGGAATATCTGTCGAGCGAACTCGACCGCCACATCTGGGTCTTTAATGAGAGAGTCTGCCTCCGTCATTGGTCTATTCCTCACAGAAACCACAAAACTCAACGGCCGTGACGTCGCACCAGGCTCGATTCTCGGTTGACTATCCTTTCAGGGCGATCTGCTTCGATGACTGAGGGGCTGCTGTGTTACCCGACCCTTGGACGTTCTTCTTCCCGAACGCGTAGGCTCGCTACTGCGACTCATTGCGACAGCTGATTTAGTCAATCTTCATCCCTCCCAGTTGCCTGAATGGAAATAAGTAAGGCCTCTGGCGTGCACCCGTTCCATTTATCCTTCAATGTTTGCAGCTTTCCCGAGGCAACGTCAGCAATCCCAAACGTCAACAGTTAGATGACAACTATCCAACCGCGAGTTAGTCCTAGTCAGCTTCCCAAGCTCGCGCCCTGGCTAAGGCGAGGGCAGATTTATTAATATTAGCGGCCGAGTTTATAAGAGCAAACAGCCGATCAATCTGTGCCTTAGCCAGCCCGTAAGTTAGGCCCGTTCGGCTTCCCAACCTCGCGCCCTGGCTAAGGCAAGGGCAGATTTATTAATATTAGCGGCCGAGTTTATAAGAGCAAACGGCCGATCAATCTGTGGCTTAGCCAACCCGCGAGTTAGGCCCATTCGGCTTCCCAAGCTCGTGCCCTCGCTAAGGCAAGGGCAGATTTATTAATCTTAATAGCCGATCAATCTGTTCCTTAGTCAGCCCGCGAGTTAGGCCCGTTCGGCTTCCCAACCTCGCACCCTGGCTAAGGCAAGGGCAGATTTATTAATATTAGCGGCCGAGTTTATAAGAGCAAATGGCCGATCAATCTATGCCTTAGCCAGCCCGCGAGTTAGGCCCATTCGGCTTCCCAAGCTCGCGCCCTGGCTAAGGCAAGGGCAGATTTATTAATCTTAACGGCCGATCAATCTCTGTCTCAGCCAGCCTGCGAGTTAGGCCCGTTTGGCTTCCCAACCTCGCGCCCTGGCTAAGGCAAGGGCAAATTTATTAATCTTTGCGGCCGAGTTTTCAAGTGCAAACGGCCGATCAATCTGTGCCTTAGCCAGCCCGCAAGTTGGGCCCATTCGGCTTCCCAAGCTCGTGCCGTGGCTGAGGCAAGGGCAGATTTGTTAATCTTAACGGCCGATTAATCTGTGCCTTAGCCAGCCCGCGAGTTGGGCCCATTCGGCTTCCCAAGCTCGCGCCCTGGCTGAGGTAAGGGCAGATTTATTAATCTTAACGGCAGATCAATCTGTGCCTTAGCCAGTCCGCGGGTTAGGCCCATTCGGCTTCCCAAGCTCACGCCTTGGCCAAGGCAAGGGCAGAGTTATTAAGCAGCCGATCTAACCACAACCGAAAACAATAACATTCAACATTTTCCTTAACCAGTTGAGCACAACTCATGAATTTTTTTATATATACTCAAGTTACTAAACAAAACGATTTACTCATGATTGTAGCAACAGATGAAAAGTACTAAAGTAAAAACTGTAAAAGCACATTCGATATCCTAAAAACTGTCAGTCGGCCGGATCAGCCATCAAAATCAGACTCCAATGGCTCAACATCCACTTGCTCATATGGTATTGGCATAATCAACGAAGCGTTAGCAGCAGCAAGGGCCTTGCGCCAGCCATGTTTGAATCCCCAATTTTCAAACTTGGGGACTTGGTCAACGTACTCGGCAAGCACAGCATTTTCCCGGCCTCGAACACTTTGGAAGACTCCGAGTCGACTGCTTCCTTCGCCACCTTCATTTCAGCCAACTGTGGACGCGTCCCGAGGGACTTATGCTACCACAGTTCGGACTCGTTTTAGTTACGGTTCTAAATCTGAACCAAAGAGTCCAAATCCGGCAAATCGTTTTGAGAAACAGATTTTTGAAAGAAGTGCCAGACATGGACTGCTTTGCTAGATACAGAGTCGCCACCTAAATATTTTTTAATGGGGGAATTTAGCAAACCCTGACTCGTTTGCCTAAGGCCACGTGTCCGTCATCACCAAAGTTGCCTCGGCTCGGAAACTTGGGTACGATTGGGGAAGGTCAGCTATGAGCACCCCCGCTCGCCCGATCAAAGATCGGCCTCTACTAACCATGATATCTAATTTTGAAAATATTATGCGTTCTTATTCCAGTTATTAGCCTAGATTTACTACGTGATGCGCACAACAAATAAGTATAGACTAAGTCGCCTAAATTGGAACAAAACATTTCATGTTTGTTTATTTTGAAAATGGTTTGATGGTGCTACCCGCAAGTAGGCTAAGACATGAATTTTGTCACCCTCAAGTGGGCTTAAAACTTGCATTCAATGCATTGCTCCAATTTAAGTAACCTAACCTCCACCCACAGGTATTCAGGCAGTTATGTCACATAAGCAACTAGCCTCATGGTAATTATGCTATCGTGGCAACATTCACACACATGTGGCATGGTAAAGCATAAAAACTTACCTAGTACTCCAAGCCAAAACAGAAACTAGTTAGTAATCATATGCATGATCCTAGTTCATGTTAAGATGGCTAATGCAACACATGCAAAATGCAACTACAAAAGGCTCGGCTAATCTAAACATGGCATATGATGATGCTACAACTAACACGTATTCAACTTGGAATTGAAATACAATGCAGTTAGTATGATGCGCCGAGCCCGGTGCATGCAAGACAAATGTATGGATGCACGCATGCATAGCATAAGGTATGCTAAATTAAATATGACCTAATACTAACCATCAAAAGCAGATAAGTAAAAGGGAGAAAGAAGTGGGGGTTGGAAGACATGCACACACACACCCACACTTATTACAAATTCGCTCTCGCTCGGAGGGACCAAAAGAATAATACAAATTAATTAACCTACAAGCTAATTAATTATTACAGACCACCTAATTAATTAAGCAAATTAACTAAGCTAAGAAAGCAGTAAAGGCCTCGGGAAGAGGATCCAATGCGCACGTGCTCGGGTTTGCTCGGAAATCCAACGCCATGCACAAGTTTGCCTCTGTTTTCCCTGCTCTGCTCCTCTAGAAATTGCACAAGTCCCAGGGAGCACTCTATGGACACTGTGGAACACCACCGGCTAAGAAAGAACACCACCGGCCATGTCCGGATGGTCATCGACCATCTGTAAAGCCATCGGCCAACAATGGATGGCTGGTCGGCAGCATAGATGGCCGGCCGGCCAGAGCTTCCTGCAGAACCTATTTTGACAGCAGCAGAGGGCAAAACATGGCATGGCAATGCATTTCAAGCAAATGTGTGCACCACCACATCCCTTATCATGTTTGTGACTCAAAGGGGTATGGTGCTCGATTCTCGGACCACCAATCGCGCATTTCAATGCATGATGGCCCAAAAGCCAAGTGTGCAACTTCAATATCAAATGAAATGCACACACAAAACACATCAAAGGCCCCAACCTCTATCATGCTTAATCAAGAGGCAACGGATGGATGCACAATGCAATGCAACCTAAGCATGCAAGCAAGGCTAATGCAACATGATTATGCAATGCATTTAATATGCAATAGGCACACAACCTAAACATGTAAACAAATATGGCATGCAACAACATGCGATGATGGACTTAAACTAACATGGATAGCTCCCAAGCATGCCAAAATCAGTGG
Source organism: Camellia sinensis (assembly GCF_004153795.1). Taxonomy (NCBI): domain Eukaryota; kingdom Viridiplantae; phylum Streptophyta; class Magnoliopsida; order Ericales; family Theaceae; genus Camellia; species Camellia sinensis. The sequence continues at coordinate 501,174 of NW_021027391.1, read as the reverse complement.
CCATAATGATGCAAGTGAGGCAACAAAATACATGGAATGCATGCACAATGCATTAACCAAGCTTAAGGCACAAAAATGCAACTCTACCAAAGCATGGCAAGGAGGGAATATGGCATACAATGGTGCATGCTCCAGATCTAAAATGGCGTGCCAAATGACTCCAAAATGACTCCAAAGCATGCAAACACTTATGTAATGCATTGTTAAGGACTCAAGCACTAAAGCTAGTGAAATGCAATACACTATAAACATGCAAAGCGATGCTCGAATGATGAAACCAGCCCCAAAAAGTCCCTATGCAGCCCAAAATAATGCTAAAACATGTATGAAATGTAGCCAAAATAAGCTAGCATGCTTGGCCGAAACAACATGCAACATAGGCTAGTAAGCGTGGGTTGTATTACAACTATATGAAGCATGTGAGTACTCATCAAACCAGCTAAAAACAGTAACATGGTATGTCAAATAAGCCCCAAAAACCCATGGAAACAAGGTCCATGCATTCAAGAAAGATGTGTTCCTTTGAAAGGCCAATAAGAGGGTTATTCTACACATGCAACAAGGACACTTAACATGGCAAAACCAGATCTGGAAATAGGTTATGAGGGTCCTAAAACCCACCAAAAAGGCCCTGGAATGGGTCAATGAAGCATGCAAATGAAAGCCCCTTTGAAAGGCCTTGAGGAGGATTGCTCCACACATGCATGATAGACACAAAATATGGCCAAAGGGGCTCCAGACAGAGTTAAGGCAGACCTAAAAACTCACAAATAATGACCTTAAACAAGACTTCAAAGCATGCAAAATGGGGGTCCTTTGGAAGGCCAAAAATGCAAGTAAACAAGGCAAGAAGGAGAGGGGATGTCCCTCTCCTTCTTAGGACCTTAAACCACCATCCTCACCACTGAAATCCCTCAAGATTTCAGTGGTGAGGAGGCCCAAACAAGGTGGTCCCGGAGCTCACCAATAATAGCACAAAATGGGGCGAAACAGGGCCTAAGAGGGGGAGGTCAGCCCCAAACAATAAAATGACCTTAATGAAAGATCTTAAGCATGAAAATACAAGACTTTTTTCAGTTATACACAAAGCTTAAATCAGCATGCAAGACAGGTCAAAAGCTAATGCAAGATTGGGAAAAATAAAGCAAAAGTGTTACCCTTGAAGAACACTTCAAGAACAGCAGGTCCAGCCACTCTCTTCTGACCAAAATCAGTCCAAAACCTCAAGAACAAACCCTTAAGGCCTCCCAAAGTCGAAGTAAGGTGTAATGCTATGTGTTTTAGTGCAAAACTAAGAACAAACACACACTTTAGGCCCTCAAACACACACAAAATGAAGAGAGAGAGGGAGATGTAGAGAGAGAGGATGATATATATCAGATATATATGTGTATAGCTCTGGTTTTTGCTGAACCAAAACAAAGGAGAGGGGAGGTCTCCTTATATAGGCAAGGGAAAGCTTTAAAGCTTCTTAGAGAAGCTAAATGAGAAGGTTCAAGGGGGTCAAGGCTTCCAAGAGAAGCTAAGCTAAGGGTGCAAGCTTCTTGAGGAAGCTTTGACAAAGGGTCAAGCTTCCTCAAGAAGCTTGATCAAAGGGTGCAAAAGGTTTGGATCAAAAGGGGTCAAAGGTTGAAAATAGCCACACATATGCACGGGGGAGAGGGTTTGTGCATCCCAGCTGGCACAGTTGGCATGCACCATGCCTGAAGGGTGCAAAAGGGTAAAATCGGCCACGAAAGGAGGCCATCGGCCAAATAAATGGCCGGTCGGCACAATAAATGGCTGGCCTGCTATTTTTATTGGCCGGTCGGCTAAATTGATGGCCGGTAGGTGGCTGGCAAGGTCAAAAAGTGGCCGGTGGATATCTAGACTGAAGCCCTAGAAGTTAGCTTTCCAATGGCGCAAACCTTGCATTAAAATTCCTCCTGTGCAAAAAGTTATGCCCATTTTGGTGAAGCCACGCAGATTCAATCCAACCGGATTGATCCCCTACTTCAACCAATCATATCTCCCCCACCCGGACTTGGCTTTAGGAGATTCTTGAGTGAAAAATGAAGCCCCGGAAGTAAGCTTTCCAACGGTGGTGGCCTCATAGCTAAAATCCAACGGTGGTGGCCTCATAGCTAAAATCCAAGTATGCAGATGAATAAGCCCGATTCAGCGAGGGCTGCTCGACCCTCTTCTACCCGGATTCATGCCGAACTTCTTCCAAACCAGTTTTCTCCTCTCCTTTCCTCTTTTCTTCAACTTCAAACCCCTAAACAAAGTGTTTTGAAAGATTTTTTTAAAGATTTCATCTCTCTTTTATTCATTCTCCACTTTGTCCTTGCTCGGTTTACCGAAAAGCGTAACATTTAACGAAATGTGAGCGTCGAAACATCGTAGAAACTTTATTTTCAAAACATTTTGAAAGAGAGGGTTTTAAGATCTAAAATCTTTTGATCAAGGTTGTTTTGGTCCAAAAGGGGTATGAAGTTGGGATTTGACTCTCTCATTGCCGAAGAAATTGAACCTTTGCCCTGCACACCTTTTTACCACCAAGTAAACCATCAGTAACGCCCAAGTCTTAAGAGCGGTCAAAAATGGGGTGTCTACACCAACTCAGCCTCCAGTCTGGAGATCGCCTTCTGGGCAAATGTGAGCGCATCTTCGCTCGCGTCCGCCTTCTTCTCGGCATCCGATCTCAACTGATCCGCGCTACGAGCCCTCTCCATCTCGGCATCGGCCCTCGAGGCTTTCTTATTCGCCCTCAAAGCCTCGACCTCGGCCCTTCTCCTCGGGCCTTCAAGATCCTCGCGTAGATGGCCAATCTCTTTCACAGCGTTACGATGGCGACGACCCAAATCGGCTATCCATCCGACGGTGTTCCAAACAAGCATTTAAAACCTTAACTTCAACAGTGTTTGGATTAAGCAAAGCTAAGTTCGAATACGTACCAAAAGCGTCGATTGGGCGGCTAATGCTGTCGCATTCAGATCCGTTTCCACCCGGAAAGCCTCCTTGTCAGACGGCAACGACACGGACATGGCCAAGCTGAATACGACTTCTGGATCTTGAAGCGCCGAAGCATCAGAAGAAACCGGCATGTTTCTTATCGTCGGCTGAATGACAAAAGGGACGATCACGTCCGATCCCTCTAATCGGGAACGTTTGCTGCCGTGTTCCTCTGAGCCGGCCTCAAACTCGGTAGGGCGTTTCTCTGCCTCAACTTCTTGGCCAGCCGGCACGATCACAGCAGATTCGGCATTCTGATTTTCTTCCGTTTCCACCTCAACGCGCACGGACTCTGATCTGCTAACAGGCAATGAGAATTGAGATTCAGCGGTGGGCGGTATTTCAGACGGAAAGGCCTCCGCTCTTCGTCACGCAGCCAACCTCTCCTCATTCGCTTTCCTGGCAAGTTTTGTCAGGCTTAGCCCTGCCATGTCTTCGGGGTTTGCGGTGGGAATACTTTCCAAATCGTGAAAAACGCCGTCAAGTGAAAGATCCCCTCAGCCCGAGGTGAATGGGGGATCGGCCGAATTTAATACCTCGTCAGATTCGGTTTCAGACTGATCTGATTCGCAAACATTAGCTACTTCTCACTCTGAATCGGACCCTTCAAATCCAACCTGCCTCAAGTTTTTGAAGTCGGACAAAATAAGAGCGATAAGAGAATCTTCGCCCTTCGGAACGAGGATATTTTCCGCCGCCGAGAAGGTCGTATATGTCGGCTTGTAACGAAGTAGAATATGCGCTGACCTCCCTTGTTTCCGAAGACTTTGACGGCAGAAATATTTGAGTGCGACTTCTATATCCGAAAGAATGGCGCTGTCAGTTGAAGGCAGAACTTTCTTCAAAATGCTCCCTGCACAAGACAAGCCGTCACATTTCAAAGTAGAGTCTTCACAGTAAAAACATACAAATAATAAAAGCGAGAAGGCAATCAGCCACCTGGCTCGCCCCTCCGCCTGGGAATAGGGTCGACGTGATCCTCTCCTTCGCCAAATTCCCAGTTACCCTGGACAACGACCATAACGTCATCAACTCGTTTTCCAGAACTGGAAAGCTTAGTAATCAGCTGATGATCGATATCCTTGGCCCTAAGGAAGAAACGCCCGTGCCGACCAGAAGACTTAGCCAAGGCATAGCAATGCCGGATGGCTGGAATGCCAAGGTTAATTCTTAGGTGATTATTGAGCGCTACAATCCCCATTATGACTCTAAAGAAATTTACATTAGGTTGGAAGGGGATTAAACCCCAATAGCGAAGCACAGCCCTAAGAAACGGGTGAAGGGGGAAACGGACTCCACCCTCTGCAATTGACAAAAGGGGAAAGACAATCGTGGTTTCGTCCTCCCTCTCCATATCAAGAGTGTTGTCTGCCACAAGCGACAGACGGACATCATCAGGAATGGAGAAATGGCGTTTAAAGCCAGCAATTCGATCTGACGAGAGGAGGTCTTTCAGATGTTTCGCCATGTCCTACAGTTTGAGAGAATATGCCAAGGAAGGAACAAACCAGAAAAAGTCTTTAAAGCAAAGGAGGAGAGAACTTATAAAGGACGAAGGAGATATCGGAAAACAGAGTTGCAGGGACTGTCCAAAAGACAACCCAGCGATGAGCGTCACGAGATACATGAAAGGACGTCAAGATTTTGAATCGTAGTAAATAAACACATGCGCGAAGGGGAAAAGTCGACACGACAACCGAAAGGAGTGCTCTTAGATATCTGCATGACGATGAGGCCAGCCGCCGAATTTTGGCTCTGACCTTTCGAAATTCAAAACCAAGCACTCCAGCCAACTGTCATCAGTGAAGTGCTTGGGGGGCAATTGTGGGAGCCGAATAAGTGGAAGAGCCGGGAGACGCATACCCAGAAACTAAATGCTACTCAGCCTCGTATTGTGTAACGAGGGCGCCGAATGCGTTAGTGGAGCCGAATAGAAGGGGGTCAGCAGGTCCGAATGAATATAAGGTGAATGGGATAAAAGTAGGCCCAGGCCCTGAGGCCCAAAAAAGTAAGTATAAATACAAGAACCATAAATCTAGAAAGGTATGTAAGAATCACTCCACTTAACTTAGACAAGAAGCTATCTTGAGTGTCTGAACTAACTTGTCCGTCGGAGTGCTAATTCCGGCACCCCCAACCGGAGTGTTTTCATCTTTTCAAGTGACTAGCTAAGTATCACTAGCGTCTCCCGGGATCTAAAGAGTATTTCCAAATCATTTCTCCACAGGGATCAATCTCATTTACATTGAGGTGTAATATGATGCAATGCGATGCAGTGTATGAAATGTATCAATGTAACACTTTTTTAGATAAAAAGTTTGTTTCGTTTCATCATCTTTTCAAGTACAAAGTTTTGGAGAAAAAAACAAAAACCTGCCTGCGGCAGTATAAGGTACTCAAGCTACCAACAAAAAGTAAAGCAAAACAAAAATAAGAAAAGTAGCAAAAATCTGGATCAATGTCAACTGGTCTCAAGCCAGAGGGTCTGTCCTCGTCCTCTTCCTGGACGAAGGTCCAGGAGCATCGTCATCAGCACTGTCATTTGAGTTCGAGCCATCTCCGGTCTCCTCCTCGGACGACTCTGCCTCTGCCTCCGCCTCCGTCTCAGATTCATCGTCATCAGTAACCGGTGCCCATGAGCTACTCCTAACATGAGTGCGCCCCGCTTTGGTGCGGGGGTATAATCTGCCACCTCGCCCTCCTCCTCGAGCAGGAACAGAAGGCCCAGCCGGAGCACCTCCTGTAGCAGGAATCTGGAATGGGGGTTGAAAAGCACGGATGGTAAACGCATCAATATACTACGCAAAGCAGGGTATGAATGCCGAATACAGTGTATGAGTACAGTGTGTGAACACTATGAATAGCGTTTCAGTACAGAGTATGAATGCTATGAACAATGTATCAGTACAGAATGTAGTGTATGAGTATAGTGTGTGAATGCTGTGAACAGTGTGTCGGCGCAGAATGCAGTAGCTGAGTGCAGTGCATGAATGCCGTCAGTGATGCTGCGAACAGTCTATAGGCTACAGTGTATCAGATGCCGTGAGGGCCATGTATCGAGTGTTGTGTTGACAGTGCGATGCATCAGATTATGTGGAACAGTTTATGTATGGTTTGAGACTGTGGTTAGAAGAACATACCAGAATACTATAAATAGCTAGAAGATCGAGGCTCCGCTGGAGCATCCCCATCACCGAAGCAGTCAGCTCCAGAGACTGACGAGTGTACTCAGAGGAAGCATGCAAAAGTGTTAGAAGCATCAGTATTCTGTGAAATCTCAAATGAAATGAAATGACAATGCAAGATGTAAAATACAGTAGTACATACTGGGGGTAAGTCGTAGAACCCAACTAATTCGTGATCAGCCGGAGGGGGAGCGAAGGGGATCTGGTAGGTCTCCCCACCCTGCCCTCGGCATGTCATCATCGTGGGCAGTACTGGCCAACTATCCCCCCGTCCTCTCTGGGCCCAACTCCTGGCACGGAGCCGAGCAGTGCTCGACGCCCCTGCTCCCGCTCCTGCCCTAGCTACCGGCGCCGCTGGCCCCTCTCTCTCAACTCAACGGCCACTGCTCAAAGGCCGTATGATGTAGGTCTGGACGTACTCTGCGTAGTCGCCCTCGCCCCTGTAGCCCTCCGCGTCCCAGCTGATCGTGTAATCAGCCATCTGTTCAGGAGTGAACCTCTCTGTGTCCCTCATGTGGGTAGGAGGCGGACCTGGAACTATCTGCTCTGGTAAACCCAGGGTCTGGTGCAGGAAGCGCTCACCCGGGTACCAAGCTCGACAGACTGGGCCCTCCAACAAGATCCTGAACCGGGCGGTCTCCTCAGCACCGGCAAACCGCTCCCGAATCGCAACTGGCAATGGAGCCCAGGGCTGCCAGGTGATCTGAAAATGATATGCAGTCAAATATCTACTGTTATTGAAAATACAGTGCAAAGCGAAGCTTGAAATAAACTCTAAAGTTGAACATACCTCTGTAGGGGTAACGGTGTCGAAGTAGCGGTGGAAGAATATGAACGTCTCCCGGGGTCTCCGCACGTATCTCACATCGAAGCGTCGGGAGAATGGAACGCCGAGGGGAGTCTCCTCGTCGGGCACTGGCGCAAGCCTTGGGAAGTAGGCGTAGACCCACAACTGCAGAGTAAATATCAGTATGCTTATCAGATAAAGCAGAAATAGCAGAATCGTATTTTGTGCAGTGCATTGTGCAGAGTGTACGGTGTGTGCAGTGTACAGTCAGTGTAAAGCAGATTATATGTGTGCCGTGTGTGCAGTATACAGTCAGTGTGAAGCAGACCGCAGTGTGTGCAGTATACAGAATACAGATAATGTAAAGTAGAAAGGAAGATGTACCTCCCAAGCTCGCCAGTAACCTCCGAGCAACTGCCCGCTACACCGGGAGGATGAGCTCATATATCCGTAGAGTGTGGCCAAGGCTGCCCCACCCAGTCGTAGCGCAGGATCCTGGTCACGTCCACCAGAGCACTCAGCAATCAGAGGGGCACGGTGTTCGCCCGATCGGCGAAGATGGTCGTTCCCAGTAAGAACATGAGGAAGCCGCGTGCATACCGCTCCACCTTATTACAACATTGCCCTCTCTCGGAGGGTCCGAATAAATAATACAGAATCGAATTAACTAATTATTACACAACACTAGCTAATTAACAAATTAAACTAAGGAAGCAAATAAATTAGCATGCAAGCTACATGAAATGGACTACCTTAGCTCTGTTCCAAATGATAAAGGATGCATGCATGCTCGAGTCGCCTTGTCGGGAAATCCATCGCGATGTCTCAACTTGCCTTTGTTTGCAATAGAATTTAGAAACTTGCACAAAGCTCCAAGGAGATGAAACTTCACCCTAGGAATCTAGGGGAAGGCTGCCGACCAGCTATAGGCATTGGAGACCACCGACTGACCACCCTTGGTGGTGAAAACCAGAAAAGGTGGTCGGCCTACTAGAAAACTTGATCGGCCGACTAGTTTCTTCTCCTGGTTTCTGCATTTTCTGCAACAAAGGCAAGAGAGAGAGAAAGCAAGGTGTTTTCAACATATGTGTGCCCGACCACTCTCCCCGTCATTGTGTAAGCTCTAGGGAGTGTAGTCCTCGATCCTCGTGCCATCAATCACGCATTCCGATGCATGACGGCCAAGGAGTCGAATTGCACGACTCAATGTGAAATGAATGCACATGTAAACACCTAAAGCCAACAACTCTATCATGGATAGTCAAGAGTGTCGGTGACCAAGAATCGAGGCATGTTTCGTCACTTTGAGTACGAAATGTCCCTCGTTTCCCGTGTTTGGACTAAACCCTACTCCAAACATAATGCAACAAACAATGTATGGACAAATGAACCCTAGCATGCGATCTAAATGCAATGCAACTAAGTAATGCGAAGATGCACGGAATGACATGCAAGCATGCAGATGGCATGCACAATGCTATGAACTAATCAATGGCATACTCAATGCACATGGATTATGTGGCATGCATACACAATGCACTAACATACGCAATGTTATGAACGAGGCATACGCAATGCAATGATCAAACATGCGATAACATGGACTATAGGGCATACACAATGCAAGATGGACTTAAACCAAGATGGACGGGCCTCGGCCACACCCAAATCAGTGGCCAATATGATGAAAATGAGGCAACAAGGTACATGCATACATGCACAAATGCAAGGGACCAAACCTAAGGACCAAAGTGCAACTCTACCAAAGCATGACAAGGATGAAATATGGCATACAATGACACATGTTCCAGCTCTAAAATGACATACAAGATGGTCCCAAATCATGCAAACAACTCACCCGATGCATGTTGGATGGCACAATTACCGAAACTAGTGAAGTGCATTACACTAGAGGTATGCAAAGTAATGCCCAAATGACCAAACCAACCCCAAACAGTCCCTATGCAGACCCAAAACAATGGCAAAATGGACTAAAATGATGGCTTGCAATGCACGAAAAAGAAGCTCATGCAATAGCCCAAAAAGGAGGCATACAAGCACAACTCTCAGACACATTTAAAGGGTGGAAAACATGGGAAGATGACACAAGCATAAGCTCTGAAATAACATGTTCAATGATGCCAAAACATGAAAACAACGCAAGTGAAGCATGCAAGAGGCTTCAAAACTCGAAGCTAGACAAGGGTATTACACTACAAGCATGCATGGCAAGCATCATCCGACAATGGGACCTCAAAACAGAGCTAAGGCAGCCCAAATCATGAATAAAATCAGTTTAGAACATGGCCAAAATATGCTAGAATCAAGGGCCAAAACAACATGCAATGTGAGCTATTGAACATGGATTACACTACAAGCATATGAAGAATTCAAGAGGCCACTAAACCAGCAAAAGTCAGAGACATGACGTGCCAAATAAAGCCCAAAAACCCACTGAAACATGATCAATGCATGCAAGAATGACATGCTCCTTTGATAGGCTATAAGAGGGGTTATTCTACACATGCAAGAGACACACCCAAGGTGACAAAACCAACTTTGGACAGAGCCTAGGCAGGCCCTAAAAGTCACTGAAAAGGGCTTGAAACAAGGCTTGGAGGTGTGCAAATGAAGGCTCCTTTGTAAGGCCAAAAAACTAGTGAACAAGATAAGGAAGGAGAGGGTCACCCCTCTCTGATTTTGGCTCTCAAAAAACACATGTTAACCACTGAAAATCTGCTGGATTTCAGTGCTTAAAAGGCCAAGCAAAGGTCAACACACAGGCCTTAGGGCATGGCTCAAAACAAGGCAAAATGAAGCATGCAAGGGGGTAGATGACCCCCAACAACAAAATGACCTTAAACAAACATGAAAAGGACCTTAAAAAAAAAGACTTTTTTCAGTTGACAACAAAGCTCAAATATGCATGCAAATAAGGCAAAGAGATGGATAAAAATAAAGCTTAAAAGAGAAAAAAAGTGTGTCACCCTTGAAGCTCAGGAAGACAGCAACTTCTAGACCCAAAACCCAACTCCTTAACCTCTGAAAATGACCTCCAAGAAGCTCCAAGCAATGATGGAAGGGTTAGGCTGTGAGGTGGTGTGCAAAGGTGCAAGAACAGTGCACTTTGGAGCTCAAAATAGTGAGATATAGAGAGGGATATATTTTTTTCCTTAGGGCAAAATCTGAACCCTCACAAAGGAGGGGGAGGCCCTCCTTTGTAGCCAAAAGGGACCAAAGCTTCTTAGAGAAGCTAAAAACCAAGGTTGAAGATCCTCCATACACGTGTATGAAGGATCCAGTATGTGCCTTCCAGCTGGCACAATTGGCAACAACTCACAGAGACAAAACTGGGGGAGGCAGGCCGACCAGTTCAGGTGGTCGGCCGACCACTTCCCCTGGTCGGCCGACCAGTTCAAAAGGGTCAACTCAATGAAAGGTGGTCGGCAGCCCCATTTGATGGTCTCCACATTGAATGCAAGCTAGTGGTATGGTAGGAGACCAGTAAACGTGGCTCAAAGACCAAGGAGACCAGCTTCCTGACAAAAAAATCGGCTGGCGGGAGAAAAGTGGTCTCCAAGGAGAAAAGGTGGTCTCCCACCCTTGTACCACCTCCTAAACAAAGAAAACAAGGTCCATGCCAAAAATGAACCAAGACGGATGCAAAACGAGTGTTCGGGGGTCAAAACGCGCAGCCGGGTGCCCCGAAAACAGGCTGTTATGCATCGAAAGTGGCGTGCGACCACAAAGGTGGTCTCCCAGGCCACAGTGTCCCTCCAGAGAGAGGAAACAAGGTGTGTGCCAGAAACCGTACCAAACAGAGAATGTTAAGCGGTCCCGAAACGAGGGGCGCGGCCGACGGCTTCGAAAATCGAAAACTGGTCTCCAAACGGGTACAGTGGCCCGCGACCACGAAAGGTAGCCTACGGCCACTGAGAGATGGTCTACAAGACCTCTCCCTCCCTCCGGGAAGAGAAACAAGACATGGTCCGTGAACCGAGACAAAGCAAAAAAAAAAAAGGTCCCGAGGTCCGGGGGTAAGGACCTCAGCCGAAACTCCGAAACCTCAGAACGAGCACAACATTCACCATCACCGAGCACTCAATCAATGACGTCTAAGTCTTAAGGTCGGTCAAAAATGGGGTGTCTACAGTTGCCCCTCTTTGACAGAACTCGAAAGTAATAACAATGACGGGAGTGAATGTCAAAGCCCAGAGACGACCCATTTTTGACAAGGCCGAAGACTTAAACAAACAGGCGAGATAATCAAAGAGAAGTGCCCACAGGCATGGGCAAAATGCAAAGGGTATGCACAAAGCCGAGTATAACTTATGATCATGCAAGGAAAACTGTAATGAAGTAAATATACACAATAAATGCAATGATTTTAAGCAAGAATGCAAATCAAACTACATTTCAATGCAGAAAGGATGTAAGGGAATCATTCAATTCTCGTTACGTCTCACGCGGAGAACAATACCATCTGGTCCGTCTGGTTGCGCCAGCTTCAAATGAATCGTACATACAATATCGTGCCTGTAAAAGAAAGAAACTTAACAGGTACAATATTGTTAGAAACGTGCGTAACAATGCAAATGAAAAGAGCGTTACGCATATGGAGAGGTGCATGACAATGCGACCTAAGTGTGACGCATAACAATGTGAGCGAGATGTGCATGACAATGCAGGAAGGGTGTGTGACAACGCAGGTAGAGTGTGCACAACAATGCGATTGGAACAAGCATGATAATGCAAGTAAAATGTACGCGACAACGCAGGTGAGGAGTGCATAACAATGCAATTGAGGCATAAACACATGTAAGTGAAGTGCACGCGACAACGCATACAATGTGTGAAGCAAGATGTAGACATATGTAAGTAAAGCATACGCGACAACGCGTGCAATGTGTGCAATAGGAATTGAACACATGTAAGTAAAGCATATGCGACAACGCGTGCAATGTGTGAAGTAGAAATTGAACACATGTAAGTAAAGCATACGCGACAACGCCTGCAATGTGTGAAGTAGAAATTGAACACATGTAAGTAAAGTATACGCGACAACGCTTGCAATGTGTGAAGTAGAAATTGAACACATGTAAGTAAAGCATACGTGACAACGCATGCACTGTGTCCAGTAGAAATTGAACATATGTAAGTAATGCATACGTGACAACGCATGCAATGTGTGAAGTAGAAATTGAACACATATAAGTAAAGCATACCTGACAACGCATGCAACGTGTGCAGTAGAAATTGAACACATGTAAGTAAAGCGTATGCGACAACGCATGCAATGTGTGCAGTAGAAATTGAACACATATAAGTAAAGCATACGCGACAACGCATGCAATGTGTGAAGTAGAAATTGAGCACATGTAAGTAAAGCACACGCGGCAACGCATGCAATGTGTGAAGTAGAAATGGCATGCGCGACAACGCAAGCGAAGAAAGTGCATAACAATACAGGAGAGGTATAACTTTAATAGCATGCTTGAAACAAAACGCCGAGTAAAGGAGTGCAAGCTTTGAAGAGAGCATCTCAAATGCGACCTCCGATTTACCTCTCGGAGGAGTCGCAGCGTACTCAAAAAGGATACACCTTGCTCTTGGCGAGTAACGACAAGCCATGCATCGAAGACTTGATTTGAAGTTCCCGCGGAGGCATTTCGCGCCGGAAAGTGCACTTTCCTTGTACTTTCTCGAGAGCCGGGGACTCCAATCACCACCAAAATTTGCAAGGAGAACAAAGAGACCTTGGAGACCACCCAGGAGGGCCACCGACCACCTAGAGAGGCCATCGACTAGTGTTTGTTCAAGGGGTGGTCGGCCAGCCATAAAATCTGGTCGGCCGACCACTTTGCTAAATCCGGGGTAGTTTTGTCTTTTCATGCTTGGATCTTTAAGTACACACATCCCAAACACTGTTGCTCACAACTCCAAGTCCGAAATCAGTCCCTCTTCCTTCATAGACCATTTTCTCCCTCAGATCTGCGCTTTATACGCATTTTCCAACGCCCCACGCAAAGTTGTTTCGCGAAAACTTTCAGTTCTCTTCACTTTGAACCGATTAAAATTTGATTTCGGAGCTTCTTTCTCCATTTTCACCGCTTGAGGTAAGTTTGTCTCGAAATTTGGAATATTTTCTTGGGAATTGACTTTTGTTGACTTTTTCCTTTCTCGAGAGTTGACTTTTGTTGACTTTTTCCAATTTTGGCTCATTTTGCACATTTTTGCTCCTTTTTGTAAATTTCTTCAGATGGCAGATCATTTTCATCATGGTGGAGGTCCTCCGCATGCCGGGGATGAGCCGGACATCATGTCACTACCTCTGAGAGTTCGGCCTTTCGACCTTGAGAGGTATCATCCTTAGGAACACGTCCTACCTCCGACCACTTTCTATCACTTCACTGACTTTGATCGACGAGCACCCGTGGATCTGTTACTATAGGAGCCAGAGTCTCATCTCTCTCATCGAGCACGAGAGGTACGTACTTCACTTTTACATTTTCTGCAATGTATTCTGCATTTCCTGCACATTCCATACTTTCGCTATGTATTTTTTATCTGCTCGTTCTGAACACCTTCACACACCATACTTCTGCTTATTCGGCACGCAGCTCACAACACAGTATTTTGTTAAGTTGGCACACAGCTTGTTCTGAACACACAGTTCATTCTTATCACACAGTTTGTCTCGGGCACGCAGCTCGTTTTTCAGGCACACAGCCTGTTTCTCGGGCACACAGCTCGTATTGAACACGCAGTCCATTTACTTCATTTGCACGCAGCTCATACTGAACATACAATCCATTTACTTCATTTGCACGTAGCTCATTCATCTCATTCTGAAAACTGAATACATCTGTTAATTCTGAATACAGGTATTTTCTCGTTCTACGTGAGGCTCTGGCTCGATTATTGCTAGGGAGTGGTATGCGGAGCTCCCAGAGACCGTTCGTCATATAGTTGACGAGACAGGGTTTGGACCCTTCTGCGCGGGGCTATCACGTTACCCGGCGAGCAGGACCTTGATGGGGGTACTTGTAGAGAGATGGTGGGGTACCACCAACTCGTTCCACTTTTCGACTACCGGGGATATGACGATGACCCCGTTTGACTTTGCCATGTTGACTGGCCTTGATGTGGCCGGCCGACCAGTCCCCTACGACGCAGACATGGGCGAGTGAGAGGTGGCTTGGATTCATCTGCTGGGAGCCCGCCCACCGATTGGCAGATCTTCAGGTAGAGTCAGGTACACCTGGTTTCCCGTGTAGTATAGGGGGACTATGCCTGAGACTCTCGAAGAGATAGAGCAGTACGCTCGAGGGTTTTTGATGTTCCTCCTTGGGAGCACTTTGTTCTCTGACAGGGGGAACACAGTTGGACTGTATCTGCTCAGTGCTATAGTGGACCTATCACAGGTCAGCCAGTATGACTGGGGTGGCGCCGGCCTCGCTACCCTTTACTGTTACATGAGTGCGACCTCCCGCAGGCGGGGGAACATAGTTGGTGGCTACTGGAGAGCCTGGGAGGTACTTTCTGCCCTCTTGATTTACATTCCTGTTTTTCATTAGTTGTACATTGCACACGGCACGCCTTGCATTTGGTATTCTACATTCTGCACTCAGCATTCTGTATTCTTCATTCTGTATTTATATTATGCATTCAGCATTCTGTATTCTCTGTACATTCTGTATTTTGATGGCTATTGCCCTGTTTTCCACAGCTATGGGTTTACGCATACTTTCCGACGCTAGCCCCGGAGATCGAGGTGGAGGTGCCTCTTGTGATTCCTTACTTTCACGTATTTGAGGGTCGGTATCGGCCAAGGGCTCGGGAGACTCTGCCCTACCTGCGGCAGTTCTTTGATACGGTGCGGGCGACCGAGGTAATTCAGAACCCTCAGTTCTTCATGTTTTCAGCTTTGATTCATCTTGCATATTTACGATATCTAATCAGCTCATGCACTAGTTATCCGCAGATCACTTGGCAGCCCTGGGCCCCTTGGGAGGAGATATCCGTTTCTGATTCCCTAGGGGGTGGGCCTCTTCTCTATTTAGGACTTTATTTGAGGGGTCGGTTGGCAGGCCCTGGTTTCTAGGGGATCGCTTCATGCGTCAGACGATGGGCGTCCCTGATCAGAGTATCCCCTCAGCACCTCTAGAGGACATGCGCTCCACTGAGGGACTCACTCCCGAGGAGGTTGACGTCGCCATGTTAGGTACTGATGCGATTCTGCACATGGAGGAGGGGGAGTACGCGACTTACCGACATACGTACCCGATGCCCCCACTGACAGGTATCTACACTCCTGCGAGGAGGGCTGCTGGTGCATCACCGTCGGGTTGAGTCCGGGCTGCAGATATGCCTTTGACTAGCAGGGCCGGTATATCGAGAGGTGAGGTTGGACAGATTCCCATGATTCCCCTGACTTACCAGCATGCTGGGTGGCCAGATCTTCCGACCGAGCTGACAAGTTGGCGGTATGGGACATCCTACCCGATTCCATTGGAGCCCTCATTGCCTGATCACCGATACGTCAGAGACCCTAACTCGCCACCGGTATGCTTTACAGTTTTGATTTATCACTCGGATATTTGGACATTTATTCATTCACTGATAACTTGCACTTGCATCTGCAGCCTCCCATCGAGTATTGTGACAGGTTACTCGGAGTGGTGGCCTCACTCGAGAGCATGGTCCTACGAAGGGAGACGCAGCTGTTCATCGCCGGTGCTTCAGTACTTTTCGATTTCCTTGCATTTATCATACTTCTGATGACATGCTGAATTTGACCATTTCACTACATGGGTTGACTGCATGTGTAGAGCGCATCTGACACACACCACATTCACATACAACATCTACAAGCACACGCTCTATGTAGCATTCTTGTTTCTGCATCTGGTATACATGTCGGCTAATGTATTCAAATTGCCCTCTTTTTTCAAATGCCACCGCTACAGGCTGGGCCATCCAGGCCTTCAGGAGCTGGGAGAGGAGAGGAGACTCGCAGCCGAGGCAGGCGTAGAGCGCCTATCAGAGATGATGAAGAGTCTTGCGAGGAGGAGGAGTCTACGCATCCTCAGTCGAAGACATCCGCAGGCAAAGAAGAGGACTCTGGCTCCGGCTCTGAGAGTGGAGGTGATGCCGGGGAGGGTTCCGAGGACAGCAGCTCCGATTCGGATGGTGCTGTAGGTGGAGGTGGTGCAGGGACTTCTCAGCCAAAGAGGACGAAGAGGGCCTCCTATTCTTGAGCTAGAGAGCATTGATACGGATGTTCCTACTTTATTTTCCTTTTTTACTAGTAGTTGTAGCACATTAGCTTTAGGCAGTTTTATCTTCTTTAAAACTTGTACCCTTGCTATAAAATGTTGTAACAAAAGAAGCTATGATGTAATGAAACAACTTTTGTTCAAAAGGTGTTGTATTTTGTTTTCTTAGCATCGCATCGCATCACTTTGCACAAAAATGAGATTGAATGGAAATTGATCATTATGTATTTCCAAGTCAGGTAGCGAACCAACACAACAAACTAAACAACTTAACTTACTAAGAAACAACAAAACCTTAGCAAGTTTACAACTCGATAAGCAAAACACAACAATGTTGATTAAACAAAGAGTAACAACTCGATGCACAAAACTCGACAACTTGATAAGCAAACTTAACAACTCGATAAACAAAACTTAACAACTCAATAAGCAAACTTAACAACTCGATAAACAGAACTTAACAACTCGATAAGCAAAACTCAACAACAACTCGATAAACAAACGCATTTCTGACAAACCGAGCGACGGAATGCATCCGAAACAGAGGTAAACACGGACCTTCAACACTCCCAACGCATAGAAAGGCTAGGAGCTCTCTTCTAGAGGCTAGGAAAAGGCCAAAGACCAACTTTCCTCCATGGCTAACCACCAGAAGAAGGCTGGCCGACTAGCTTTCTGCCATGGAGACCAATGGGGTGGTCGGCCGACCAGAAAAACTGGCTGGCCAACCTGAAAAAGTGGTTGGCCGACCACTTGGCCCGGCGACCTCCAGATTTTTGACACATGTCCTCCAAACAGTACATTATCCTCTATAAAAGTTCCAGCTTCATGGTTCTTTCATTCCATCTCAGTTTTGCATCAAAATGGAGGCATTTCTCATCCAAAATCTCACAGCTTGGATTGCTACCTTAGACGGCTCGGAAAAGTTGAACTTCCAGGGCTTCAGCATAAATGCACTATTCACGCTAAGTCGCACTCCGCTACATCTTCCGTTCCTCTAAGCCGCGGCAAAGTTTTGGAATCCGGTAACACATGTCTTTAGCTTTGGCGGGCAAGAGGTGTGTCCTACCTTCGAAGATTTCCAAGCTTTGATGGATCCGAGCGCAACAAAGAAATCTTGCCCGAACTTCGCTTCGGCTACGCCCAAGCCTTAGGGCGAATGTGTGGGCTCACTATGTACGACGCTCGATCTTTGATTTGTGACGGAATGCCAGAAAACCTGATCGGCCGACTAGTTTCTTCTCCTGGTTTCTGCATTTTCTGCAGCAAAGGCAAGAGAGAGAGAAAGCAAGGTGTTTTCAACATATGTGTGCCCGACCACTCTCCCCATCATTGCGTAAGCTCTAGGGAGAGTAGTCCTTGATCCTCGTGCCATCAATCATGCATCCCGATGCACGATGGCTGAGGAGTCGAATTACACGACTCAATGTGAAATGAATGCACATGCAAACACCTAAAGCCAACAACTCTATCATGAATAGTCAAGAGTGTCAGTGGCTAAGAATCGAGGCACGTTTCGTCACTTTGAGTACGAAACGTCCCTCGTTTCCCATGTTTGGACTAAACCCTACTCCAAACATAATGCAACAAACAATGTATGGACAAATGCAACCCTAGCATGCGATCTAAATGCAATGCAACTAAGTGATGCGAAGATGCACAGAATGACATGCAAGCATGCAGATGGCATACACAATGCTATGAACTAATCAATGGCATACTCAATGCACATGGATTATGTGGCATGCATACACAATGCACTAACATACGCAATGTTATGAACGAGGCATACGCAATGCAATGATCAAACATGCGATAACATGGACTATAGGGCATACACAATGCATGATGGACTTAAACCAAGATGGATGGGCCTCGGCCACACCCAAATCAGTGGCCAATATGATGAAAATGAGGCAACAAGGTACATGCAAACATGCACAAATGCAAGGGACCAAACCTAAGAACCAAAGTGCAACTCTACCAAAGCATGGCAAAGATGAAATATGGCATACAATGACACATGTTCCAACTCTAAAATGACATACAAGATGGTCACGAATCATGCAAACAACTCACCCGATGCATGTTGGGTGGCACAATTACCGAAACTAGTGAAGTGCATTACACTTGAGGTATGCAAAGCGATGCTCAAATGACCAAACCAACCCCAAACAGTCCCTACGCAGACCCAAAACAATGGCAAAATGGACTAAAATGATGGCTTGCAATGCATAAAAAAGAAGCTCATGCAATAGCCCAAAAAGGAGGCATACAAGCACAACTCTCAAACGCATTTAAAGAGTGGAAAACATGGGAATATGGCACAAGAATAAGCTCTAAAATAACTTGTTCAATTGAACCAAAACATGAAAACAACTCAAGTTAAGCATGCAAGAGGCTTCAAAACTCGAAGCTAGGCAAGGGTATTACACTTCAAGCATGCATGGCAAGCATCATTCGACCATGGGACCTCAAAATAGAGCTAAGGAAGCCCAAATCATGAATAAAATCAGTTCAAAACATGGCCAAAATATGCTAGAATCAAGGGCCAAAACAACATGCAATGTGAGCTAGTGAACATGGATTACACTACAAGCATATGAAGCATTCAAGAGGCCACTAAACCAGCAAAATTCAGAGACATGACATGCCAAATAAAGCCCAAAAACCCACTGAAACATGATCAATGCATGCAAGAATGACATGCTCCTTTGATAGGCTATAGGAGGGGTTATTCTACACATGCAAGAGACACACCCAAGGTGACAAAACCAACTCTAGAAAGAGCCTAGGAAGGCCCTAAAAGTCACTAAAAAGGGCCTGAAACAGGGCTTGGAGGTGTGCAAATGAAGGCTCCTTTGTAAGGCCAAAAAAAGCTAGTGAACAAGACAAGGAGGGAGAGGGTAACCCCTCTCTGATTTTGGCTCTCAAAAAACACATGTTAACCATTGAAAATCCGCTGGATTTCAGTGGTTAAAAGGCCAAGCAAAGGTCAACACAAAGGCCTTAGGGCATGACTCAAAACAAGGCAAAATGAAGCATGCAAGGGGGTAGATGACCCCTAACAACAAAATGACCTTAAACAAACATGAAACAGACCTCAAAAGAAGACTTTTTTCAATTGACAACAAAGCTCAAATATGCATGCAAATATGGTTAAGAGATGGATTAAAATAAAGCTTAAAATAGGAAAAAAGTGTGTCACCCTTGAAGCTCAGCAAGACAGCAACTTCTGGACCCAAAACCCAACTCTTTAACCTCTGAAAATGGCCTCCAAGAAGCTCCAAGCAATGGTGGAAGGGTTAGGCTATGAGGTGGTGTGCAAAGGTGCAAGAACAATGCACTTTGGAGCTCAAAATAATGAGATATAGAGAGGGATATATTTTTTTCCTTAGAGCAAAATCTGAACCCTCACAAAGGAGGGGGAGGCCCTCCTTTATAGCCAAAAGGGACCAAAGCTTCTTAAAGAAGCTAAAAACCAAGGTTGAAGATCCTCCATACACGTGTATGGAGGATCCAGTATGTGCCTTCTAGCTGGCACAGCTGGCAACAACTCACAGAGACAAAACTGGGGGAGGCAGGCTGACCAGTTCAGGTGGTTGGCCGACCACTTCCCCTGGTCGGCCGACCAGTTCAAAAGGGTCAACTTAATGAAAGGTGTTCGGCAGCCCCATTTGATGGTCTCCACATTGAATGCATGCTAGTGGTATGGTGGGAGACCAGTAAATGTGGCTTAAAGACCAAGGAGACCAGCTTCTTGACAAGAAAATCGGCTGGCAGGAGAAAAGTGGTCTCCAAGGAGAAAAGGTGGTCTCCCAACCTTGTACCACCTCCCAAACAAAGAAAACAAGGTCCATGCCAAAACTGAACCAAGGCGGATGCAAAACGAGGGTTCGGGGGTCAAAACGCGCAGCCGGGTGCCCCGAAAACAGGCTGTTAAGCATCGAAAGTGGCGTGCGACCACAAAGGTGGTCTCCCGGGCCATAGTGTCCCTCCAGGGAGAGGAAGCAAGGTGTGTGCCAAAAATCATGCCAAACGGAGAATGTTAAGCGGTCCCGAACCGAGGCGCGCGGCCGATTGCTTCGAAAACCAAAAACTAGTCTCCAAACGGGTACAGTGGCCTGCGACCACGAAAGGTAGCCTATGGCCACTAAGAGATGGTCTACAAGACCTCTCCCTCTCACCAGGAAGAGAAAGCAAGACTTGGTCCACGAACCGAGGCAAAAAAAAAAGAAGGTCCCGACGTCCGAGGGTAAGGACCTCAGCCGAAACCTCAGAACGAGCACAACATGCACCATCACCGAGCGCTCAATCGATGACGTCTGAGTCTTAAGGTCGGTCAAAAATGGGGTGTCTACAATTAGCGAACTAATTAATTAAATTACAAAGCCAATGTACATTAATAAAACATTTAGGGCACTGAACTATGCTGCTGTAGCTCTACTTTTAGGAAATGGAGGATGCATGCACTCAGTTTTCGCCCTGAAAAGCCCACCGGTTTGCTCTTGAGAGGCTCTGTTTGCGGGGTTAAGCTTGCTCGAAGAACTTTCTGCTCCACCTTACCAATTCAATGTTGAGGACTGCACCAGTGGCCTGCCGGTCATCTGCCGGCCAAAAGTGTACTATGCTGGCCAAGGATGAAGCACTGCCGGCCATCAGTGAGCCACTTCTAGCCACAGGTGTGCTGAATCACCACACTGCAATAGAGCACAAATAGAGGAAAATGAAAGGTTTTCCAAGGATATGTTTGTACTATTGTAGACCGCCCCGAACTCCGCTCCGTGCACGAGGGCGCGAATTGTAGTTCTAGCCACTACAGTTCAGACTCCTATCACCATTCTGAATCTAATCTCACAAAGTGCAATGCAAGACCGATAAATCACCAAAGAGTCCAAATCCGACAAATCGTTTTGGAAAATCAATTTTTATCAAAAAGCGCCAAACATGGACTGCGTTGCCAGATTTCAGAGTTGCCACCTAAATGTTTTGTTTTGTGGAAATTTGGGAAACCCTGACTCGTGCCTAAGGCAACGTGTCCGTCATTACCAAAGTTGCCTCGGCTCGGGAACTTGGGTACGAGAGGGGAAGGTTCTGAAATGAGCACCCCTGCTCGCCCGATCAAAGGATCGGCCTCTACTAACATGATATGTTGTTTTTGAAAACACATGCGTCCTTATTCTGATTATTAGCTAACTTACTACGTGATGTGCACAGCATACAAGTATAGACTCAATTGCAAGAATTGGAACAAAACATCTCATGCTTGTTTTTCGAAAATGGTTTGAAGTTGCTATCCGCAAGTAGGCTAAGACGCGGATTTTGCCACCCTCAAGTGGGCTTAAAACATGATGATTTGTCACTTCAAGTGGGCATAAAACTCACATTTCGATGAATTGTCCCGATTCAAGCAATGAAGCCTTCATCCATAGGCATTCATGCAATTTAACACTTAAGCAGTTAGCCTCATGGTAAGCATGCTATCATGGCAGTCACTTACACACATGCAAGGATGCTAAAGCGTAAACACTCACAGTGTACTCTGAGCCAAAGAAAGAAAACTAGTTAGAAATCAATGCATGATCCTAGCTATGTTAAGATGCCTAATGCAACACATGCAAAAATGCAGCTAAATAGGCTCGGCTATTCTAAGATGTCATGTGAATGCAACTAGATAACATGTATTCAAATTGGTATTGAAATACAATGCAGTTTGTATGATGCGCCGAGCCCGGTGCATGCAAGACAGATGAATGGATGCATGCATGCAAGCATAAGGATGCTAATTGAAACATGTCCTAAACTAACCATCGAAAGCTGGTAAATAAAAGGGAGAAAGACGTGGGGTTGTAAGACATTCACACACACATGGACACTTATTACAACATGTGCCCTCTCGACGGAGGGTCCGAATAATAAGCTAACTAGTTACTCTAAGCTAATTAAACTAATTATTACAAACCAAAACTAATTAACTAATCCTAGTTAACTAATTAGTTATTACAACACAAATTGATTAGTTAAGCGCATTAACTAATTAAGTACAAAACCATCAAACTAGCTAACTAAGTAAAGTAACTAAGTAAAACAGTTAAAAGGAGCCTCGGGGCGAGAAGTGCATGCATGCTCGGTCACCTCACTCGGAAATCCATCACTATGCCCCGAATTGCCTCTGTTTGCATTTGATCTCTGGAAGGTGCACTGACTTCCAAATAGCTTCTTCTCCAACATGGGAACCTCTTGGTGCATTGCCGACTAGAAAATGGTGCTGTAGACCACTTGTAGACCAGAAAAATTTGCTGTAGACTAGAAAAAGTGGTCGGCCAGCCACTTTTACTAGTCTACGACCAGAAAATTCTGCCAAGCTCCAATTTGCTGCAATAGAGAACAAGAAGGGGCACAACAGTGTATTTGCAAGGTATGTGTGCACAACCACTCTCTCTATCATTTCTCAAGATCAAGGGAGTGTGGTTCTCGACTCTCGGGCCACCAACCGAGCATCGCAATGCACGATGGCCAAGAAGCCAAGTTTGCACAATTCAACGTCAATGAATGCACAAATAACACATAAGAGCCTCCACCTCTATCATGCTTGATCAAGAGGGTCGGCGACTGAGAAATGAGGAACGTTTCATCACTACAAGTATGAAACGTCCCTCGTTTCTTGTGTTTGGATTAACTTTTAGTCCAAACACAATGCAATGCAACAACATTCCAAACAACAAGCAAACAACGTGAGCATGTCAAGTTAGAGTCCTTAAGCATGAAAGCTAGTGAAGGATACAACACAAGGGCTATGTAATGCAATGCTCAATGGACCAAACCAACCCCAAACTGACTTCATGAATGCCAAAACAAAGGCCAAAATGCTCTGAAATGATGGCCTGAAAGGCAAGATGGTGATGCTCATGCAATGGCTCATCAACTAAGCATAAGAGCACAACTCTCAAACATGATTAAGAAGTGACAAATGTGAGAGTGCAGCTACACTATATACACTGAAATCACGTGTGAAACGATGCCAAATCAGCCATACAACATAAGCATAGCATACTAGAAGGCCTAAAGCATAAGGCTACTAAAAGGGACTACACGAGAGGGATGTAATACATGGCACAAATGATTGAACCAAACATAGACAGAGCTCAATTAGGTCAAAACAAGGACCAAAACATGCTGGGATGGGAGCTCAAAAGCCTAGACAAGCATGCATGCACATTGGCCCATAAGCAAGGCACAAAGGCATAACTCTTAAAAGCATTCAAAGAGTGAAGGAAATGAGAACATGGAAATACTATATGCTCTGAAATAACATGTTAAATGATGCCAAGTCATGCACATGTCACAAATGAAGCATGCTAGGAAACTCAAAGCTTAAAACTAGCATAGGTACTTGCACTATAGCTATATAAAGCAAGCCCCAAAAGACAAGAACACCTAAAACAGTCCTAAAGCAAGTCAAAATAATGCCAAAACATGTATGGAATATAGCCAAGACAAGCTTGCATGAAAGGCCAAAACACCAAGTACACTAGGCCAATGAGCATGATTACACTACAAGTGTAAGAAGCAAATGAGGGATGCTCTAACCAACCAAAAACAAATTTGTATCATGGCAAAATAACACCAAAAACACATTGATATGGCAGCCCAAAAGCTTAGGCAAGATGGCATACATATTGGCTCATGTTTAAGGCATAAGGCACAACCCTCCAAAAGAATTGAAAGAGTGAAGCATGGGAGAGGATGACCACACTACATACATTGAAATCACATATCAAATGATGCTAAATCATACAAATAGCCCAAGCAATGCATCCTAGTGACTTGAAAACTCAAAGCTTGTGAGCAAGATTGCACTATGGCTATACAAATCAAGGCATGCATGACCAAAACAACTTAAAAAAGACCTTAAGCATGGAAAAACATGAGTAAAAGATTGCTAGAGTGGAGCCAAAAACATGCTAGAATGATGGTCCAAAGCATGATGCATGTTAGGCTAGTGAGTGGAATTGCACTACAAGTGCAAGGAGCACGCAAGAGATAACCAAGCTAACCCAAAACAGTGTTATGCCATGCTAAAATAAGGCCTAAGACATGCTAAGATGGGGCCTCAAGGAGGTAGAAAAACATGCTAACTTGGTGAGCCATCAACACAAGCACACAAGAGAAGAGGAGGGGGGACAACCCCCGCCCATTTAGGGCCTCAAAACACACTTTCCACCACTGAAATTCCTCTGGAATTCAGTGGTGAAGAGGCCAAACAAAGGTGATCTCAAAGGCCTAAAGAGGTGGCACAAAACAAAGAAAAATAAGGTGCAAAAGGAGGTAGACTACCCCCAACACCAAAGAGGCCTCAAACCAACATCTTAAACACTTCAAAATAAATCCTTTTGCAGTTGAGAGTTAAGCCAAAATAAGCTTGCAAAGGTGGCCAAAGACTTAATCAAAACAAAGCTTTCGAGAGGATAGAGTCTCACCATTGAAGAAACATAGCAAATCAACAACTTCTGAGGCAAAACCAAGCATTTGAGCTTGAAACGAACCTCCAAGAATCTCAGCCCAAGAGTGAAGGTGTTTCACTAGGTGTTTGTGTGCAAAAGTGTGAAGAAATGACACTTTTGAGCACAAAATGGAAGAAATATAGAGAGAGGGAGCAATATAGAGATAGAATGATATGTTTAGCCCTTAACCAATTTTTCTGAACCTGAGACAAGAGGGAGGAGGCTCCCTTATATAGAATTCCAAGCTTCAAGCTTGTTGAACAAGCTAGAAGCTTGGTGCATGTATGGAGGATGCTTTCTGTGCCCAACAGCTAGCATAGTTGGCAAGAAAAATATCTGCAGAAAGTGCAGGAAAACTGCCAACTAGTTGAAGTGGTTGACCGACCACTCCCACTGGTCGACCGACTAGAAAAAATGCTCCGCAAGGATAAAAAGTGGTCGGCAAGGGGGGAAAGGTTGTTTGCACAAAGAAAGGAAGGTGGTGGCATGGCTGCTGACCACTTTAGGTGGTCCACAGACCACCCACCCTAGCTGGCCGACCAGAAAACTGGTTGGCAGGGAAGAAAAGTGGTCTACAGAGGGAGAAACTAGTCTACACCCCTTTTCCACTCTCCAGGCAAGGGATAAGAAGGTTTGGTTCAAAACCAAACCAAAAAGGAAGCAAGACAAGAGTCCGCAAGGCAAGGCACTCAGCCGGAAGCCTCGAAAACTAGTCTACGGGCACAAAAAGTGGTCTACGAGAGGAAAGGTAGTCTACGATTACAAAAAGTGGTCTACAGACCTTTGTTTCCCTCTAGGGAAAGGCAACAAGGCATGGTCTAAACACCAGGCCAAGAGGGAAACGTTAAGAGGTCTCGAGACAAGGCGCTCAACCGAAGGCTCCGGAAACTGGAAACTAGCCAACAAGAGGGAAAAGTAGTCTACGACTACAAAAAGTGGCCTACAGGCCTCTCTCTCCCTCCAGGCAAGGGCAACAAGGCATGGTCTACAAACCAAGCCAAAACACAAAGAGTTTAGAGGTGCGGAGGCAAGGCACTCGCCGAAAACTACGGAAACTCGAAACGAGCACAAACATGTGCGATCATCGAGCGCTCAGTTGATAACGCCCGAGTCTTAAGGTCGGTCAAAAATGGGGTGTCTACAACTGTGCCCCACCTTATCATCTAAAAACATCAAAGAAGTGGCACTCTTGGATCCAAAACCAACAATCAAGCATTTTCAATGCATGATGGCCAAAGATCCAAGTTGTACAATTTCAATAAATGCACAAAACAAGACTCTAGACCACTACCTTGTCATGAATGATCAAAGGCAATGGAGACAAAGGAGATTGGCTCATTTTATCACTTTGAGTATGAAAGGCTCCAATCTTCTTTGTGTTCAATATAACGTCCGATTGAACACATACAATGCAAACACAACATGCTTAACTTGCTCGAGTTTTACTTGTCATGTTTTATTTACTCATTTTACATTACCAAAACATTCTTTAACTGGGTAAGTCCAAAGTGATTGTCCTCTAATGCGAGAGGGGCTAACCAAAGGATGACTTAAGACGTGAGAGGGATCATGCCATTGGTTAGTAGAAACCCTCAAAAGAGGATTAAAACCATTAAGCACAAGTCTCAATCTTAAGCTTAAACACAACCTTAAGGCTAACCAACCCTCAAAGCAAATGAAAAAGTGAAGAAATGAGGGAGGTTGCAGATATTTCAGTGCTAAAATGGCATGAAAAATGGTTACTACAACATGCAAGCAACTCATGCACAACATGTTCAAAAGCCAAAAACACTCAACTAGTGAAGAGCACTACACTATAGGCATCCAATACAAAGCTCACAAGGGACAAACACTTTAAAGCAGTCCTAAAATAGTTTAAAAGGAGGTCTAAAACATGCTCGAAGTAGGCTAAAAAAGGCTAGAATGAAAGGCCAACACATAGCACAAACTAGACCATTAAGCACAATTGCACTACAAGCATACAAAGCAAGCCTCAAGTGGCCAAACCAGCTCAAAACAGAGCTGAAGCAAGTTAAAAAAGTAGCAAAAACATGCTGAGATCAAGTCACAAAATGGTAGAAAAACATGCTCACATGTTAGGCTATCTACACTTACAAACGGGACACAAGGAGGGGAGGCCACCCCCTCCTATTTTGGTCCTCAAACTAAAGTTTTTACCACTGAAAATCCCTTGGAATTCAGTGGTTAAAAGGCAAAATTATTTTTTTTAAAAGCTTTGAAAGATGGCACAACACTTTAACAAACAAGCTACAAAAATGGTGGACCACCCCTAACTCCAAAACAAACCTCAAACCACCATTTTAAACCATAAAAATAGAGATTTCAGAGGTTAAAACCAGCCTCAAGACAGCATGCAAAGGTGGCCAAACAAGTATTTAAATTATGCTTAAAATATTAGTATTCTACCACTTTGAATACAAGATGCTATTTAGGCAACAAGGGCAAGTCAAACCAAGCTAATATCCTCTTATAGAGCTCAAATAGGACCTCAAGCAACCTCAACACCAAGATGATCAAGAGCCCATAAGCAAAAGTGTAGAGAATTTAGGGTTTTGAGGCAAAATATTTAGAGAGAGAGGATTCTAGAGAGAGAGAGAGAGAGAGAAATTTTTTTGTCTTCAAAATTTCCAACCTTGAGCATGCAAGAAGAAGGCTTCTATATATAGAAGATACAAAATCCTCTCAAAGAGATCCAACCATCCACGTGCAAGCAGATGCTCCAAACTGTACAAACAGCTAGCATAAAATATCAGAAAATATCTATTGTTACAGTGGTGGTCGGCCGACCATCAGTGATGGTCGGCAAGGGCTCATTGATGGCCGACAGGGCACATCAATGGCCGGCAGGCCAAAATCCATGGCCGGCAGTGCCTTAACATGGCTAGCAGTGCATCAAGAATAACGTGCTAGAAGGACCAAAACATGGTCCAAAAATGAGATAGAATTGATGCAGGGTTTGTAAAGCTCAAACCTGTGGCATGCCGTCGCAGAGTTTGAGCACTCGACGAGCAATCAAACTTGTCACTGGATGTACCTGCTAGAACATCCAAGTCTTAAGGGCGGTCAAAAATGAGGTGTGTACGGTTGCTCCTCTTTGACAGAACTCAGAGTCACAAAGATGACGCGAGTGAATGCCAAAGCCCATAGACGAACCATTTTGACAAGGACGCAAGACTTACACAGACATTCAAGAGAACAATATAGATGCGCCCGTAGGCTGGGGCAAAATGCAAATGGTATGCACGATGCAAGAGCATAACTTATGATCATGCAATGAGGCTATAATGAAACATTTAAATGCAAATGTTATGCAAAGAAAATGCCACATTTTAAACAAACCAACGAGGTACAGTAATCTCACACATAAGAAAAAGTAATCAAATAAAGACACCACGTGTGAGAATCACAAGTCGAACTGCATTTCATGCAGAAAGGATGTAAGAAAATTATGCAACCTTAACTGCGCCTCATGCAGGAAAGGCTAAGAGCGACTGTTGGGCTCCCCCGAAGGCTCAAACAAAATATATCCTAGCGCGTCACACGCGAGAGGAGAACAAGAAGTGGTGTAACACCAGAGAGTGGTATAAACATCGGAACACATCCCAATGTTTCTTACCAAAACAAGATGGTATAAGCGTCGGACACACATCCAAACGCTTCTAACCGGGGAAAGGTATAAACATCGGGTGCACGTCCTAATGTTTCTAACCAAAGCAAGGTGGCATAAGCGTTGGACACACGTCCCAAACGCTTCTAACTGGGGAGTAGTATAAACATTGGGCGCACGTCCCAATGTTTCTAACCAAAGCAAGGTGGTATAAGCGTCGGACACACGTCCCAAACGCTTCTAACCAAGGAGTGGTATAAACAATGGGCGCACGTCCCAATGTTTCTAACCAAAGCAAGGTGGTATAAGCGTCGGACACACGTTCCAAATGCTTTTAACCGGGGAGTGGTGTAAACATTGGACGCATGTCCCAATGTTTCTAACCAAAGCAAGGTGTGGTGTAAGCACCGGACGTACCCGAATACTTCTAACCAAAACAAGGTGTAGTGTAAGCACCAGGCGTACCTGAATGCTTCTAACCAAAACAAGGTATTCAAAGGACAAGAATGATCTTACCCAGAATTCCTCTAAATGAACCGTACATACAATATCGTCTGGTTACACCAGCTTTGAATGAACCGTACATACAATATCGTGCCTGCACAAGAAAGAAACTTAACAGATACAACAAGATAGGAATGCATGTTCTATGCAAGACGAATAACCATGAAACAACGCCTAGAGAGGCATGCTTCATACGCATCATGCAAGGAACAAAACAGAAGCATATTCTATGCAACGAGAAATGGAGCATGCTCTATGCAACACCGAATGCATGTTCAGTGCAACAGGTACGGACGTTTTCTATGCGAATGCAAGGGCATGCACAATGTAATACAACGTGACATGCCTATTCTATGCAAACATAAGACCATGTGTAGTGCAATGCAACGCAGTGTACACATTCTGTGCACAATAATCAATGCATATTCAATGCAATATCAATACCATGTTCGATGCGAAGTAACGAATAAAGAAGTGCGCGTCTTAACAAGACTGATTCAGTTGTAACCTCCGATTTACCTCTCGGAGGAGTTGTAATATGTCAAAAAGGATACACCTTGTTCAAGCTGATGAGCAATGACCACCACGCACTGGAAACGCAATTCTGAGCTCCCGCGAAGGCATTCTGAATCAAACTTTGAGCATACCTTACATTTATTGGAATCCAAGGACACAAATTAAAGCCAAAGAGGCAAGGAAAGATTGTGGAAGCCTGTCGGCCATCAGGGGAGACCGTTGGCCACCTGCTGGCCACTGGTGGTGCTTGCCGGCCACCAATATGCTACTACCGGCCATCGATGGGCCACTACCGGCCATCGATGGCAGCTTTGGGTATTTTCGACCATTCACCCTTGGGTCTTTAAAAACAAGTGATGCCACTTCATTTCCTCACAAACCCTTGCCCGAAATTCTTCCCCCTTGCTCTCTAGGTGCTCCTTTTGTCTAGATCCAAGCATCTTATGCGTTTTCCAACACCCTAAAAACATTTTCTTTGCTAAAACCCTCTAGGTCTCTTCACTTTGAACCGATCAGAATTTGATTTCGGCACTTCTTTCCTCATTTCCACCATTCGAGGCTCATTCCCCTCAGGTTTCTCTCAAGGTTAGTACACTTTTCCTGGCTTTGACATTCTTTGACTTTTTCTCTCTCCTAGGGTTGACTTTTTCAAAGTTTCACTCTTTTTTCTCTTTTTTTTTCTCACTTTTGCTTCTCTTACATCCGTTTCAGATGGGAGATGATGTCCCACATGACGAGGCTATCCCCGCGCTTCCTCCAGTAGAGTTTGAGGCAGACTTTGAGGCTGAGTCGGAGTTATTACCATTGAGCATACGTCCCTTCGATCCAGCGAGGTACCATCCTCAGACTCATATAGTGCCTACCGCAGGAGGCATCAAAACCTTTACCAACTTCGCTGAGGATGTGCCAGATGACCTTCTACTGAGAGAGCCAGCGTCCCATTTGTGGGCGATTGCCGTAGAGGTATGAACACTGTTTTTCTGCAGTACTACCCTTAACTGTTTGCATTTCTTACACTATTTTGATCTGATTTCATCTCATAGACTACCTTGATCTGACTGTATCTCATAAATTACTGCTTTATATTCAATTGTACTTTCATTGTTTGATCTGCTTGCATTTCATGCATTACCACAGGACGGATCCCGCTCCTTTAGAGGCTACGGTACGATGACCACTCGAGACTGGTACGGTGAGCTCCAAGTTAGGGTTCGCGACATTATCGATGAGACGAGCTTTGGTCTCTTCTGTTCTAGCCTAACTCGGGTCGTAGTGAGTCGTCCTCTCTTAGGGGCTTTAGTGGAGAGGTGGTCGGACACCACCAACTCCTTCTATTTCTCCACGATGGGGGAGATGATGATGACCTCTTACAACTTTGCCATGATCACCGGCTTAGGTGTAGGGGGCGATCCGATCCCTCTCGACCCTGATATGGGAGAGTGAGAGGCAGCGTGGGCCGTTCTGCTTGGGGCACACCCACCGACACTCCGGTCAGGCATGGTCTGGTATAGTTAGTTTGAGGAGCAGTTCAGGGGTCTAAGCCCGAGACGGTCAAGGAGGTAGAGCAGTACGCCAGGGGCTTCCTTATGTTCCTTTTCGATACCACCTTATTTTTGAACAGATGGAATACCGTGGGCCTGTATTTGCTGAGCGCCTTGGTAGTGCTCCAACGAGTTCAGTTCTATGATTGGGGCGGAGCTGGCCTCACCACTTTGTATACATACATAAACTCGACTTCTCGCATAAGTAGGAGTTTGATCGGTGGCTACTGGTGGGCTTGGGAGGTACACAGCTTAGTTTCTCCTTTTCGCTTTACATTTTCTTCTTAGCATTTCTTGATTTACATTTGTTCAACACATGTACCTTCTGCTTTACATTTTCTGTATTTGCTCATACAATGTATGCTTTCTGCTTTGTATTTTCTGTATCTGCTCATACACTGTATTGATCACACTTTCCCTGCAGCTGTGGGTGTATGCATACTTCCCAGCTCTTGCTCTAGAGCCTATAGAGGAGACTTCGGCGATAGTTCCGTTTTCTCTGGTATACGACGGCCAGCTCCACCGTAGGACCTATGAAAACTTCATGTTTTTCCGCCAGTATTTCGACGTAGTTGCGATGCACGAGGTAAACCAAAACAAAGTTATTATGCTTTTTAATCAACTTGATACACCCGTTAAATAATTGACAGGGACTAATCATCTGTTCATTCTCTTATTTTCAGATCACATGGCGGCTGTGGGACGCGATACCATCGGGGCTCCAATTCCAGTATGACACAACTAGAGTCATCACTCGCCATCATATCCTTCTCGAGGGCCCGATCTGCCGCGCCTGGTTCTTGGGCGAGCGTTTCGTGTGCCAGACTTTAGGACCTCCTACCCCATTCATACTGATGGCGCCTCTAGTGTCCATGAGAGAGACACACAAACTGTCTGTCGACCAGGTGATCCAGTTCATGGTAGGGCTGGAGATGGACTACTTCCATGTGGAGGGCGATTATGCGACCTTTATCCAGACACATCTGAGGCCGCCTCTGATCGGCATTCGTGGAGGTGACGGAGCGAGAGCTCCATCTGTGTGAGAGAGAGGTAGAGGGGCCAGAGCTACTAGGACCCGTAGCAGGAGAGACAGAGGGTGAGATGGCTAGAGCTGCCTACTACACTGACTTGTTGGCGACCCATAGGGGAGACTTATCAGATTCCCATTGAGCCCATACCAGCTAGTCACGAGCTTGTCGGAGTTCGAGGCTCGACCCCGGTATGTACCATACTTTACATTTTGCGCATTCAATTCATTTCAATTATGTTTCATAGACCACTAATCGTCTCAACACATTTACAGGCATCCGTAGAGTACACCGAGTAGGCTCTCGAGCTAGCGGCTTCTCTGATGGGGATGGTTCAGATGAGCATGAACCTGTTCAGCCTCTACAAGATTCTGGTAATTTCCTTCAATTTGCACTTCATGCCATGAAATTCTCTGCTGACGCATTAGCATTTTAACTGTAACTTGCTCCAAACTACACTGACCTGATTCATTGCATCAATACACTGCATAGATATATTGCACTCCTACACTGCATACATACACTGCATCCATACGCTGCATCTGATATACACCACAACTAATGTATTTTGGCAAACTGCCATTTTCAGATCCCTTTTCAGACCCCAGCTCCACCAGATGCCCTAGTAGGAGCCACAGCAGGACCTTCAGTGCCTCTCCCAGCAGTAGAGAAGAGAGGGAGACAAGCTCCGACATGCAGCTGAGGTAGAGCTAAGGGCATCTGCGGCGAGAGTAGCCCCTCAAAGCGCATTCTGGATGAGGATGATGATGAGACGAGCGAGGATGAAGGTGAGGCAGCGAGTCCACAGTCAGAGTCGTCGAAGGATGGAGAGACTATGTCAGCTCAGATTCTGCTAGTAGTGAGGTTGGAGAGACAGAGGAGGGCTCCGGTTCAGACTTTGATTCAGATTCAGATAGCGGTGCCGATAGAGATAGTGCTTCAGAGTCTGCTCCGCCGAGAAAGAGGATGAAGAGGGCCTCTCGAGCTTGAGGTGGCTGGTGCCGATTTAGATGCTTTTTACTTTGTTTTCTTTTTGCTAGTAGTGTTAGCACATTGTACAGCCTTAGGTAGTTTTATTTTCTTTGTAAAACTTGTTACCCTTTTGCAAAAATTGACCATGGTTGGAATGAAAACTCAGCTTTTTATTTAAAAGTGTTGCATTTTGCATTCTGAGCATCGCATAACATCGCATAGCATGAAAAAGAGATTGATCATCTTTGAAAACTGCACATTCTAATGATATTGTCTTAATCAAGTAGTGAACCAACTAACAACTGAAAGAACAAAACAACTCGATAAACAACACTAGGTCTTAACAGGCTAATCAATGCAAATACAACTCGATAAGCAAGACAAGGACTCGATAAACAACATAAATACAACTCAATAAACAAAACCAGGCGGTTACAACTTAAATAAACAAGCTCAAGCCCGAAAAGGACTAAAAAAATGACCTCAAAAGATGCCAATAACAGAATACAACTGCTGAAAACAACTGAATCTTCACAAAGGAGGTCAGTGAGCATGAAAGGGGGACTGCCGGCCATCAATGTGCCCCTACCGACCATTGATGAGCCTTTGCCGGCCATCAATAAACTCCTGCCGACCATCGATGAGCAGAACCTCTGAAACGTTGACACCTGGCCTCCACTCACAACCTTATCTTCTACAAAAGCTCTAGCTTCGTGGTTTCTTCATTCCAGTTCCATTTTTGCCCCAAATGGAGCCATTCTTCACCGAAAAACTCTCCAAATGGATTACGACTTTAGATGGTTCGGAAAAGCTAAACTTCCGGGGCTTCGGCTTGAATGCACTGTTCACGCTGCTGAGTTGTACTCCGTTGTGTTTTCCGTTTCTTCATGCCGCAGCTAGATGTTGGAACCCGGTTACACATGTTTTTAGCTTCGGGGGACAAGAGATATGTCCCACAATCAAAGAATTCCAAGCTTTGATGGAATCCTGGCGTGATGAGGAGATCTTGCCCCAGTCTCGTTTTGGCCATATCCAAGCTTTAGGACGGATGTGTGGGCTCACTTTACGCGATGCTCGATCTTTAGTTCACAACGGAGAACTTGACATTCCTAATCTCATTCACCAATTTTCTGACGCCGGCAACTGTGGCGATTTTCTTTGGCAAGGTTTTCGGCAACATGCCCTCTGCTTGTGTATGTTGGCTCATTTCCTACTTGCCCCTGGCATCAGAGGGTTTACCATTCGCTTGATTGAAGTCGCCCAAGGCTTGAAAAAGGGCAAGAGTTGCATTGGCTTGGCACTGGCCGAGACTTTGATGGGCTTGGATGCTTTCCATTGCCGAAAGACAACTAAGTTTACAGGAAGTCCACTACTCTTACAGGTAAGGTTTCCTACCCTTCTCACATGTGTTTCTCACATCACTTGGGCCTCAAGCTCTGTTTTTCTCTCAAAATCCTTTTCTCACTTTTCTCTCCATGTACACCTCTTTATTCTTTAATCTCTCTTATTTTTCATCCATCCCCAGGTATGGCTCATGGATAGGTTGAAAGTAGTGGATGCCTGCCCTGTATATTCAGCGCGCGACTACTTCTTTTGCCAACGGCTAGCCAATTTTCTGAACGAGGGGTGGTGGTGCCATTGGATGTGCAACAGGTCTGCTGTTAAAATTGCTTGGTATTGCCCCTGGTTTGATCTGCCTGAGATGAGCTACAGTATGTCTCGCCAACCTGGCATTCAGTTGATTGGCTTAACACACTGTGTCTTTTACTTTCCATTTCGGTTCCGGCGTCATTTCGGACAGGACCAGACTTGCTCAGAAGAGGGGATAGGGTACCCGACTTCATTTCCAATCTGAGGCATACAGCTAGCTCGATATCCCACTGCTTGGAGGACAAGAGAACTTCTGGCCCCCACTTCCAATTTCAGCTGCGCTCTTTGTGGCGAATGCATAGCTTGGCTTAAAGATGAGGCACAAACCGGGCCTACTTTAGCATCTGAAGCTTCCACAAGCTCTGGGAGGGGACGCAAGAACACCTGACTCAACTATGCCCCAAGTTTATTGCTTTAATCTGTACTTTCAAGTTTTCCTTTTGAATGTAATAAAAAGCAACTTCAATTTGTATCAAGAGTCGAAGAACTCTGTATTAAAATCAATGAAATTGAAGGTTGTGGGTACTGAAAATTTTCCTTTTAGTCCAAAAATGGTCTAAGTTGTAAAACGATTAATTTGAACAAAATCAACTTTTATTAAAACTTTTCAAAACCATTTTCGATAAGGATCACAACTAGACACACCCAGAATCTATCCTTGAGATGTACAACACCAAATCCGATAACTGGAAAGTTGCCCCTTGTCTGAATAGCACTGCACTGTACTGGAGATCACAATCGAACTCTTGGATGTAGAAAAGACAAAGATGACCAAAACAATCACATGGACACATTGATTTGGAGGTGTTTATGGCTGGACTTCAGAATGAAGTTGCCTACGTATCCCGAAGATGGGAATCAAGCCTTACGTAGTTCGGTACACTATCCTTTTGCGCTCTAACTTTTGCCAAGGCCGCCCTTTCCAAGTTTTCAACCTTGCGAGCTCAATTTTTCTTTTTTTCAAATTTTTTCTACTCTAACTTTTGCCTAGGTCGCCCTTTTGGGTTTTCGGCCTAGCGAGCCACTCAGGGGTAGTATTTCTTCAACTTTTCCATGTTGATTAGTTGGGAGAATTTCAGGCCATCTAAGTCCATAAGAACGACAGCTTCACCCGACCAAATAGACTTGATGATGTAAGGACCAGTCCAATTGGGTCTGAACTTGCCCCTAGGGTCATGGATGGGAGCTCGGTTGTCTTTGAGCACCAAATCCCCTTCTTTTAGATTGTTGGACTTAACTTCATTGTTGAAAGCCCTGGCAATCCTTCGTTGATAACCTTGGACGTGGTACAGTGCTTTCAGCCTCCTCTCGTCGAACAGCATAAGTTCCTCGAACCTGCTCTACTGCCAATCCGCTTCTGCTATCTGGCACTCAGCCATAACCCGTAGCGACGGAACCTCAACTTCGATCGCCAGAACAACTTCCATCCCATAAACTAGAGAATACGGAGTTGCACTAGCAGATATTTGAATTAACGTTCTGTAACCCCAAAGAGCAAATGGCAGCTTATCTGGCCAATCCCTGTAGGTTTCCACCATCTTCTGCAGAATGTGCTTGATGTTCTTGTTGGTGGCCTCAATAGCTCCATTGGTTTGTGGCCGATATGTGGATGACTTATGAAAGCCACGTTGTATTTCTCTAACAAGTCGATCACTTCTTTCTTGAAGTGGGAACCATTGCCCGAGATGAGCTCATTTGGAACCCCATAGTGACAAATGATATTATTCCTAATGAACTTGGCTACGTGTGACACTTTCAACACTGTATAGGATTGGGCCTCGACCCACTTTGTAAAGTAGTCTATCGCCACCAGGATGTACTCATGCCCATTTGACCCCTTCGGAGTAACTGCCCAATAACATCAATTCCCCAAACTGAAAATGGCCATGGTGAAGTCATGTTCTAAAGCTTCGACGGCGGGATGTTCATGTGATTTGCATGAATCTGACACTTGTGGCATCGCCAAACAAAACCAATACAATCCTCCTCCATGGTTGACCAGTAATAACCCTGTCTGAGAATCTTCTTAGCTAGCATCACTCCGCTCATGTGCGATCCGTACTCTCATCCGTGGATGGCCCCGATTAGGTGCTTTGACTCTTCATCATCGACACACAGTTTATGCATTCGCAAATGGCCCCGTTTGTACAATTTACCCCCACAGATGATAAACTGAGCAGCCATTTGCCGTATTGCCCTCTTATCTTTGGCATTTGCCCCTAGTGGATAAGCCTCCTTTTCCAAGAAGTTTCAGATGTCATGATACTAGGGGTTCTGATCTTGTACTTCATCTATTGCGGCAATCAGCTCGTAGGCTGGCACATACCTCTGTTCAATAATGATTGGACTCATCCGGACTCCCAAAGGGATGTCTCTCATGGAAGATAGAGTTGATAAGGTGTCAGCGAACCTGTTGCTCTCTCTTAACAGATGCGTGAAGGTTAGCTTCTCGAACCTAGGAATCAGAACGTCTAGGGTTTGGTGATAGATTTTCATCCTTTTTTCCTTAACCTTTCAGTCTCCTTTCGCTTGAGACACAACCATGTTTGAGTCCCCAATGACGTCCAACCATTTTTCCCCTAGTTCCAGAGCGGCTTCCAAGCCAATGATACATGTCTCGTATTCTGCTTCAGTGTTCGATACTTTGAACCGGAGTTTGAAAGCTAAAGGTATGTGGGAATTGTCGGGCGCTATCAGCAACACCCCTATCCCATACCCGTACTGGTTAGATGCTCCGTCAAAGTACATAGTCCAAATCTCTTCTTCGACCTGCAGAATGGCCTCATCTGGGAACCGATACTCTACTGCTTCGTCTCCGTCTACTGGGTGATCGGCTAGGAACTCCACTACTGTTCTCTCCTTCATAGACTTGCGAGTCATATACTTCAAATCAAATTTGGAGAGAAGAAGCAACCAACGGGCTAGCCTACTCGTAAGTGTTGGTTTCTCGAAGAGATATTTGATAGGATCCAATCTCGAAACCAGAATTACAGAGTGAGCTAACAGGTAGTGCCTCAACTTCCGGGTAGCCCATGCCGAGGCCAAACAAGCCTTCTCCAGCAGAGTGTAACGGGTCTCATATTCCAGGATCTTCTTGCTCAGGTAATAGATGGCCTTCTCCACTCTATCCTCAGATTCCTATGCAAGCATGCAGCCCATAGTCGTGTCGGTTACTGACAGATACAAAATCAACGGCTTCCCCAGCTCTGGCGGTGACAACACGGATGGGTTCTGTAGATACTGCTCGATCTGCTCAAAAGCTATCTGGTATCGGTCATCCCATTAGAATTTCTTTCCTTTCTTCAGGAGACCAAATAGTGGTTCACAAGTCAAGGTTAATTTTGCAATAAACCGTCTTATGAATTACACTTTTCCTAGAAAGCCTCGCACCTCCTTTTTAGTCCTTCGTGGTGGCATTTCTAGTATGGCCTTGATTTTGGAAAGATAAACTTTGATGCCCCTTTGCGTAATCAAGAACCCCAGCATTTCCCCTACTGTGACACCAAAAGTACATTTCTGAGGATTCAGTCGCAACCGATACTCTCTGATTCGTTGGAAAAATTTCTTCAAGGAGGTGTAGTGGCCTTCTCTTTCCTTCGACTTGACAATCATGTCGTCCACATACACCTCCACCTCTTTGTGAATCATATCGTGCAAGATAGTAGTTGCAGCCCGTTGATAAGTAGACCCAGCATTCTTCAAATAGAACATCATCACCCTGTAGCAGTAGGTTCCCCATGGCGTGGTGAATGCAGTCTTCTCCCTATCCTCGGGCGCCATCAAGATCTGGTTATACCCAGAAAACCCATCCATAAAGGATAGCAACGCATGGCTCACAGTGAAGTCCACAAATTCGTCGATGTGTGGTAGAGTAAAGTCGTCCTTCGAACTAGCTTTGTTCAAATCTCTGAAATCCACACACACCTGAATTCTGCTATCCTTCCTCGGTACTGGAACAATGTTGGCCAACCAAGTAGGATACTCAAATACTAACAGGAACCCAGCATCTATCTGCTTGGTGACCTCTTTTTTGATTTTCAAAGCCCAATCTGGGCTTATTTTTCAAAGCTTCTGCTTGACGGGTCGGGCCTTAAGGTCAAGAGGGATCCGGTGATGTATAATCTTAAGATCGATTCTAGGCATGTCTTCGTAGGACCACGCGAAAACATCTTTGAAATCTTTTAATAAAGCGACTAAGTGCTCGCATTCCTCCGAAGACAACGTGGACCCGATCTAGACCAGACGCGAATCCTTCTCCGTACCAACATTAATTGAAGTGATTTCATCAACCAAAGGTTTTACAAACCTCTTCTTCTCTCGATCAATCAAGTGTTTCAAAACTGGAGGAATTTCTTCCTCGTCATTTTTATCTAAGTTTTGAAAGTCCTGATTAATGCAGTAAACAAGTGGCATAGAAAAGTACTTAGAAACAGTAATGGTACCATTCTCATTCATAATTTCCAGTTCGTCCAATTCCTCAGTTACAACCAACTCAAAAGAAAAGGAAAAAGACGACCTTGACAAAACAACGGCATCCGGGTTATCAACCCCAGGAATACTGGACTCTGACTTAGAAAAACTAGAATCTAATTCCGACTCCACAGACTCTATGGAATCAGATTTCGGTTCACTACCTGATTCAGAACTACTGGACAAAAAGTCCTTCTCGAACTACCAAACGAGGAAGGGTGCAGTAGATGCATCTAGAATGCCGGAAGAAGGGCCCACAGCCGATTGATCTCCAATCATGGAAACAAAGAAGTCATCCCCCAAGCTCTTTAGAGTGATCTGAGGATCCGAGAGGAGACAAGCCAACACTGCTCCTATCTCGAGTTCTGTGCCATCGGACTCATCTTCTATGCACTGTTCAGCCTCAGCTGGTAGGTCAGTCTGCCCTTCTACAACTTCATCCCCTTGCAATTGTAGGTCAAAAAAGTTCTCGAAGCTGGGCAAACGTCGCTTTTTAGAGCTCAACCATGGCTCAGGGAAGCCACAAAATGGGAAATCCTCCCCCTCCCGGACAAAGCAGCCATTCAGGGTTCCTTGAATAGGTCTATGCACCAACTCGTAGTGCTTCCCAACTTGTTTAGCCTTGTCCCTTCCAGCCATTTCCTTTCCCTTTCTTACCCAATCCTCTTTGGTAGGCATATAACCTAGACCAAAGGTATAAGGGTTGTATAGCACTTCGGCCAATGTAGCGACGCCCTTCCGGCCGCTTCTTCCCAATCCCATTCCAGGTACATGTTGCAGTTTATTCATGAGGTAGATAGATAGAGCACTAACATACAGTCCCTCATTAACAGCCAGAATATCTTGCACTACCCAGGCCTCGACCAAGGTGAACCCAGACAAAAAGACATCCTCCTCACCGTGCACAATTTCTAGTACCGGTGTAGTAACCTCTGACGGCGGATGTATGGAAGAGTTCCCAAAAACAATAGTTACCTACTTCCCATGGGGGTACTTTAGCATCTGATATAGAGTGGAAGAGACAACTCTTACTTTGTGCAGCCACGGCCATCCAAGGAGTAAATTAAAGGTGGCTGGAACATCCAAGACGTGGAATTCAGTG
This sequence comes from Camellia sinensis, assembly GCF_004153795.1. Taxonomy (NCBI): domain Eukaryota; kingdom Viridiplantae; phylum Streptophyta; class Magnoliopsida; order Ericales; family Theaceae; genus Camellia; species Camellia sinensis. Next base: position 461,015 of record NW_021027391.1, on the reverse strand, counting down.
TCCTGTTGTGCCAGGCCAACTTGAGTTCTGATCCGCACTGTCCCCATCACTTCCCGACTTGTATTGTCATAAGCCTGAATCACCTGGGTCGTTGGTGTGAAATCTGCTGACTTCAAACTGATAGCATAGGCCATGCACGACAGACACACATTAATTGCAAACTCGGTATCAACCAAGACAACTGGTATCCACTTCTCTTTACATTTCACAGAGATGTACAGTGGCTTGTTGTGCTCAGAGCCCTCATGTGGCAATTCCTTATCTGTGAAAGTTAAAGTCGATGAAGCACCACTCCAGAAAACTAGTCCCACTAACTGCTCGGGGGATATGTCGATGGAGAGCTTAGCCTTATCCATTGCTGATAGAACGACTTGTCTACGCACCTGTGAAGCCATGAGCAAACCCCAAATAGAGATATTCGCCTGAATTTTCTTCAGCTGCTTCAGTACAGCTTCCTCTTCAAACAGTTTCTCTTTCTGTTTCTCAGCTTCTTATCTTTTCCTCTACCGCCCACTCCGAGTCATGTGATCAACTTCCTCGGCATACCATTTATCATCTGGCAGATTCTATCCACAATCCTCGTCTGTGTGGGCGAGATGCAAATCTTCATCTTCCGACCACATTCCCTCGGCAACCGTCAAACACACATCCAATTCCACTATAATCATTCATGTGTTCACAACACAATCAGTCCCCACGGGCCTTTGGTTTTTCTAGCCTTCAGGTCAGTCTCAATTATTTCCTGCTTGAACCGCTTCAGTGCGGCCTCCTGTTCTGTATTAGCTGCACACAAGCTACCCAATTCTTGAGCAAAATTCTTAATACCGGTGCTCTCTGGCAACTTCCCTTTATTGTTGACCATTCTGGCCATTGCAGACGTTCCCGTTTCCCACTGTCCCTGCTTCGATTGAGACCCCTCATCAATATTCGGCTCCTCACTAAGCCACCCTGTATTATCTATTGATCCGTTCATATCAAGCCAGTCGATCTATTCATTCCCAAGATCCTGTTCATCAAAGAATTGCAAATTACTGATGTCCTCCTTAAGCTCAGCTAAGTCATCTAGTCCCTGGCTTGGCCCGTCCTCCCAGACTACATTAACCTCTATTCCCATCAGCAATTCTACCCTTGGTTTGGCCTGGCTAGTTGGCACAATGTAACAGCAAGGGCTGTACTCTTCTTCAGTTAAGCTCATGAAGTCCTCAAGCATGCCTTCTTCTACCATAGCCACCACCACGGGTTCGGGTTGGGATATGGACACGTTCATCATGCACAAGTGTGTGATTTCTAGGATGAACAGTGCCAGCTTAGGCAGGTAGGAGGGTGTGATGTTTATGCTGGGGTCGTATGAGACAGCCATTGTTTGGATAACGTTTACTTGCCTGGGTGGAGAAGGGGGTTGGTTATGTGGTGGAAGAGGATTTGCAGTGACGTTAGGCTTCTTAGAAGGCGCTATCACTTTGTTGTCAATGAGATCCTGAATCTCATGACAGAGGCTAAAGCATAGGTCAGTAACATGACCTTGCTGCTGGTGGAAGGCGCAATACTTGGCCGGGTCGTGTGTAGGAGGGAGGGGATTAGGCAATGGGCGGCGCTCTAGGGGGTTCAGATGCCCTTTTCTGATTAGGACTCCCAAGGCCTTGGATAGAGACATGTAGAGTGGGGTGAAAACCCTTTGGCCCCGGGGTGGGCACTTTGCAGGTTGTAGGGTAGTTCCAGATGTGTCGGTAAAAGGGGTGGCTGTTTTTGGTGTGGTGGTGACCACACCAACATCAGAGGTCCTCGCAGCTGCGTTGCTACTCGTAGCTGCATTTGAACTGCATGTAAAAGCCCTCTTGGGCTGCTCCTTTTCATGGTCGATCATACCCTATTTCATCGCATCTTTTATCTACACCCCTATCTCATGAAAGTCAGCAAATGTAGGTAGGGGTAAGATAATCATCTTCTGCAGCAGCTTCGGTTGTAGATTACGAACGACCATTCTTATCTGGTCTTTCTCAGCTAGCCTAGTGGTCATCATGGAGGCCTTGGCCCTCTACCGAGTGACGAAATCGGAGAAGCCCTCATTCGGTTCTTGTTGAGTAGCCTCGAGATCACGAGTTGTGACCTCGATTTGAATGTTATAAGAATATTGGGCGACAAAGACCTTGGCCATCTCTTCCCAACTCCTCTTCACAGAATCTTCTAGTTTAGCATACCAAATGGTCACGATACCCGACAAGGTCTGGCCGAAAAGGGATAATTTCTGCAATCTAGTCAGGCCCATCGGCTGTAGAATATCTGAAAATAGCCATAGGTGGACCATGGGATCACTGGAACGGTCGAAGCGGTCTATGTGTGGCATTTTAAATCTATCTGGCAATGTCACCGCCGAATCTGTGTAGCCGTCCTCTATGTCCGGGATCGAGTTGACACCCTGAGCCCTCTTAAAAAGCTTCTCAAGCTTGCTCACTTTCAGAGCAGTAGGGTTGACCTCGAACTCAAAGAGGGTTTCCGTTGGGTAGGCCAGTGCTTTGGAAGTCTAGGGTGGAATTGGATCCACTGGGATGTTCGTATTTTCCTGGACATTGGCTGTGAAAGCAGGAGCTCTAGGTAATGAAATATCTACAGGAGGTGGGTGGGATGTAGAAGCTATTGCCTACTGCAGTTGTTGTTGAAGCCTAGCAATGAGTTCAGCCTGCTGGGCTGTGACCACTGTTTTGGCGAGCGGTAACTTCCACATGGCGAGCAGCGTCCCGTTGCATGGCCTCGATGGTCTGTTGAAGTTGGCGCATCATATCCTCCTTACTGTCTACGGGGTGCTGATCTGTTAGAACCGGCGTATACTCTCTTTCTGAGATGGAAGCAGAAAACTAGGCCCGACTGTGCACAGGCGAAGTAGATAGTGACCGTTGGATTGGCGACTGCTAAGTCGGTGATCTATGCCTGACTATCCTCCATATCGTCACCGAGGGTAGCGAAGCAAACACTGGTTGTCCTCCAATAAGATCCTCAGATCGATAAATCCTCTTTACTCTAGTCCAGAGTGCTCGGGGGGAAACTACCTCGTCGGAAGCAATTGTGAAACACTACCTTGCAAAAAGAAAATAAAGCAAAAAAAGGAAACGACAATCAACAAACGCCCAACACCTCGTCTTAGATAGAAACAACACACAGTTGAAATCATAAGCTGGACAATCTGTACTCAAACACTAATTTCTGCCCCAAATGTTTGCCTTAAAACTGATACCCTCAAACTGATACCCAGACTTGCAACTGATACACGCATTCCTGTAGAGTCACACTCTAAAAGCACATATCAAGCAAGTGAGAGCCAAAACACCCCTATGATGGGGTAGGGTTTCCCTGTCCTAATTTCGTCAGGAGCTAGGGGTTCACTACGCACGCATGTGGTTTCAAACAATCCTGCATTCGGGTGAGCAACTTGTCCTAGTTTGGAATAGTCTCTACGGTTTTTGATATGCAACTAGGTCAATTGGACAAAAAGGATGCCTCAGCAAGACCACCTAATATACCTCTCGCTTCTAACACCGAGAAGTAAAAAGAGGATCAAACGGTACAGCAGTAGTCCAGATCCAAGGTTTGTGTTCCCATCCTGGTAGAGTCCGCAACCGGTTAGCCTTATGGCACACTTTTCTAAGCAAGCCTCCGGCAAAACATTCAGGAATAGCAGATGGCAAACACTGTGACTTAGGCGCACCAATGAAAATGCAATGCAAAGAAACACATAAATGTAGATAAAACAACATATCATGAGTTCGAGTCAAGTTCTCTAAATCCCCAGTAGAGTCGCCAAAAACTGTGGACTCGACTTTCTTCACGCCCCCCTTTCGGAGAGCTCGAATTGGTCCTATAGTTCGGACTCCTGTCACGGTTCTAAATCTAATCTCACAAACTGCAATATGAGACTAATAAACACCAAAGAGTCCAATCCGACAAATCATTTTTGGAAAATCATATATTAAATCAAATAATGCCAAAACTAGACTGCTTTGCCAGATTACAGAGTCGCCACCTAAATATTTTATTTTTGAAAAATTTAGGAAATCCTGACTCGTGCCAAAGGCCATGTGTTCTTCATCACCAAAGTTGTTTCGGCTCGGGAACTTGGGTATGAGAGGGGAAGGTCCTGAAATGAGTACTGCCGCTCGCCCGATCAAAGATCGGCCTGCACTAATCACGACATGTTGTTTTATAAACACATGTGTTCTTGTTCTGATTATTACCTAACTTTACTATGTGACGCACACACAAGTATAGACTAAAATTGCAAGAATTGGAACATTTCGACTCATGTTTGTTTTTGAAAATGGTTTGAAGTTGCCACCCTCAAGTGGGCTAAAATGCGGATTTGCGACCTCAAATTGGCGAAAACAGGATATGCCACTTCGCGAAGTGGGCTTAAAACATACATTCATCGAATTGTTCCAATTCAAGTAATCAAGCCTTCATTCATAGGCATTCATGTAGTTAATCACTTAAGCAAATAGCCTCATGGCAAGCATGCGAAACATGGCACCACACTCATGCAAGTATGGTAAAGCGTAAAACTTACAGTGTACTCCAAGCCAAAACAAAAGCTAATTAGAAATCATGCATGATCTTAGTTATGTTAAGATGCCTAATGCAACACATGCAATAATGCAATTAAATAGGCTCGGCTATCTAAGATGGCATATGAATGCAACAATTCTATAACATGCTTTGAAACACGTTTTCAAAGAAGTATTGAAATACAATGCAGTTTGAATGCTACGCCGAGCCTCAGTGCATGCAAGACAAATGAATAATGCAAACATGCAAGCATAAGGTATGCTAATTGAAATTGCCCCTAAACTAACCATCGAAAGTGGTTAAATAAAAGGGAGAAAGGCGTGAGGTTGGAAGACATGCACACACGCAAGCACACTTATTACAACATTGTGCCCTCGCAAAGGAGGGTCTGAATGAATAAGCTAAGCTATGCTAAGCTATACTAAGCTAAGCTAAGCTAATCTAACTAATCTAATTAATCTAATTAGACTAATTATTACTCAACAAAATAAAGAAATAGCTAAGCTAAGTTACTTAATTATTACAACACTTAACTAATTAGCGAACTAATTAATTAAATTACAAAGCCAATGTACATTAACAAAACATTTAGAGCACTGAACTACACTGCCTCAGCTCTGCTTTTAGAAAATGGAGGATGCATGCACTCGGTTGTCGCCCCGAAATGCCCACCAGTTTGCTCTTGAGAGACTCTGTTTGCAGGATTAAGCTTGCTCCAAAAACTTTCTGCTCCACCTTACCAATTCAATGTTGAAGACTGCACCAATAGCCTACCGGCCATGAATTCTTGTTGCCAGCCATCTGCCGGCCATCAGTGAGCCATTGCCGGCCACTGGTGTGCTAAATCACCATACTACAACAGAGCACAAATAGAGAAAAATAGAGGGTTTTCCAAGGATATGTTTGTACTATGCCCCTCCTTATCGTCTCAAAACATCAAAAAAGTGGCACTCTTGGATCCAAAACCAACAATCAAGCATTTTCAATGCATGATGGCCAAAGATCCAAGTTGTACAATTTCAATAAATGCGAAAAATAAGACTCTAGACCACTATGTTGTCATGAATGATCATAGGCAATGGAGACAAAGGAGATTGGCTCATTTCATCACTTTGAGTATGAAATGCTCCAATCTTCCTTGTGTTCAATATAACGTTCGATTGAACACATACAATGAAAACACAACATGCTTAACTCGCTCAAGTTTTACTTGTCATGTTTTATTTACTCATTTTACATTACCAAATCATTCTTTAACTGGTTAAGTCCAAAGTGATTGCCCTCTAATGCGAGAGGGGTCAACGAAAGGATGAGTTAAGACATGAGAGAGATCATGCCGTTGGTTAGTAGAAACCCTCAAAAGAGGATTAAAACTATTAAGCAAAAGTCTCAATCTCAAGCTTAAACACAACCTTAAGGCTAACCAACTCTCAAAGAAAATGAAAAAGTGAAGAAATGAGGGAGGTTGTAGATATTTCAGTGTTGCAATGACATGAAAAATGGTACTACAACATGCAAGCAACTCATGCACAACATGTTTAAAAGCCAAAAACACCCAACTAGGGAGGGGCACTACACTATAGGCATGCAATACAAAGCTCACAAGGGACAAACACCTTAAAATAGTCCTAAAATATTTTAAAAGGAGGTCTAAAACATGCTTGAAGTAGGCAAAAAAATGCTAGAATGAAAGGCCAACACATAGCACAAACTAGACCATTAAGTACAATTGCACTACAAGCATACAAAACAAGCCCCAAGTGGCCAAACCAGCTCAAAACAGAGCTGAAGCAAGTCAAAAAAGTAGAAAAACATGCTGAGATCAATCACAAAATGGTCGAAAAACATGCTCACATATTAGGCTATCTACACTTACAAACAAGACACAAGGAAGCGAGGCTACCCCCTTCTATTTTGGATCTCAAAACAAAGTTTTTACCACTAAAAATCCCCTAGAATTCAGGGGTTAAAATGCCAAAAAAAAGTTGTTTTAAAAGCTTTGAAAGATGGCACAACACTTTAGCAAACAAGCTACAAAAAGGGTGGACCACCCCTAACTCCAAAACAAATCTCAAACCACCATTTTAAACCATAAAAATAGAGATTTTAGAGGTTAAAACCAGCCTCAAGATAGCATGCAAAGGTGGCCAAACAAGTATTTAAATTACGCTTAAAATACTAGTATTCTACCTCTTTGAAGACAAGATGCTATTTAGGCAACAAAGGCAAGTCAAACCAAGCTAATATTCTCTTCTAGAGCTCAAATAGGACCTCAAGCAACCTCAACATTGAGATGATCAAGTTTGATCAACAGCTCATAAGCAAAAGCGTAGAGAATTTAGGCTTTTAAGGCAAAATATTTAGAGAGAGAGGATTCTAGAGAGAGTGAGAGAGAAATTTTTTTGTCTTCAAAATTTCCAACCTTGAGCATGCAAGAGGAAGGCTTCTATGTATAGAAGATAGAAAATCCTCTCAAAGAGATCCAACCATCCATGTGCAAGCAAATGCTCCAATCTGTGCAAACAACTGGCACAAAATATCAGAAAATTTTTACTGATACACTGATGGCCCGCAAGGGCTCATTGATGGCTGGCATGGCACATCAATGGCCGGCAGGCCAAAATCCATGGCCAGCAGTGCCTCAACATGGCCAACAGTGCATCAAGAATAACATGCTGGAAGGACCAAAACATGGTCCAAAAATAAGATAGAATTGATGCAGGGTTTGGAAAGCTCAAACCTATGGCGTTCCGTTGCAGAGTTCGAGCGCTCGACGAGCAATCAAACTTGTCACTGATATACCCGCAAGAACATCCAAGTCTTGAGGACGGTCAAAAGTGGGGTGTCTACAACTATTCTTCAATAGTAGGAGGGAGGGTAGGACACTGGCTGAGCTGGACTCATAGATGAATCGAGTTGGCGAACCTTTGCGAACAGGAAGTAGGATGTCAAGGGAGCGCAAGAGGCATCACTCCCCACGTCGTCGAAGTAGGTCGCCAGGAAGGAGAGGCAACAGGGGAACTCCCCCCGTTCGCGAAATGAAACCAATGGACCACTGCGCCGGTTGAGTTTTTCGGTCTTCGTTGGGAACAAACTAATGATGGAAGCGGATTCGATTATCCACGATCCAAACGTGGCAATTGAATTTGCTTGACAGATTTTTCCGCCAAAAGTCCAGCAATTGATGGTCGGCCGGCCTGATTACGAAGTTTTTCGGGAGGGCGTCCATGGAGCGGTAAAGGGGCTATATGCCTCCTATGAAATCGGCATGTGTCTACGTGCCATGCAGCGTGAGATAGAGCAGAAAGACGAGCACATTCAGAACTTAGAAGCTCACACAGAGAAAGCCAAGCGTGAACTAAAAAAGGCACAAACTACCGAAACTTAGTCGGCAGGTCAAGTTAACCCAATTGTGGAGGAAAGGGTAACCCAGCGGCTTTTTAATCATGCCATTGCAATCGAGTATGGCGAGCATGTTCGCAAGAGAAGCGATAAGGATGAAGGCCTACAATGAGGGCTTTTTTGACGGTCAAAAAATTGGTATAGAGAAAATGAAGGAAAAGCTAGCCGGGGAAGTTTGCCGATGTAAAAATCATGGATTTAAGCATGGGTGGATCAAGGCTCTCCAAGCCATGGGCATTGATTCGGCGTCGCCTTCATATCAAAGTTACAATTTTCCCTTTGCGGCTTTCGACGCCGAGAAGATCGACGACGAAGATGGTGCCGAACAGAATTTACTGAACACATTGTTCCTTTTTGATGCAAATTTGTGCAAATCATGTATTCACGATCTATTTAATGAAACATTTTATTTTGAATGTCTGTATATTGTTTCAATCAATGTTTATAAATTAAGTCATGACCTTCATCTATTACTTTATGTCAATCGCATTTACGCTGGCCAATTGTGATATCCACGAAGGGCGCTCTGAATTCGAAGGCTTATTTGGCCCAGACGTGTCAGTCACAGATGGGGCTCTGAATTCAGAGGCTTTTGTCTTGGCCAATCGTGATATCCACGAAGGGAGCTCCGAATTCAGTGGCTTATTCGGCCCAAACGTGTCACTCTTGGATGGGGCTCCGAATTCGAAGGCTTTTGTCTTGGCCAATCGTGATATCCATGAAGGGCGCTTTGAATTTAGAGGTTTATTCGGCCCAAACATGTCACTCACGGATGGGGCTCCGAATTCGGAGGCTTTTGTCTTGGCCAATCGTGATATCCACTGAGGGCGCTCCGAATTCAAAGGCTTATTCGGCCCAAATGTGTCATTCACGGATGGGGCTCCAAATTCAGATGCTTTTTTCTTGGCTAATCGTAATATCCACAAAGGGTGCTCCAAATTTCGAGGCTTATTCGGCCAAAACATGTCACTCACGAATGGGGCTCCAAATTCGGAGGCTTTTGTCTTGGCCAATCGTGATATCCACGAAGGGCGCTCCGAATTCGAATGCATATTCGGCCTAAATGTGTCACTCACGGATAGGGCTCCGAATTCAGAGGCTTATTCGGCCCAAACGTGTCACTCACAGATGGGGCTACGAATTTGGAGGCTTTTATCTTGGCCAAGCATGATATCCACGAAGGGCACTCCGAATTCAGAGGCTTATTCAGCCCAAACGTGTCACTCACGGATGGGGCTCCGAATTCGGAGGCTTTTTGTTACCAAACAAAAATTCACAAAACAGGGAGAAAAGAGGCATTGCATTGGTAGAATGAAAGTTGTACGTAGCGAAAATTCAAAACAAGCTACCATACCCTACAAGTTGGGTTAATGATAAAATTTACCCAAATGTGTGGAATTTCAGGGACGTGGCAGACTTCTTCTAGACATATCTTTGAGCCAATATGCCCCTGTGTCGACGATTGATTCAACCTGATAGGGGCCGTCCCAATTGGGACATAACTTTCCGTCAACGGGGTCCTGAGTAGCGGGAAGCACTTTCTTGAGGACCAATTCTCCAGGTGTATAGAGACGCAGCTGTACGTGTTGATTATATGATTTAGTGAGCTGTTGCTAATATCGCGCCATAGAAGCAAGGGCACGGTCTCGGCGTTCCTCAATCAGAGTCAAGTCTAACGCCAACATCATGTCATTACGACCCAAGTTAAAAACCTTCATTTTTAGAGTGGGTAAGTTAATCTCTAGGTGGATGATTGCTTGGGTTCCAAAGCATAGGGCGAACGACGTTTCCCTAGTAGATAGCCTTGGTGTAGTGCAATGAGCCCACAACACACTGGGCAGCTCTTCGACCCTTCTGCCTTTAGCTTTCTCCAACATTTTCTTGATGCCGTCCAGAATGACTTTGTTGGAGGCTTCTGCTTGACTATTGCTCTATGGATAAGCTAACGAAGAAAAATAGGGCCAAATACCATATGTGTTGCACAATTCTCGGTAGATGCCACAATAAAACTGGGTGTTGTTATCTGAAACAAGTGCTCTTGGTATGCCAAATCGCGTTATGATGTTTTTCCATACGAAACGCTTAACATCGGTATCTCGAATGTGTGTCAGTACCTCCGCTTCGACGTAATTTGTGAAGTAGTCTGTTGTGACAATCAAGAATTGCTTATTCCCTGGAGCCTGTGGCAATGGTCCGATGATATAAAGTCCCTATTGAGCGAACGGCCAATGACTAGTGATAGAGCTTAACTCCTTGGCAGGCAAATGAGTTAAAGGGAAAAACTTCTGGCATTATTCGCATTTCTTGACATAACACTCGGCATTAGTTCTCACGGTCAGTCAATGGAACCCCTGCGTTACGGCTCAATAGGCCAAAGAACGTCTACCAGTATGGGCACCACAACTGCCTTCATGTATTTCAGACAAGAGTTCCTTGACTTTATCTAGATGAACACATTCTAGGTGTGGATCCAAGTAGTATTGCAGGGCTTTGTTTCGCTGTTTGTGTGCTTCTTTCTTGCCCGTCGGGAGCTGCTTGGATGACAAGAAAGTAGTGATAGGGTCCATCTAACTTGGACCTGGTTCAATGATGTTGATCTGAACTGATTCAGAAGAGGCAATGCTCGGCTTAGGGATGAATCCTACTTCAATTATCCATTTCATTTCTGAGTTGATGGCGGAGGCTAGGCAAGCCAGGGCGTCTGCATGCGTGTTCTGATCCCGAGTTATTTGATTCAATTCATGATGATTGAATTTCGCGAGTAATTCGCCGTTTTCATGTAGGTTGCCATGCAGTCATTTTTGGCTGCATATTTCCCCTTCAATTGGTTGATGACTAGTTTTGAGTCACAGAAAACAAACAGATGCCGCGCACCAAGGTGAAGTGCATTCCGTATGCCCATTAACAATGCTTCGTATTCGGTCTCATTATTCGATGCATCGAAGCCAATAGACTACCCAAAACTCCGCTCCGCGCGTGAGGGCGCAAATTATAGTTCTAGCTGCTACAGTTCGGACTACTGCCACGGTTCTGAATCTAATCTCACAAAGTGCAATGTAAGACTGATAAATCACCAAAGAGTCCAAATCCGGCAATTGGTTTTGAAAAATCAATTTTGAATAAAAAACGCCAAACATGGACTGCTTTGCCAGATTTCAGAGTCACCACCTAAATATTTTATTTTGGGAAATTTAGGAAATCCTGACTCGTGCCTAAGGCCACGTGCCCGTCATCGCCAAAGTTGCCTCGGCTCGGGAACTTGGGTACGAGAGGGGAAGGTCCTGAAATGAGCACCCCCGCTCGCCCGATCAAAGATCGGCCTCTACTAACATGATATGTTATTTTTGAAAACGCATGCGTTCTTATTTCAGTTTATTAGCTAACTTTATTATGTGATGCGCACAACACACAAGTATAGACTAAATCACTTAATTTGGAACAAAACATCTCATGTTTGTTGTTGAAAATGGTTTGGAGTTGCTACTCGCAAGTAGGCTAAGTCGTGGATTTGCCACCCTCAAGTGGGCTTAAAACATGATGATTTGCCACTTCAAGTGGGCTTAAAACTCGCATTCTGATGAATTGTTCCAATTCAAGCAATGAAGCCTTCATCCACAAGCATTCATGCAGTTAAAGCACTTAAGCAAATAATCTCATGGCAAGCATGCTATCATGGAAACACTTACACACATGCAAGGATGCTAAAGCGTAAAAACTTACCGAGTACTCCAAGCCAAAACAAAAGCTAATTAGAAATTAATGCATGATCCTAGCTATGTTAAGATGCCTAATGCAACGTATGCAAAAATGCAACTAAGTAGGCTCGGCTATCTAAGATGGCATATGAAAAGTGACAATTCGATACACGTACTTTTGAACACGTATTCAAATAGGTATTGAAATACCATGTAGTTTGAATGATGCGCCGAGCCCGGTGCATGCAATACGAATGAATGATGCAAACATGCAAAGCATAAGGTATGCTAATTGAAATATGCCCTAAACTAACCATCAAAAGTTGGTAAATAAAAGAGAGAAAGACGTGGGCTTGGAAGACATCCACACACACACGCACACTTATTACAACATTGTGCCCTCTCGAAGGAGGGTCCGAATAATAAGCTAACTAGCTACACTAATTAAACTAATTATTACAAACCAAAACTAATTAACTATTCCTAGTTAACTAATTATTACAAAACAAATCGATTAATTAAGAACATTAACTAATTAAGTACAAAACCGACGAATTAGCTAAGTAAAGTAGCTAAAGTAGTTAAAAGAGGTCCTCGGGGCGAGGGGTGCATGCATGCTCGATTGCCTCGCTCGAAAATCTATTGCTATGCCCAGAATTGCCTCTGTTTGCATTTGATTTGATCTCTGAAAAGTGCACTAACTTCCAGCTTGCTTCTGCTCCAACATGGGGACCTCCTGGTGGGCTGCTGACCAGAAAAGGGGGCTGTAGACCAGAAAAACTGGTTGTAGACTAGAAAAAGTGGTCGGTCGACCACCTCTACTGGTCGGTCGACCAGTTGATTTTCTAAGCTCCAGTTTTGCTGCCACAGAGAACAACAAGGGGCATAACAGTGTATTTTGCAAGATATGTGTGCACAACCACCTTCCCTATCATTTCTCAAGCTCAAGGGAGTGTGGTACTCGACTCTCGGGACACCAACCGAGCATCACAATGCACGATGGCCGAGAAGCCAAGTTTGCACAAGTCAATGTCAATGAATGCACAAATAACACATAAGGGCCTCCACCTCTGTCATGCTTGATCAAGAGGGTCGGCGACCAAGAAATGCGATACGTTTCATCACTTTGAGTATGAAACGTGTGACATTCCTCGTGTTTGGATTAACGTCCAATCCAACGCAAACAAGATGATCAACCTTCAATGCTAAAGTGACATGCGCAAGACTCTATCATGTAAGCAATGCATGCATGGCATGTTTAAAAGCTAAGGCATCAAAGCTGATGAAACATATTGCACATGAGGCATGCACTATCAATCTCAAGTGGTCAAACCAACCCCGGACAGATGTCAAACATGCCAAAACAGTGGTTGAAATATGTTAAGATCAAGGCATATAACAGAAGGAGAACATGCTCATTTGATGGCTCATCAACAATGCACAAAGACACAAACTCTCAAAAGCTCTCAAGGAATGACAGAAGTGAGAACGCGACACATGTACATGCTCTGAAAGAACATGTTAAACGATGCCCAAACATGCAACCATCACAAATACAGCATAGTAGGGTGCTCAAAACTCAAGACTAGCTAAGGTACTTGCACCATAGCCATATCAAGCAAGCCCCAAAGGGCTAAGATGACTCAAAATAGTCCCAAGGCAAGTCAAAACAATACCAAAACATGCATGGAGTAGAGCTAACACATGCTAGAATGGGAGGCATAAAGCATGATGCATGCAAGGCCAATGAGTGGGATTACACGACACATACCAAAACCAAGCATGAGGTGGCTTCACCAACAAAAATCAGTGTTGTAACATGGTAAAATAACACCAAAAACATGCTGAGATGGTAGCCCAAAAGCTTAGGCAAGCATGCATACAAATTGGTTCATAAGTGAAGCATAAGGCTCAACCCTCAAACATAACAAAGGGATGATAAATGCGAGAATATGGCAGAGGTATATGGTTTGAAATAACATGCCAAATGATGCCATGCCATGCAAAAAGCTCAAATATGACACGCTAAAGGTCTCAAAGCTTAAGGCTAGCAAAGTCAAATGCACTATAGCTATGCAAAGCCAAGCATGCATGACCAAAACCACTCAAATCAGACCTAAAAGCATGTTAAATCAAAGCCAAAAATGTGCTGGAGTAAAGCATACACATGCTAGATTAATAGGCCAAAACATCAAACAAGCTAGGCTAGTGAACAAGCTTGCACAACAAGTGCATAAACCATGCAAGAGGTGACTTTGTCGACCAAAATTAGAGATAAGGCATGCCAAAATATGAGTAAAATCCTGCTGGAGTGGAGCCAAAAACATGCTAAAATGGTGGTCCAAAGCATAGAGCATGTTAGGCTAACTAAGAGGATTGCACTACAAGTACATGAAACATGTAAGAAGCAACCAAACCAACCCAACCCAAAATAGAGTTGTATCATGTTAGAATAAGTCCTAAAACATGCTAAGATAGAGCCTTATGAAGGTAGAAAAGCATGCCAAAGTGTTAAGCCAACAACACATGCAAACAAAACACAAAAGGGAGGGGACCACCCCCATCCATTTTGGGTCTTAAAACCCACTTTCCACCACTGAAATTCCTCTGGAATTCAGTGGTTAAAAGTCCAAAACATGGTGGTTTGAAAGGCCTTAAGAGATAGAACAAAACAAAGGAAAATAAGCCACCAAAGGGGGTAAACCACCCCTAACTCAAACAAAGCCTCAAACAAACATTTCAAACACTTAAAAACAAGAGTTTTTGTAGTTGAAAGTAAGGCCTAAAAGAGCATGCAAGGATGGCCAAATACTTAAGCAAAACAAGGCTTAAAGAGAGTAACTACTCACCCTTGAAGAACAGCTTCAAAACCAACCACTTCTGAGGCAAAAACCAAGCCAAATTCACTCAAATGCAACCTCCAAGAACCTCAGCTCAAGAGTGAAGGTGTTTCACTAGGTGTTTTAGTGCAAAAGTGTGAAGAAAACTCACGTTAAGGCACAAAATAGCACAAATATAGAAAGAGAGGGATATGTTTAGCCCTAATCAAATTTTTGAACCTTGAACAGGGGGGAGGAAGCTCCCCTTATATAGAATTTCATGCCTCAAGCTTGTTAGACAAGCTAGAGGCTTGGTGCAATCTCTCCATACATGTGTATGGAGGATGCCTTCTGTGCCCAATAGCTAGCAAGGAAAATATTTACAGAAAGTGCAGAAAGGCCGCCGACCAGTTAAAGTGATCGACTGGCCACCCCGCCTAGTCGACCGACCACCTCAAGTGGTCTACAGGGGAGAAAACTAGTCGACAAGGGAGGAAAGGGGTCTACAAAGAGAGGAGAAGGTGGTGGCATGCTGTCGACCACCTTAGGTGGTCTACAGACCACCCACCCTAGCTAACCGACCACCAAAAGTGGTCAAGAAGGGAGAAAACTAGTCTACACCCTTGTTCCACCCTCCAGGAAAGGGGTAACAAGGTTTGGTTCAAAAACAAACCAAAAAATAAGAAAGACAAGAGTCCGCAAGACAAGGCACTCAACCGGAAGCCCGAAAACTAGTTTATGGGCCACTACAAGTGGCCTACGAGAGGGAAAGGTAGCCTACGGATACAAAAAGTGGCCTACAGGCCTTTGTTTCCCTCTAGGCAAAGGCAGCAAGGCATGGTCCAAAAAACAGGCCAAGAGGAGAAAGTTAAGAGGTCCCGAGACAAGGCGCCCAGCCGAAGGCTTCAAAAACTCAAAATGAGCCCAAACATGCACAATCACCGAGTGCACAGACGATGATGTCTGAGTCTTAAGGTCGGTCAAAATTGGGGTGTTTATAGTTGCCCCTCTTTGACAGAACTCGGAAGTCATGAAATGACGGGAGTGAATGTCAAAGCCCAGAGACGACCCATTTTTGACAAGGTTGAGGACTTAGACAAACAGGCAAGATAACAAAGAGATGCGTCCGTAGGCAGGGGCAAGATGCAAATGACATGCACAATGCAGAACAGAACTTATGATTATGCAAAGAGGACTGTAATGAAGCATTTATGCAAAATAAATACAACATTTTAAGCGAATGTTATGCAAAAAAATGCTACAGCAAACTTGTACATAAGCAAGTAAACACGAACCAAACTACATCTCATGCAGAAAGGACGTAAGAAAATTATGCAAACTTAACTACGCATTATGCAGGAAAGGCTAAAGGCGACTATCGGAAATACCTGAAGTCTCAAACACAACATCTCTTAGCATATCACATGCAGGAGAGGGAAAAGAAACATCTCTCAGTGTATCACACGTGGGAGAGGGAAAGGCAACACCTCTCAGCGTATCACACGTCGAAGAGGAAAGGCAACACCTCTCAGCGTATCACACGCGGGAGAGGGAAAGGCAACACCTCTGAGCATATCACATGCGGGAGAGGGAAGGCAACACCTCTCTACGTATCACACGCAAGAGAGGAAAGGCAACACCTCTTAGCATATTACACACAAGAGAGGGAAAAGCAACGGTGCGAACACCGGAGGGTGGTAAGAACATTACGCGTGCCTGAATGTTTCTAACCAACGAGGATGAACTCAAAGGACAAGAAAAAAACTTACCTGGAGTTCCTCTGAATTAACTGTACATATAATATCGTTTGATTGCACCATCCTCAAATGAACCGTACATACAATATCATGACAGCATAAGAAAGAAACTCAACAAGTACAATATAGTAGAAACACATGTTCAACGTTACATCAAAATACAATTCCAATACGAGACAAATGTGTGCATATACAATGCAAGTGAAAAGGTACATAGCAATGCAAGTGAAAAGTGCATAGCAATGTGTAGACACCCCATGTTTTACTGTCCTTAAGACTTGGGTGCTACTGATGGTTTACTTGGTGATGGAAGTTGTGCAGTGTAAAGGTTCGATTTCTTCAGCAAAAGGAGAGTCAAATCCCAACTTCATACCCCTTTTGGACTAAAATGATCTTGATCAAAAGATTTTAGACCTTGAAACCCTCTCTTTTAAAATAGTTTTTGGAAAATAATTCTACGATGTTCCGACGCTCGCGTTTTGTTCAATGTTGTGCTTTTCGGTAAACCGAGCAAGGACAAAGTGGAAATGAATGAAAGAAAGATTAAATCTTTGAAAAATCTTTCAAAAATCCTTGTTTAGGGGTTTGGAGTTGAAGAAAAGAGGAAAGGAGAGAAGAAAACTAATTGAGGAGATGTTCGGCATAAATCCGGGTAGGATCAAAACTGAGTGGTTTCACCAAAATAGGCATAACGTTTTCCACAGTTGGAATTTTGATGCAACGATGCCACCATTGGAAAGATTACTTCATGGGCTTCAATTCGGATACAAGAATGACCTAAAAAGGAGTTCAGATGAAGGAGATATGCCTATTTGAAGTTGGACCTAGAAAGTAGAATTTTGCCTGTCGACCAGAAAAATGGGCTGTCGACCAGAAATGATCCTTGTCGACCAGAAAAGTGGTCGGTCAGCCACTTATGCCCAGAAAGCCCAAATTTTGAAGATGTTTTCCCTCCAACTGTCTTCCACAACCTCCAGCTGGCCTATAATCAGATATTTCGACCAAACTCTTGTATATTGCTATATATGAGGCATTTCTCCCATTTTTGCAAGGGGGAGAACATTTTGCAAGGGTTAGGAAGTTTGGGACTCTCTCTCTCTCTAAAATCCCTCTCTCTCTACAAGATTTTGTGAGAAAAATCTGAGCCTCTCTCCCTAGAAGCCCCTCTCTCTTCTTGTTTTGAGCCTTAAGCTTAGAATCCTCTACACTTTTGCAAAGAGACCCTTAACCAAACTTGACCACCATTTGGATAAGATTCTTTGGGACTTTTTTTGAGCTCCAAAAGGTGATTTGAGCTCAGATTTGTGCCTGTTTTGCAGCTGTGCATCAAGGGTAAGAACTCTGTCCCTTTTAGCTTATTTTACATGCTTTCTTGGCCATCTTTTCACACTACTTTGGGGCTGTTTTGGGGTGGTGTTGAACTACAAAAACCTCTATTTTCCCTATATTTTCCAGTCCTAAAAGTGTTGGTTTGTGCCTTGTTTGGCTAGGGGTTTTCCTCCATTTTGCTCCTTGGCTTGTAAAGCCTTTTGAGCCATCTTTCGCCACCATTCAAACTAAATTTTTTGGCTTTTAAACCACTGAATTCCAGAGAAACTTCAGTGCTGAAAAGGTGGTTTTGAGGCCCCAAATGGGTGGGGGTTGTCCCCCCTCCTCTTCTCTTGTTTACTTGTGTTGATGGCCAACCAAATGAGCATGTGTTTTTACTTCTTAGTGGCTTTGTTTAGGATCATTTTTGTAACTTTTTAGACCTTCCATAACTCTTTTTTTGGCTTGTTTGATCATTGGTTGCATGCTTCATGCACTCATAGTGTAAATCCTTTTTGCTAGCCATGCATGCCTAATGAGTTAGCTTGTTATTCTAGCATGTGTTGGCTTAGTCTCAGCCCATTTTTGGTGTTATTTTGACATGCCATAACTCTAATTTTGGCTGGTTTGGCCACCTCTTGCATGCTTCATGTACTTGTAGTGCAAATCTTGCTTACTAGCCTTGCATGCTTGATGTTTTGGCTCATTATTCTATCATATGTTGGCTCCACGCCAGCATATTTTTGTTCATGTTTTAGCATGCTCTAACTTTGTTTTGAGTGGTCTTCATCACTCAAGCTTTGCTTTGTATACTTGTAGTGCAATTGTGCTAAATTGCCTAACATGCGCTATTGTTTTGGCCTCTAAATCTAGCCATTCTTAGCTTATTTCAAGCATGTTTTAGAACTCCATTTGGGCTGTTTTAGGACTGTTTTGGGCTTCCTTGGTCATATGACTCATGTTTTGTATAGTTATAGGGAAAATGCCTTGACTATTCTTGAGTTTTGAGGCCCCTACCACGTTATACTTGTGATGTTTGCATGCCTTGGCATCATTTTGCATGTTATTTCAGAGCATATATATCTACCACACTTCCATATTTATCACTCCTTAGTTGTGTTTAAGAGTTGTGCCTTTATGCCTTGCTTGCGAGCCGTGAGTTGAGTATGCATTCCTTGCTTTTGTGCCTAAGTTTTGTTGAGTTTTGGCCATTGTTTTGGCATGCATGAGCTCTATTTTGGGACTGGTTTGGGTGCTTGTGCATAGTATTGCATAGTCCTAATGTTGTGTACCTCAGTAGCTTTAATACTTTAGTTCTCTAGCATGCTATGCTTGCGTTGTTTGTGTGATGTAGCATCATTTGGTATGTGATTTCAATGCCTACATCTCTTCCATACTCTCTTATTTATCACTTTTTCATTATGTTTGAGAGTTGTGTTTAATGTATGGCTTGCTAGCCAATGCATGAACATGTTGTTGTAGTTTTGGTGCCTCATTTCTAGCACGATTCTACCATTGTTGTGGCATGAGGTAGGTTTGACTATTTGAGCATTGTAGTACATGCTTCATGCATGATACACTTCACTTGCCTTGATGCCTTAGCTCCTAAACATGCCATGCATGCATTGCTTCCAGGATAGAGCCTTGTGCATACCAGTCCGGCATTGGTAGATACTCATGTTGTTTGCATGTTGTTGAATCGCATGTTGTTCGCATGTTATTGCATTGCTTGTTGTTTGCATGTTGTTACATTGCATTGTGTTTGGAATGTTGTTGCATTGCATTGTGTTTGGATCGGATGTCGATCTAAACACGAGAAATGAGGGGCGTTTCATACTTGAAATGATGAAATGCGCCTCATTTCTCGGTCGCCGACCCTCTTGATCAAGCATGATAGGGGTGGAGGCCCTTATGTGTTATTTGTGCATCCATTTACATTGAATTGTGCAAACTTGGCTTCTCGGCCATCATGCATTGCGATGCTTGGTTGGTGGCCCGAGAATCGAGAACCACACTCCCTTGAGCTTGAGAAATGATAGTGAGGGTGGTTGTGCACACATATCCTGCAAATACACTGCTATGCCCCTTGTTGTTCTCTATTGCAGCAAAAATGGAGTTTGGCAAATTTTTTGGTCGGCAGACTAGTAAAGGTGGTCGATCGATCACTTTTTCTGGTCTACAACCAGTTTTTATGGCCTACAGGTGGTCTACAGCCCCTTTTTCTGGTCGGTAGCCCACCAGGAGGTCCCTATGTTGGAGTAGAAGCATTCTGGAAGTTTGTGCAGTGTTCTGAGATCAAATCAAATGCAAACAGAGGCAATTCTGGGCATAGCAATGGATTTCTGAGCGAGGCAATCGAGAGCATGCATCCTTCATTGTTCAAGGCAGAGTTGTGGCAGTCTAGTTCACATACCTCACATGCTTAGTTAGTTACCATGATTAGTTAATTTGTTAATTAATTAAAGTATTGTAATAATTAGTTATAGCTAGTTAATCAATTTGTGTTGTGTAATAATTAGTCTAGGTAGACTATTAGATTAGTTAGCTAGCTTAGCTTAGATGTAGCTTAGCTTATTTATTCGGACCCTCCGTCGAGAGGGCATATGTTGTGATAAGTGTGCGTGTGTGTGTGTGAATGTCTTCCAACCCCACGTCTTTCTCCCTTTTATTTACCTACTTTCAGTGGTTAGATTAGGGCATATTTCGATTAGCATACCTTATGCGTGCATGCGTGCATCATTCATTCGTCTTGCATGCACCGGGCTCGGCGCATCATTCAAACTGCATTGTATTTCAATACCTATTTGAATACATGATTATCAAATGTTGCATTCATATGTCATCTTAGATAGCCGAGCCTATTTTAGTTGCATTCTTGCATGTGTTGCATTAGACATCTTAACATAGGTATGATCATGCATGATTACTAACTAGCTTTTGTTTTGGCTCGGAGTACACTGTAAGTGTTCATGCTTTAGCATCTTGCATGTATGTAAGTGTTGTCATGATAGCATGCTTGCCATGAGGCTATTTGCTTAACTGCTATAACTGCATGAATGCCTGTGGATGAAGGCTTCATTGCTTGAATTGGGACAATTCAACAAATGCGAGTTTTAAGCACACTTGTTTGTGGCAAATCATGTTTTAAGTCCACTTGAGGGTGGCAAATCCGCATTTTATCCTACTTAAGGGTAGCAACTTCAAACCATTTTCGCAAAACAAACATGAGATGTTTTGTTCCAAATTGAGTGCTTTAGTCTATACTTGTATGCTGTGCGCATCACATAGTAATTCTAGATTAATAACCGGAACAAGAACACATGTGTTTATAAAAACAACATATCCAGTTAGTAGAGGCCGATCTTTGATCGGGCGAGCGGGGGTGCTCATTTTAGGACCTTCCCCTTTCATACCCAAGTTCCCAAGCCAAGGCAACTTTGGTGATGACGGACACGTGGCCTTAGGCATGAGTCAGAGTTTCCTAAATTTCCCAAAAACAAAATATTTAGGTGGCGACTCTAAAATCTGGCAAAGCAGTCCATATTTGGCACTTCTTGATTAAAATCGATTTTTCAAAACGATTTGTCAGATTTGGACTCTTTGGTGATTTATCAGTCTTACATTGCACTTTGTGAGAATAGATTCAGAACCGTGACAGGAGTCTGAACTTTAGTAGCTAGAACCCAATTCGCGCCCTCGCGCACGGAGCAGAGTTTCGGGCGGTCTACAGTTTCTGGTGACTCTGCTGGGGATTTAGAGAACTTGACTTGAACTCATGATATGTTGTTTTGTTTACACTTATGTGCTTCTTTGCATTGCATTTGCATTGGTGTGCCTAGGACACCGTGTTTGCCATCTGTTATTCCTGAATGGTTTGCCGGAGGATTGCTTGGAAAAGCACGCCATAAGGCAGACCGGTTACGGGCTCTACCACGATGGGAATTCAAACCTCGATTTTTACCGAGGCACCCTTTTTGACCATTCGACCTAGTGCATATCGGAATCCGTAAAGACCGTTCCAAACTAGGACAGGTTGCTTACCCAATCGTAGGTTGTTTGAAACCGCTGTGTGCGTAGTGAAACCCTAGCTCCTGACAAGATAGGATAGGGAAACCCTACCCCTCCATAGGGATGTTTTGGCTCTCACTTGCTTGCTATGTACTTTTAGGAGTGTGTCTCTACAGGAATGTATGTATCAGTTTGGAAGTCTGGGTATCAGGCCTGCGGGCATTAGTATTTGGGGGAATCAGTTTTACCTTAGGGTATCAGATTTGAGGCAGTGATTTGGAGGCAGTGATCAGTGTTGAGAATAGTGTGTTCAGCTTACAAATACCAACTGTGTGTTGCCTTTATTTTAAGCTGAAATGCTGTCCGTTTTTTTGGTTGTTTGTTTCCTTATTTTGCTTTATTTATCTTTTTGCAAGGTAGTATAGCATCATTGCTTCCGAAGAGGTAGTTTTCCCCAAAGCACTCTGGGTTAGAGGTAGAAGGCTTCATCGATCCGAGGATCTAGTTGACGGACAAGCAGTGTTCTTTTCATTACCGCCGGTTACTAGATGGAGGTCAGTTAGGCATAGTCCATCAATACAGCGGTTACCAGATCAACGGTCTTTATCCACTCCACCAGTGTGTAGTCGGGCTGAGGGTTCTGTTTCTACCACGGAGAGAGATATACCTGTTGTTTAGTCATATCAACACCTTATGGCCAGTATCGAGGACATGATACGTCAGTTCCAAGAGACTATGCAAGCCATGCAGCGAGATGCTGCTCGCCAGGCAGAGTTAGCCGCGCGCCAGGCAGAGGTTGTGGCTCAACAGACAGAGCTGATTGCCAGACTTTAGCAACAGCAGCAACCGCAACAAGCCAGAGCATCTGCTTCGCATCCACCCCCACCCCCACCTAGAGTTCCAACACTCGGGGAGACTGTAAATGTCTAGGAAAATACGGACATCCCAACGGGGCCAGTTCCACCCCCAATCCTACCTCAGCTGTCCAAAGCACCGACTAATCCAGTGGATATACCATTTGAATTTGAGGTGGATCCAACAGCGCTGAAAGTGAGCAAGTTTCAAAAGCTGTTCAAAAAAGCTCAAGGCATTAATTTCATACCGGATATAGAGGATGGATACATCGATTCGGCAGTGACTTTGCCGGACCAGTTCAAGATGCCGCATATAGACCATTTTGATGGTTCTAGGGATCCCATGGTACACCTGCGGTTGTTCTCAGATATCTAAGGCCAATGGGCCTCTCCAGACTGCAAAAGCTTTCCCTCTTTGGCCAGACCCTGTCTGGTGTCGCCGTCATCTGGTATGCGAAGTTGGAAGATTCTATCAAGAGAAGTTAGGAAGAAATGGCCGAGGCCTTCATTGCCCAGTACTCATACAACACACAGATCGATATCACCACTCATGATCTCAAAACAACGAGGCAGGAGCCGAAAGAGGGCTTCTCTGACTTTGTAACCCATTAGAGAGACAAAGATTCTGTGATGACCACCAGGCCGGTCGAGAAGGATCAGATACGGATGGTTGCACACAACCTCCAACCCAAACTGATGCAAAAGATGATCGTCTTACCTCTCCCTACCTTTGCTGATTTACACGAGATTGGGGTACAGATTGAGGACACCATGACACAGGGTCTGATTGATCATGACAGAGAACAGCCCAAAAGGGCATTTACCTGCAGTTCGAATGCAGGCACGAGTAGTGCTGCAGTTGCCAGAACTTCCAATGTGGGCATGGTCACCACCACCACACCAAAAACAGCCAGCCCATTCACCAGTGCGTCCGGTACCAGCTCACAAATAGCCAGATATCCACCCTGAGGCCAAAGGACCTTTACTTCATTGTATATGCCCCTTTCCAAAGCCTTGGGGGTTCTCATTAGAAAAGGGCATTTGAAGCCCCTAGAGCCGCAGCCATTACCAAACAAACTTCCTGTTTCCCATAACCCGGCCAAATACTGTGCCTTTCACCAACAACACGGTCATGACACCGACCAGTGCTACAGACTACGTCATGAGATCCAGGATCTCATTGACAATAAGGTGGTTGCACCTCCAGAAAAACCAAATGTCACAACCAACCCACTTCCCACCACATAACCAAGCTCGACCACCTAAACACATCAACCTGATCTAAACTGGGGTTGTGCCATACGACCCTAGCACATACATCACACTCTCGCACTTACCCAGGCCTAAGGTGTTCATCCTAGACAGCATAGGTTTGTGCATGTTGAGCACCTCCTTAACCTAACCCGAGCCAGTGGTGGTGACCATTGAAGACAGAACTGGGATGACTTTGGAGGCAGGTGGGAATGTTGATTCAAAGCTCAACGGGTCTGGGAGCTTTGCGTACAACCCGAGTTGTTATATAACATCAACAGATCAGTTTAAGTCGAGGGTAGAGTTGCCGATTGGGGCAAAGATCAGTGTGGTTCGGGAAGATGGGCCTAGTCAGGGGTTAGATGACCTAGCAGAACTGGAAGAGGACATTGCAAATCTGCAGTTCTTTGAAGAGCAGGACTCAGGAGATGTAAATATCAACTGGTTTGACTTGGATGGATCGGTAGAGAATACGAGGTGGCTCAGTGACCAGCTAGATGTTGTTGAGAAACCTCAGCCAGAACAGGGGCCGTCAGAAACGGGGACATCAGTAGTGGTCGGAATGGCCGAGAATCAAGAAGCATCGCCGCAGAGCACCGGTATGAAGAATTTTGCTAAGGATCAGGGCAGTTTGTCTACAGTAGACACAGAGCAAGAAGCCGCATTGAGGCGGTTTGAGCAGGAGAAGGTTGATAATGACAACAAGGCTAGAAAAGCCAAGACGCCTGAGGGTGCGAAACGTGCTGTGAGCACCAAAACAATTACAATGGAGCTGGACAGTTGTCTGTCGGTCGCCGATGATATGTGGTGGGAAGGCGATGACTTACGTCTTGCCCACACTGACGAGGATTAGGGGCAGAGCCAACCAGATGACACTTGGTATGTTGAGGAGGTTGACCATATGACTAAAAGTGGGCGCTATTTCAAGCCCCCACACTTGGACCAGCCGGAGGCGTCCGGAAAAGATAAAGAAGCGGAGAGGCGGAAAGAAAAACTATTGGAGGAGGAGGCTGTACTGAGGTAGCTTAAGAAAATTCCAGCCGACATCTCCATCTGGGGACTGCTAATGGCCTCAAGGGTTCACAGACAGGCTGTCCTTACAGTAATGGATAGGGCCAAGTTTTCAATAGAGGCAACTCCTGAGCAGTTAGTAGGGTTGGTTTTCCCTGGAGGAGCTTCCCCGACCTTAACCATCAGCGATAAAGAACAACTACCCAAGGGCTCCGATCATAACAAGTCGCTTTACATCTCTGTGGAGTGTATGGAAAAGTGGATACCGGTGGTTTTGGTCGACACGGGGTCCGCAATCAATGTATTTCCGGCGAGAACAACACATGCTATCGGGTTGAAGCCCGCAGATTTCGTGCCTACAACCCAGGTGATACGGGCCTATGATAATACCAGCCGAGAGGTGATGGGGACTGTACAGATTCAGACTAAGATTGGCCTGGGGTAGCACAACATTGAATTTCATGTCTTGGATGTCCCGGCTACCTTTAATCTACTCCTAGGGCAGCCGTGGCTGCACCAGGTGAAAGCCGTCTCTTCCACCTTGCACTAAATGCTGAAGTACCCCCATGGGAAGGGGGTGGCAATCATTTTTGGGAATTCTTCAATACATCCACCGCCAGAGGATTCTACACCAGTTTTGGAGATTGAGCATGGCGCGGAAGATGTGTTTTTGTTAGGGTTCACCCTAGCTGAGGCCCGGGTTGTACAAGATATGCTAGCTGTTGATGAGGGGCTATACGTCAGTGCACAGTCTGTCTACCTTATGAACAAGCTTCAGCACATCCCCGGGATGGGATTGGGGCGAAGTGGCTGGAGGGCGTTGCAGCATCAGCCGAAGTGCCGCACAATCCATATACCTTTGGCCTAGGTTATCTGCCTACCAAAGAGGATTGGGCGAGGAAAGGAAGAGAGATGGCCGAGAAAGGCAAGGCAAAGCAAGCCGGGAAGCACTACGAGTTGGTGCACAGGCCTATCCAGGGGACCTTGAACGGAGGCTTTGTCCGGGAAGGGGAAGACTTCCCGTTTTGTGGCTTTCCGGAGCCCTGGATGAATTCAGAGAAGCGGCATTTGCCCGGCTTTGAAATCTTTTTTGATCTTCAGTTATCTGGGGATGAAGTTGCTGAAGAGCAGACAGACCCACCAGCTGAGGTTGAGTAGTGCAAGGAGGAAAATTTCGAGAGCACAGAAATTGAGATGGGGGTAGCGTTGGCTTGTCTCCTCTCAGATCCTCATATCGTACTAGAGTGCTTAGGGGATAACTTCTCAGTTTCCAAGATCGGGGATGAAGCGACTGTGGGCCCACCTTTTGGCATTCTTGACGCATCCATTGCACTCTCCCTTGTCTGGCGATACGAGAAGGGCTTTTTATCGAGCAGTTCTGGGTCAGGTAGTGAGCCGGAATCTGATTTCGCTAAGTCTGTGGAGTCGGAATCAGATTCCAGCTCGTCTGAGTCTGAGTCTGAGTCCGGTATTCTTGGGGGTGATAACCCGGATGCCACTGTCTTGTCCAGGTCGTCTTTTCCTTTTTCCTTTGAGTCTGTTGTAACAGAGGAATCAGGCGGACTGGATGTTGTTAATGAGAACGGTACGGCTGTGGCTTCCGAGTACTTTTCTGTGCCTGTAATTTATTGCATTAATCAGGACTTTCAAAATTTTGCTGAAAACAAAGAGGAAGAAATTCCTCCAGTTTTACAACGTTTGATTGATCAAGAGCAGGAGAGGTTTATAAAACCTTTGGTTGATGAAATCACCTTAATTAACGTTGGTACTGAGAAGGATCCGCGACTGGTCCAGATCGAGCCCACATTGTCTTCGGAGGAGCACGAGCGTTTAGTCGCTTTATTAAAAAATTTCAAAGATGTTTTTGCATGGTCCTACGAAGACATGCCTGGAATCGATCCTGAGATTGTACAGCACCGGATCCCTCTTGACCCAGAGACTCGACCGGTTAAACAGAAGCTCCGGAGGATCTGCCCGGACTGGGCTCTAAAGATCAATGAAGAGGTCACCAAGCAGATTGATGCAGGGTTCCTGTTGGTATCTGAATACTCTACTTGGTTGGCCAATATAGTTCCGGTGGCAAAGAAGGACGGCAGAATTTGGGTATGTGTGGACTTTAGGGATTTGAACAAAGCCAGTCCGAAGGACGACTTTCCTCTGCCGCATATCGACGAATTACTGGATTTCACTGCTGGGCATGCGCTGCTCTCATTCATGGATGGGTTTTCAGGCTACAATCATATTTTGATGGCACCTGAAGACAGGGAGAAGACTACTTTCACCACCCCGTAAGGAACCTATTGTTATAAGGTGATGCCGTTTGGGTTGAAGAATGCTGGGGCTACGTATCAACGGGTTACAACCACAATTTTGCACGATATGATCCATAAGGAGGTTGAAGTATACGTGGACGACATGATTGTCAAGTCTAAAGAAAGAGAGGGCCACTACACCGCCTTGTAGAAATTCTTCCAAAGGCTTAAAGAGTACTGGTTGCGGCTGAATCCTCAAAAATGTACATTTGGTGTTACAGCAGGGAAAATGTCGGGGTTCTTGATCACACAAAGGGGTATTGAGGTCGATCCTTCCAAAATCAAGGCCATCTCAGAAATGCCACCACCAATGACTGAAAAGAAGGTACGAGGCTTTCTAGGCAAAGTGCAATTCATAAGATGGTTTATTGCAAAATTAACCTTGACTTGTGAACCACTATTTGGTCTCCTGAAGAAAGGAAAGAAGTTCCAATGGGACGACTGATGCCAAGTTGCTTTCGAGCAGATCAAGCAATATTTACAAAACCCACCTGCGTTATCGCCGCCTGAGACAACAATGGCTTAGGCGGGGAAACCGTTGATTCTGTACCTGTCAATGACTGAAACAACAATGGGCTGCATGCTTGTATAGGAGTCTGAGGACAAAGTGGAGAAGGCTATCTACTACCTGAGCAAGAAAATGCTGGATTACAAGACCTGCTACACTCCACTGGAGAAGGCTTGTCTGGCCTTGGTATAGGCTACCAAGAAGTTGAGGCACTACTTGTTAGCTCACTTTGTAATACTGGTTTCGAGATTAGATCCCATCAAATATCTCTTCGAGAAACCAGCACTTACGGGAAGGCTAGCCTGTTGGTTACTTCTGCTTTCCGAGTTTGATCTGAAGTACATGACGCGCAAGTCAGTGAAAGGGAGAGTGGTAGCGGAGTTCCTAGCCAACCACCCAATTGAAGGGGATGAAGTAGTAGAATATATGTTCCCAGACGAGGCCATTCTATATGTTGAAGAAGAGACTTGGACGATGTACTTTGACGGAGCGTCAAACCCATACGGGTATGGGAGAGGGGTGTTGCTGATAACACCCGACAATTCCCATATACCTTTAGCATTCAAACTCCAGTTCAAAGTGTCGAACAATGAGGCAAAATATGAGGCATGTATTGCTGGATTAGAAGCCGCCTTGGAACTAGGAGCAAAATGGTTGGATGTCATCGGGGACTCAAACGTTGTTGTATCTCAAGCTAAAGGAGATTGGAAAGTTAAAGAAGAAAAGATGAGAATCTATCACCAGACCTTGGACGTTCTGATTCCTCGGTTTGAAAAATTGAACTTCACTCATCTGTTAAGAGAGAACAACAGGTTTGCCGATTCTTTAGCAACTCTATCTTCTATGATAGACATTCATTTTGCAGTCCGGATACATCCGATCATCATTGAACAGAAATTCGTGCTGGCCTACTGTAGACGCGCCCGAACGTCCCGGGAGGGAATCCCGTTTTATTCATTGGGCTTGCTACAGTTCGGACTCAAATGTCACGGTTCTGAATATAATCCCGCAAAGTGCAATGCGAGACCGATAAATCACCAAAGAGTTCAAATCCGGCAAATCATTTTGAAAAACAGATTTTTAGAAGAAGTGCCAAACATGGACTGCTTTGCCAGATATAGAGTCGCCACCTAAATATTTGATTTTGGGGGAATGTAGGAAACCCTGACTCGTGCCTAAGGCAACATGTCCGTCATCACCAAAGTTGCCTCGGCTCGGGAACTTGGGTACGATTGGGGAAGGTCACTTCGTGAGCACCCCCGCTCACCCGATCAAAGATCGGCCTCTACTAACCATGATATCGAGTTTTGAAAACATTATGCGTTCTTATTCTGGTTTATTAGCCTAGGATTACTATGTGATGCACACAACATACAAGTATAGACTAGATCACCTGAGTTGGAACAAAACATTTCATGTGTGTTTATTTGAAAGATGGTTTGATGGTGCTACTCGCAAGTAGGCTAAGACGTGGATTTGCCACCCTCAAGTGGGCGTAAGAAAACATGATCTTGTCACTCTCAAGTGGGCTTAAAACTCTCAATTGGTGAATTGTTCCAATTCAAATAACCCAACCTTCACCCACAGGCATTCAGGCAGTTATATCACATTAGCAAATAGCCTCATGATAAGCATGCTATCATGGCAGTCACTCACACGCATGCAAGGATGCTAATGCATAAAGACTTACCGGGTACTCCAAGCCAAAGAAAGAAGCTAATTAGAAATCATGCATGAATCCTAACTATGCTGAAATGCCTAATGCAACACATGCAAAAATGCAACTAAGATAGGCTCGGCTATTCTAAAATGGCATATGCAATGCAACAACTGATACACGCATTCAACTCGAAATTGAAATACAATGCAGTTAGTATGATGCGCCGAGCCCGATGCATGCAATACAGATGAATGAATGCAAACATGCGAACATATAGATGCTAATTGCAACATGCCCTAAAACTAACCACCATAAGCTGGTAAATAAAAGCGAGAAAGACGTAGGGTTGGAAGACATACATCACACACACGCACACTTATTACAACATTGCCCTCTCTCGAAGGGTCCGAATAAATAATATAGAACCAACAAGCTACATGCTAATTATTACACAACTCTAATTAATCAACAAATTAACTAAGTAAGCATGTAAACTAAATGAAGTAGGCTGCCTCGGCTCTATTTTGATTGAAAAAGGATGCATGCATGCTTGAACCGCCTTGTCGGGAAATCCCTCGCGACGCCCCGACTCGCCTTTGTTTGCAATTGATGCCAGAAATTTGCACAAGGCTCCAGAAGGCTGAAACTCCACCCTGGGAAACTGTGGGAAGGCTGCCGACCAGCCCTTGGCCTTGGAGACCACCTGCCGACCACCTTTTGTGGTGGAGACCAAAAGAGGTGGTTGGCCTGCCAGAAAATCTGGTCAGCCGACCAGTTTCTGCCTCATGTTCCTGGTTTTCTACAACACAAAGCAAGAGAGAGGCATAGCAAGGTATTTTTAACAAATGTGTGCACAACCACTCTCCCATCATTGCACAAGCTCAAGGGAGTGTAGTCCTCGACCCTCGGGCCACAATCACGCATCTCGATGCATGATGGCCGAGGAGTCGAATTGCACGACTTGATATGGAATGAATGCACATATGAACACATAAATGCCTAAACTCCATCATGTATTAGTCAAGAGGGTTGCACGACCGGGAATTGAGGTACGTTTCGTCACTTTGAGTACAAAACATTTCTCGTTTCCCGTGTTTGGACTAACTCCTATTCCAAACACAATGCAACAAGTATGGCGTGCACAATACAACTCTAGCATGCAAGCTAAATGCGCTGCAACTTGGTCATGCAAACATGCAAGGGGTGAAACATGCAAACATGCACCTAGCATACACAATGTCAATATGGAATGCAACATCAACAACCTAGCAAGGCTAATGGCATACACAATGCACAATGCTAATGTACACATACTCAATGCGAGACAATCATAAGCATGCAACAATATGACAAAATGAGACTAGCATACACAATGCGAATTTCAAATAGCATACTCAATGCGACGAACTACATGGCATGCGCAATGCTAAATGGACTTAAACCAAGATGGATAGGCCTCAGCCACACCCAAATCAGTGGCCAAACATGATGAAATTAAAGGCAGGAACACTCATGCAAACATGCCCAATGCAAGGGACCGAACTTAAGGAATCAAATGCCACTCTACCAAAGCATGGCAAGGGATGAAATATGGCATACAATCATACATTTTTCAGCTCTGAAATGACATGCAAGGAAGTGCCAAACATGGACTGCTTTGCCAGATACAGAGTGGCCACCTAAATATTTTATTTTGGAAAAATTTAGGTAACCCTGACTCATGCCTAAGGTTGCTAGTTCGTCATCACCAAAGTTGTC
>NW_021027391.1:384318-424393 GCF_004153795.1 Camellia sinensis | reverse complement strand
ATTCTCACTGAAGCACTGATACTCATACCATGGTATACATTCTGCCCCATGTCACAACATACTGACATGTTACACCGACATCCTATACTGCTCTTGCAATGTATCTCGCTTATTGCGTTCTTCCACTTTTATCATATTGCATCTATAACCATACTTCGTATCTGATGCAATATTGTATTTTTTCTTCAGGTTCTAGCCTTATTGAGAGCACCAGCAAACCCGGCTACGCCTACACAATCACCACCTCCTCCAGTAGTAGAGAGCAGGGAGAGACAGGCCCTAGTACATAGCCGAGTGGAGCATCGCGATCGAGGCTAGAGGAGCCTCTCAGAGCTAGTGTTGAGTGACGACGATGCTAAGAACGGCGACTCTGGGGGGTAGTGAGTCTACAGTCTGTGTCCTCTGAGAGTGGAGATGACGTTGGGTCAAGATCTGAGAGCGGAGGCAATACTGAGTCGAGCTTTGAGGCAGAGAGCGGCGATGATTCAAGTTCCGGCTTGGCATTTGAGTCAGACAACGGCGCTGATGGAGACAGCTCTGAGTTCCCACCCAGGAAGAGGACAAAGAGGGCCTCTCGAGCATGAGGTGACTGGCACTAATTTACTTGTATTTTTGCGTAGTTTCTTTTTGTTTAGTAGTATTAGCACATGTATAGCATTAGGAAGTTTTATTTTTCTTTAAAACTTGTACTCCTCTTTTGTAAAAAGCCATGAGCGGAATAAAAGCTCGCAGTTTTTATGAAAAGTGTGTTGTCATTTTTGCATCATGAGCACCATACTTGCATGAAATGGACAGGGAATTGAAATGACCAAGAGCGCTTGATTAAAACAAGATGCTTTATCGGGTAATGAACCAACCAACAACCAAAATACAAAATACAATATACAACTTGATAAACAACACAACAACAACTCGATAAACAAAGAAAAAATGACTTGAATACAACTCAACAAAATTGCTAAAACCAAAAAGGCTCAAAATAGACCTTAAAATGCACAAAGAGTAGAACAAAACACATGCCTTCAATGAGCTTTGCCGGCCTTGGATGAACTTTGCCGGCCACCAACAGTGGTCTGCCGGCCACCAATGTGTAGAACCTCCAGATTGTTGACAGCTGGTTTCCACTCACTGCCTTATTTTTTACAAAAGCTTCACCTTCGTCATTTCTTTTGCAGAACTCACTCTAGCTGCTTTTTTTTGCCACAAATGGAGCCATTTCTTGCCCAAAACCTTGCAGATTGGATTATGACTTTCGACAGCTTGGAAAAGGTGAATTTCTAGGGTTTCGGCATGTCAGACTCCACTTTGTTTTCTATTTCTCCACGCTGCGGCTAGATGCTAGAACCCAATTACGCACGTCTTTAGATTCAGGGGACAAGAAATGTGCCTGACAATTGAAGAATTTCAGGCACTAATGGAATCCCGGCGCGATGAGAAAATTATGCCTCAGTCCCGTTTTGGCCACGTCCAAGCTATGGGATGGATGTATGGACTCACTATGCATGAGACTTGATCTCTGGCCCACAACGAAAAGCTTGACATTCCCAGTTTGATTCGTCAATTTTCCAACGATGGTGACCACAACGGTCGTCTTTGGTGGGGTTTTCGGCAGCATACCCTTTGCTTATGTATGCTAGCTTATTTCCTTCTTGACCCTAGTTTCGGCGGATCCAGCATCCGATTGATTGTAGTGGCCCAAGGTTTGAAGGAAGGCAAGAGTTGCATTGGCTTGGCGTTGGCCGAGACCTTGATGGGCTTAGACATCTTCCATCGACAAGTGACTACCAGATTCACAAGGAGTCCACTACTTCTTCAGGTAATGTTTCCCACCCTTTCTAATATGTGTTTCTTACATCGCTCGATACTCATGCTCTATTTTTCTCTAAAAGCCCTTTTCTTACTTTTCTTTCAACATACATCTCTCTATTCCTTAATCTCTCTTTTCTTTCATCCCTTCCTAGGTGTGGCTTATGGATAGGCTGAAGGTAGTAGACTCTTTCCATGCATACTCAGCTCGAGGCTATTTCTTCTGCCATCAACTAGTGGATTTGTCGAATGAAGGGTGGTGATGCAAGTGGATGTGCAACAAATTTGCTACTGAAATAGCTTGGCGCTGCTCTTGGCTTAATCTGACCGAGATGAGTTACAGCATGGCTTGGTTGCCTGGGATACAGCTGATCGGCCTCTCACACTGCATATTCTACTTCCCATTCTGGTTCAGGCGACAATTTGGACATGATCAAATCTGCCCAAAGGAAGGGATAGAGTACTCAACTTCATTCCCCATCCTAGGTTCACATTTGGCTACGTACCTCATTGTTTAGAGGACAAGAGAGCTTCTGGCCCTTGCCCCTAGTTTCAACTACGCCCTTTCTGGTGAGTGCTTGGCTTGGCTTGATGATGAGGCATAAATCGGGCCAACTTTGGCATCAGAAGCTTCCACACGCACGAGAGGGAGATGCAGGAGCACCTGACTCATCTATGCCCCTAGTTTATTGCTTTGATCTTTCTTTTCTAGTTTTTAAGATGTAATAAAAACAACTATGATTTGTATCAGAGAGTTGGAGAATTTTGTATTGAAATCAATGAAATTAAAGTTGTGAGCGCTGAAAATTTTCCTTTTGGTACAAAAAATGGTCTAAGTTGTAAAAGGTAAAATTTGAGCAAAATCAACTTTTATCAAAACTTTTCAAAACCATTTTCGAGAAGGACCACCACTTGACACACATAGAATCAATCCTCGAGATGTACAACCCCGAATCCAAAGATCACGAATTGTCCCTTGGCTGAATAACACTGCTCTGCACTGTAGCTAGCTCTTCTCTCAGAGTAAAGATCACAACCGAACCCTCAGGTAAGGAACATACAAAGATGACCTGATCAAACACATGGATAGGACAGTTGATTTGGAGATGTTTACGGCCAGACTTTACGATGAAGTTGCCTAAATATCCCAAAGACGGGAATCTGGTCTTACGTAGTTCGATTCGGGTTCACTCGAGTATTAACACTCTCATTTTGCACCCTTACTTTTGCCAAGGCCGCCCTTTAGGGTTTTCAACCTTACAAGCTCATTTTTTTTTTTTTAATTTCTAATTTTTCAATGCCCTAACTTTTGCCTAGGTCGCCCTTCTAGGTTTTTGGCCTAGCGAGCCTCTTAGGGATAGTATTTCTTCAACTTGTCTATATTGATCGGTTGGGAAAATTCTAGGATATCCAGGTCCATAAGAATAACAGCTCCACTAGACCAGATAGTTTTGATGATGTAAGGACCAGTCCAATTGGGTCTGAACTTGCCCCTAGGGTCATGGATGGGAGCTCAGTTGTCTTTCAGCACCAAATGTCCTACTTTGAGATTTTAGGATTTAACTTTCTTGTTAAAAGCCCTAGCAATTCTACGTTGATAACCCTGAACATGGTACAGTGCTTTCAGCCTTCTCTCATCAAACAACATCAACTCCTCGAACCTACTTTGTTGCCAATTTGCCGCTGCTATCTGACACTCAACCATGACTTGCAGCGATGGAACTTCTATTTCAATTGGCAGAACACCCTCCATCCCATAAACAAGAGAATAAGGAGTTGCCCCTGTAGACGTCCAGATTGAAGTTTTGTAGCCCCACAGGGCAAATGACAATTTATCTGGCCAGTCCCTATAAGTCTCAACCATCTTCTGTAGAATATGCTTGATATTCTTGTTGGCGACCTCAACAGCTCCATTGGTTTGTGACTGGTATGTAGATAACTTATGGAAAGCCACGTTGTATTTATCCAATAAGTCGATCACTTCTTTCTTGAAATGAGAGCCATTATATGAAATAATCTCATTTGGGACTCCATATCAGCAAATGTATTCAAGCCTATTTGACCCTTTTGGTTGACCGCCCAATGACGTCAATTCCCCAGGCTGAGAAAGGCCATGGTGAAGTCATGTTGTATAGCTTCGTCGGCGGGATGTTCATGCGATTTGCATGAATTTGGCATTTGTGGAATCGCCGAACAAAACCAATACAATATCCTCCATAGTAGACCAGTAATAACCTTGCCTGAGAATCTTCCGGGCTAACATTACTCCATTCATGTGCGCTCCGCACTCCCCTCCGTGAATGGCAACCATTAGGCGCTTTGATTCTTCTTCTTCAACACACAACTTGTGCATACCCAGATGACCTCATTTGTACAGTTTACCTCCGCAAATGATAAATTGAATGGCCATCCACCGTATTGCCCTTTTATCCTTGGCATTTGCCCCTGGTGGATAAACCTCTTTTTCCAAGAAGTTCCAGATATCGTAGTACCAAGGGTTTTGATCTTGCGCTTTATCTATTGCGGCGATAGTCTCACAGGCCGACGTATATCTCTGCTCAATGATGATCGGACGCATCCGAACTCCAAGAGAGATGTCTATCATAGAAGATAGAGTTGATAAGGCATCAGCGAACCTGTTGTTCTCTCTCAGTAGATGTGTAAAAGTCAGTTTTTCAAACCTAGGAATTAGAATGTCCAGGGTCTAGTGATAGATCTTCATCTTTTCTTCTTTGACCTTCTAGTCTCCATTTGTTTGAGAAACAATTAGGTTCAAGTCCACGATGACATCCAACCTTTTTGCCCCTAGTTCCAAGGTGGCTTCTAAACCAGCGATACACGCCTCATACTTTGCTTCATTGTTGGATACCTTGAACCAGAGTTTAAAGGCTAAGGGTTTATGGGAATTGTCGGGTGCTATCAGCAACACACCTATCCCATAACCATATTGATTGGATGCTTCATCAAAGTACATTGTCCAAGTCTCATCCTCAACTTGCAGAGTGGCTTCATCTGGGAACAAGTATTCTACCACTTCATCCCCTTCTACTGGGTGATCTACTAGGAACTCAGCTACGGCTCTCCCTTTGACCGACTTGTGAGTGACATACTTCAGATCAAATTAGGAAAGGAGAAGCAACCAACGGGCTAGCTTACCTGTAAGTGTTGGTTTCTCAAAGAGATATTTGATGGGATCTAATCTTGAAACCAGAATTACAGAGTGAGGTAACAAGTAGTGCCTCAACTTTCTGGTAGCCCATAGCAAGGCTAAGCAATCTTTCTCCAGCGGAGTGTAGCGGGTCTTGTATTCCAACATTTTCTTACTCAAGTAATAGATGGCTTTCTCTACCCTATCTTCAGATTCCTAAGCAAGCATGCATCCCATTGTGGTGTTCGTGACTGATAGATATAAAATCAAAGGCCTCCCCGACTCTGGTAATGACAACATAGGTGGATTCTAAAGGTACTGCTTAATCTACTCAAAAGCGAATTGACATCGATCATCCTATCAAAATTTGTTTCCTTTCTTCAGGAAACCAAAAAGTGGTTTACAAGTCACAGTTAATTTAGAAATAAACCGTCTTATGAATTGCACTTTACCCAGAAAGCCTCGCACCTTCTTTTCAGTCCTTAGTGGTAGCATTTCTAGAATGTTTTTGATTTTGGAAGGATCTACCTCGATACCCCTTTGTGCGATCAAAAAGCCCAGTATTTTCCTTGTTGTTATGCCGAAAGTACACTTTTGTGGGTTTAACCTCAGTCTAAATTCCCTGATCCGTTGAAAGAATTTCTTCAAGGCGGTGTAGTTGCCCTCTCTTTCTTTGGACTTGATAATCATATCGTCTACGTACACCTCAACCTCTTTGTGGATCATATCATGCAGAATAGTGGTTGCAGCTCGTTGATAGGTAGCCCCGGCATTTTTCAGTCCAAAGCCATATAGCAGTAGGTTTCTCATGGCATAGTTAAGGCGGTTTTCTCTTTGTCCTCAGTCTCCGTCAGAACCTGGTTATACCCGAAAAATCCATCCATGAAAGAGAGCAATGCATGGCTCGCAGTGAAGTTTACCAATTCATCAATATGTGGCAGGGGAAAATCATCCTTCGGACTTGCCTTATTTAGATACCTGAAGTTGACACAGACTCTGATTCTACCATCTTTCTTTAGGACTGGAACAATGTTAGCTAACCACGTTGGATACTCAGACACAAGCAAGAACCCAACCTCAATCTGTTTGGTAACTTCTTCCTTAATCTTCAATGCCCAATCCGAGCATATTTTCTGTAACTTCTGTTTGACGGGTCAGGCCTCGGGGTCAAGGGGGATTCGATGCTGTACAAGCTCAAGATCGATTCCAGGCATGTCTTCATAGGACCACGCAAAAATATCTTTGAAATCTTTTAATAAAGCGACTAAGAGCTCGCACTCCTTCGAAGACAACGTGGACCCGATCTAGACCAGATACAAATCCTTCTCAATACGTACATTAAAAGCAATGATTTCATTAGCAACGGGTTTTGCAAACCTCTCCTCATCTTTATTAATCAAAATTTTCAAAACCAGAGAAATTCCTTCCTCATCGTTTTTATTAAAATTTCGAAAGTTCTGGTCAATGCAATAAACAAGTGGCACAGAAAAATACTCAGAATCAGTAGCGACATTCTCATTCATAAAGTCCAGCTCATTCAGCTCTTCGGTTACAATCGACTCAAAAGAAAAGGAGAAAGAGGACCGGGACAAGACCTTGGCATCCGGGTTATCACCCCCAGGAATACGGGACTCAGACTCAGAGGAATCAGAATCTAATTCTGACTCTACAGACTCTGTGGAATCAGATTTTGGTTCACTACCCGACTCGGAACTACTAGTCAGGTAGCCATCCTCCAACTGCCAAATGAGAGATGGTGCTTTAGATGCATCCAAAATGCTACTAGAAGGGTTCACACCCGGTTGGTCCCTAATCATGGAGATGGTCAGGTTATCCTCCAATGTCTCTGAGTCAGTCGGAGAATCTGAAAGGAGACATGCCAGTGCTACTCCAACTCTAAGCTCGCTGTTGTCTGAGTCATTTTCCATGCTTTTCTGAGCTTCAGCAACTAGTTCAGCCTTTTTCTTTGCATCACTGTCTTCTAATTGGAGGTCAAAAAAGATTTCGAAGCCAGGAACACGCTGCTTTTCAGAAATCAACCAGGGCTTGGGAAAGTTACAAAATGGGAAGTCTTCACCCTCCGGAAGAAAATGACCATTTAGCATTCCCCGAATCGGCCTGTGAACAAGCTCATAGTGCTTCCCGACCTGCTTGACTCTAGCTCTACCTATCATTTCTTCTCTTTTCTTGGTCCAATCTTCTTTGGTGGGCGTATAGCCAAGACTAAAGGCATGTAGATTATGTGGCACATCGGCCAATGTTGTGACACTTTTTCGGCTACTTCTTCTCAGTCTCATTCCTGGCACATGTTGTAGCTTGTTCATGAAATAGATTGATTGGACACTGACATCTAAGCCCTCATCAGCTGCCTAGATGGTTTGCACTGCTCGAGCCTCAGCCAGCGTAAAACCCAAAAGGAAAACATCCTTCTCGCGATGAACAATTTTTAGCATAGGTGTAGTAACCTCTGGCGGAGGATGGATGGATGAATTCGCAAACACAACAGCCACTCCCTTCCCATGAGGGTATTTCAGCATTTGGTGGAGGGTAGAGAAAACAGCTTTTACCAGGAGCAGCCAGGGTCTTCCTAGAATAAATTAAAGGTGGTTGAGATGTTTAGGACATGAAACTCGACGTCCTGTTGAGCTAGGCCGACGTGAACTCGGATTTGTACCGTGCCCATGTAGACTGCCCGAACGTCCCGGCTCCACGCGGGAAGGCACGAAATCATTTTGTTCATCAGCTACTACAGTTTGGACTCAATGTCATGGTTCTGAATCTAATCTTGCAAAGTGCAATGCAAGATTGATAAATCACCAAAGAGTCCAAATCCGACAAATCATTTTAGAAAACTGATTTTAATAAAGAAGTGCCAAATATGGACTGCTTTGCCAGATATAGAGTCGCCACCTAAATATTTTATTTTTGGAAATTTAGGAAACCTTGACTCGTCCCTAAGGTCACTTGTCTGTCATCACCAAAGTTGCCTCGGCTCGGGAACTTGGGAACGAGAGGAGAAGGTCATGCAATGAGCACCCCCATTCGCCCGATCTAAAGATCGGCCTTTACTAACATGATATTTTGTTTTTGAAAGCACATGTGTTCTTATTCCGGTTTATTAATCTGTCATTACTACGTGATGCGCACAACATACAAGTATAGACTAAATCGCCTAAGTTGGAACAAAACATCTCATATTTGTTTGCTTGAAAATGGTTTGAAGGTGCTACTCACAAGTAGGCTAAGACGTAGATTTGCCACCCTCGGGTGTGCTTAGAAAACATGATTTTTCCACCTCAAGTGGGCTTAAAACTCGCATTTCGATGAATTGTTCCAATTCAAGCAATCCAACCTTCATCCACAGACATTCATGCAATTAAACACTTAAGCAGTTAGCCTTATGGCAAGCATGCTATCATGGCAACACTCACACTCATGCATGATGCTAAAGCACAAGCACTTACAGTGTACTCCGAGCCAAAACAGAGAACTAGTTAGAAATCATGCATGATCCTAGTTCATTTTAAGATGGCTAATGCAACACATGCAAAATGCAAAAAAAAAAAAAAATAGGCTCGGCTATTCTAAGATAGCATATGAAATGCAACTTGATAACATGCTATTTGAACACGTATTCAAGTAAATGTATTGAAATACCATGCAGTTAGTATGATGCGCCGAGCCCCGTGCATGCAATACAGATGAATGAATGCAAACATGCTAGCATAAGAATGCTAATTGAAATTTGCCCGAAAACTAACCATCGTAAGCGGTTAAGTAAAAGGGAGAAAGAAATGGGGGTTGGAAGACATTCACACACTCACGCACACTTATTACAAAAGTTGGCCCTCTCGACGGAGGGTCCGAATGATGAACTAACTAGCTATGCTAAGCTAATCTAATTAATTACAAACCAGCTAATTAACTAATTAATTATTACACAACAAATCAAATGATTAAATTACATGAACTAATCATGAATACTGAAATGGCCTCGCGGGCGATAAAGAGATGCATGCTCGGTCAGCTTCGCTCGAAAATCCATTGTCGTGCCTAATATTGCCTCTATTTGCACTGTTTTAGACTTCTGAAAACTGTGCCAACTTCCAAGATAATTCTGATACACCTTATGGACATGCTGAGAGGTCATTGGCCAAGAGGAGTGGCCATTGAACAAAGAATAAAGGTCATCGACCAATTTTGAGGCTATCGGCCAATTATTGATAGTCGATCGGCCATGTCTTCCTGCAAACTTTCCTTTTTGCTGCAACAGAGCACAAACAGAGGCATGGCAATGTATTTGCAAGAAAATGTGTGTGCAAATACACCCCTTATCATGTCTAAGGCTCAAAGGTGTGTAGTGCTCGGCTCTCAAGCCATCAATCATGCATTTCGATGCATGATGGCCAAAGAGGCCGAGTTGCACAAGTCAATGGCAAATAAATGCACAAAAACACATAAATGCCTTAACCTCTATCATGCATGATCAAGAGGGTCAACAACCGAGAATTGAGGCACGTTTCATCACTTCAAGTATGAAACGTCCCTCGTTTCTCGTGTTTGGCTTAACACCCAAACCAAACAGAATGCAATGCATGCACAACTTAACAAAGCTAATGGCATGCAAACAATGTAATGCAACATGAGCATGCAAGCACCATACAATGCAACTCAAGCATGCAACAACAATACAATGGAACAAGCATGCAACAACATGGTATATATCAAGCATGCAACAACATGCTATCTAATCAACATGCTACACATCATAAACATGCGACAACATGCAAATAATAATGTCATGCAACAATAAGCAAACAACAATGCAATGGCAAAGACCATGTAATGCAACACTTAGTGGACTTAAACCGCATATGGACAGACCTAAGAGGGTCCAAAACAGTGGCCAAAAGGGTGAAACAATGGCATGAAAAAATAAGAAAATGCATGCACGTGCATTGGCCTATCAATTAAGCATAAGAACACAACTCTCGAAGGTGCTCAAAGAGTGACAAATGTGAGTGTATGGCAATGCTATATGCTCTGAAATATCATGTTGAATGGTGCCAAATCATGTACATGGCCCAAGCAATGCATGTTAGTGACTTGGAAACTCAAAGCTTATAAGCTAGAATGAACCATGGTTATACAATGCAATGCATGCAAGACCAAAACAACACAAATCAGACCTTAAGCATGATAAAATATGGCCAAAAGCTTGTTGGAGTTGAGCCAAAATATACTAGAATGATGGTTCAAACACATGATGCATGTTAGGCTATCATGCAAGATTGCATTACAAGTATGTGAAGCATGCAAGATGCTATCAACCCAACCTAAAACAGAGACATAGCATGGCAAAACAACACGAAAAACAAGCTGAGATATGGTCAACTTATGCTAGACAAACATGCTACTTTGATGAGCCATCTATACAAGCATGCAAGACACAAGGAGAGGGGATGACCATCTCCTATTTGGGACCTTAAAACACCATTTCCACCACTGAAATTCCTCCGAGTTTCAGTGGCGAGAAGGCCAAAACAAGGTGATCCCAATAGCTTAAAAAGATGGCACAAGAACAAGGCTAAACAAGGCCTAAGAGGGGGTAAACCACCTCTAACACAAAAGTGACCTTAAACAAACATTATAAGCATGCAAAATCAGAACTTTTTTTAGTAGGAAGTCAAGCCTAAATAAGCATGCAAATAGGTCCAAAAGCTTAAGCAAAAACCAAGGTTTAAGGGGTTAAAGGCTCACCCTTGTAGAACCACTTTAAAGCTACAACTCCAGCAACTTTTTCGAGCTGAAACCAAACCAAACCAAAAACACCAAAACTAGCTTCTAAAAGCCTCAGCAACAAAAACATGGTGTTTCACTAGGTGCTTTAGTACAAAAGTGTGAAGAAAATGCACTTTTGAGCACAAACAAGCACAAATATATATAGAGAGAGAGGAAATATAGAGAGAGAGTGATATATAACTTCTATCTCAATTTTTTAGAACCTCTGGAAAGGGAGAGGGTTCTCCCTTCTTATAGAAATTCAATTCCTAAGCTTGTTGAACAAGCTAAGGACTTGAATCAATCCCTCCATACACGTGTATGGAGGATGAAATCTATGGTCACATGCTGTCACAGCTGGCACAAAAATATCTGAAAAAGTAGATAGAAAGGTCTCGGCAAGAAAAAGTGGCTGATCGACCAAAAGAAGTGTTGATCGACCAAAAAGAGTGCTGATCGGCCAACAATTATGGCTGATGGCACAAGGCCTTAGCCGATGGGTTGTAGGGATGGCCAACAAGCCACCCTCTTCCCTTAGAAGCAAAACCACAAGTCCTTGGTCCACAACCAAGCACAAAACAGACAAGTTGAGAGATCTTAAGGCAAGGCGTGCAGCTGAGTCCTTTGGGAACACAAAACGAACACGAGCATGGATGATCATCGAGTCTTCAAACGATGACGTCCAAGTCTTGAGGACAGTCCAAAATGGGGTGTCTACAGTTGCCCGTCTTTGACGGAACTCGAAAGTCATAAGATGATGGGAGTGAATGTCAAAGCTTAGAGACGACCCATTTTTGACAAGGCCGAAGACTTAGACAAGCATACAAGATAACAAAGAGATGCGCCCGCAGGCAAGGGCAAGATGCAAATGACATGCACGATGCTAAACATAACTTATGATCATTCAACGAGAGCTGTAATGAAGCATTTATGCAAAACAAATACAACATTTTAAGCAAGCGAATAAGAAAGAGTAGTCCTACACATTCCAACAGAGAGAATGTCTCTCACTCGGAGAAAACTAAAAGTGACTACCGAGAATACCCGGAGTCTCAAACACAACATCTCTCTGCGTATCACATGTAGGAGAGGAATGGACTGTGCAAGAAAGCGCAGTCATCCAGATGTGTGTCAAACGCGAGAGGAGAGAGATACGTCGAAACACATGCCAAACGCGAGTGGAGAAGGGTAGCAGTCAAGCTGAACCCGAACCTCTCTTGAATAAACCGTAGATACAATATGGTCTGGTTTCACCAACTTTAAATGAACTGTACATACAATATCGTGCTTGCAAAAGAAAGAATGTCAACAGGTACAATATAGTAGAAACACATGTTCAATCGTTAGATCAAGATATCATTTCAATATGAGATAAACACATGCATATACAATGCAAGTGAGAAGGTGCATAGCAATGCAAGTGAAAAGATGCATGACAATGCAACTAGAACGAGCATAACAATGCAAGTAAAAGCATGCGCGACAACGCAAGCAGAGGGGTGCATAACATTGCAAGGAAAATCATGCGCGAGAACACAAGCAAAGGGATGCATAACAATGCAAGGAAAAGCATGCGCGATAACGCAAGCAAAGTGCATAACAATGCAAGGAAAAGCATGCGCGACAACGCAAGCAATGTTATGCAAGGAAAAGCATGCGCGACAACGCAAGCAAAGTACATAACAATGTAAGGAAAAGCATGCACGACAACGCAAGCAATATGCATAACAATGCAAGGAAAAGTATGCGCGACAACACAAGCAATGTGCATGACAATGCAAGGAAAAGTATGCGCGACAATGCAAGCAATGTGCATAACAATGCAAGCAAAAGCATGCGCAACAACGCAAGCAAAACACATAACAATGCAAA
This sequence comes from Camellia sinensis, assembly GCF_004153795.1. Classification (NCBI taxonomy): domain Eukaryota; kingdom Viridiplantae; phylum Streptophyta; class Magnoliopsida; order Ericales; family Theaceae; genus Camellia; species Camellia sinensis. The sequence goes on along the minus strand of NW_021027391.1, from coordinate 411,786 downwards.
CAAAACATGCGCGACAACGCATATAGTGTGCGCATAACAATGCGAGTGAGATGTGCATGACAATGCAAACAAAACGTGCGCGACAACGCATATAGTGTGTGCATAACAATGCGTGTGAGATGTGCATGCCAATGCAAACAAAACGTGCGCGACAATGGATGTAGTGTGTGCATAACAATGCGAGTGAGATGTGCATATTCAACGTAAGCATGGTAAAGGCATGTTATCCTTAATGTTGAGATGTAACTTTAAAACGAGATGAGGCATGCTCAATGCAAGAGCGAAAAGATGTATAACAAATGTGCACCTTATAAGCATGACGAAACACTCGTAAGGCAAGATATTCAAAAGCAATTCTCGTGTAATTCTTTCAATATACAAATGGAAACGAAAAAGGATACACCTCGTGCATATCGAGCGCCGAACACAAAAGACACGATTCGAGGTCAACACGAAGGCCACTTAAACTTCAAAAGCATATTTTCTTGCACTTTTTTGAAAGATAAGGGTACAAAACAATAGAACTGACCAAAACTAGGGCATTGGAGGTGCATCGACCACAAGGAAGAGCTATCGGCCATCCATCGGCCATAAAAAGAGATTATCGGCCAACAATTTAGCCGATCGACTAACAATTTGGCCGATCGGATAAAAGTGGCAGATTCGGGGCAATTTTGTCCATTTGCTTCGGGTCTTTAAATATAGGGTTCCAAACCCTATTTCCTCACTTCTCCTTAGCCAAAATTCACTCTCCTCCTCCTCTGGGGCATTTTCCTCCCTTCGATCTGTGCTTTTCTCCCGTTTTCAAGCCTCCCGTAACTTTCGATTCGCGAAACCCTCTTCATTCCAAACACTTTGAACCGAACGAAACGTGATTTCGATGCCACATTCTCGATTTTCACACTTGGGGTTTGTTTCCCCCGAGTTAGCCTTGGTTTCCGTGCCTTCTTCTACACTTCGACCTTTTCTCCCATTTTTCACCCCTCAAGGTTGACTTCAGTTGACTTTTGGCATTCTTGCTCACTTTCCATACCCTCGGCCATTTTTGCACTCTTCTCGAGCTGGCAGATGATATTTCACGGGGTGGGATGCCCCCGGAGATGGATATGGATCCCGAGGTCAAGCTCTTGCCGCTCAGTGTTCGACCGTTCGACCCGGCAACATACCGGCCCGCGATACATGTATTGCCTCCAGACAGTATTCGCCAGTTCAGGAGCAACACATGAGGTGCGCCATTGGAGCTCTTGTCACGTGAGCTGGAGTAGCATCTTCTTACGGTGCCGCTGAGGTATACCCTTCCTCTTTATTTTCTGCAATGTAGATCGTATATCTTAGAGAGTTGATACTGCCCTTTATCTGATCATCACAAACACATTTGTAAATCACATGCTTAGTTCACCCTGAGCAGGTTCATACATGATATCTGCGCCAATTCGAATACATGAACACACACTGTATTTTTATCAATTCTGAATGCATTCAAACACTGTATTTCTGGCACTGCTTCGCATCTGTATGTCTTTGAACACAGGGAGATTCCCATGCCTTCCGGGGGTATGGGAACACCATCGCACGGGGTTGGTACATGGAGCTGCCCGACGACGTTCGCTATATCATTGACGAGGCCGGCTTCAGCATTTTCTACATGGGACTCTCGCGCCTCACTGCGAGTAGGCCCCTTCTAGGCGCACTGGTGGAAAGGTGGTGGGACACCACTGATTCCTTCCACCTTTCCGCAGCGGGGGAGATGACGATGACTCATTTTGACTTCTCCATGCTCACTAGCATCGGAGTAGGGGTGATCCGATCCCCTTCGACACTGACATGGGTGAGTGGGATGCTGTCCAGATGTTTTTGCTTCGCGCTCGGCCACCTCTCTCCTGGCCAAGGTTCATGAGGTATTCTTGGTTCGAGGACCAGTTTTGAGTACAGATGCTGACGACTCGCGAGGTGGTCGAGCAGTATGCCCGAGCATTCATTATGTTCTTACTGGGCACCACTCTTTTCGCCGACAAGGCGAACACAATTGGCCTGTATCTGTTGAGTGCATTGGTGGATGTGACTAGGATCCGATGCTATGATTGGGGTGGCGCAGTCCTGGCCACGCTTTACGGATATATGAGCTCCTCATCCCGCCGCAGCGGACACTTGATAGGAGGCTACTGGCGAGCCTAGGAGGTTCATTTTTCCTTTCGATTTTACAATTCTACTTTACACTATCTGTACACCACACACACTGCATACACGCAATCTGCTTTACATTGGTTGTACACTGTACACAATGCATACACGCAATCTACTTTACAATGGCTATACATTGCACACCCTGCATACACGCAATCTACTTTACACTGGCTGTACACTGCACACACTGCATACACGCAATCTGCTTTACACTGCCTATACACTGCACACCCTACATACACGCAATTTGCTTTACACTAGCTGTACACTGCACACCCTGCATACACGCAATCTGCTTTACACTGGCTATACACTACACACACTGCATACACGCAATTTGCTTTATCTGCATACTGCCTTTACTGATAAAACGTACTCATTCTTACCTTGTTACATTCTGTCGTTATGGGTGTATGCTTACTTTCCGAGGCTTGCTCCAGAGCCAAAGGTAGAGATGCCCTTCGCTGTCTCATATTCTCATCGATACGATATGAGGTGCGAGCGAAGGTTGCGGGAGTCTTTCCCGTTCTTCCGCAAATACTTCGACACCATTAGCGCAGCTGAGGTATTTCAAACATCATAGTTCATTTAAGCTTCACTTTACATTGTACTTTCAATAGCAGATAACCAACTATGTATCCTGTCATTTCCAGATCACCTGGCACCCTTGGGCCGCGTTACCGGATGCAGTGAGAGACCAGTACATGGGTGCTCGGGAGACTACCCAATTCTGAGTCTTGTTGGAGGGTCCAGCCTGTTGGGCTTGGTACTTGGGTGAGCGCTTCCTGCGGCAGACCCTTGGTTTACCTGAGCAGATAGTTCTGAGGCCACCTTCCACCTATATGAGGCATACAGAGAGGTACACCCTGCAGGAGATGACCGACTTCACTATCGGCTGGGACGCAGACTTTTTTTGAGATGAGGGCGACTACACTGCCTTCATCGAGACTCATCTTATGCGACCTCTGGCCAGTGATCGTCGAGTCGAGAGGGAAAAGCCTGCAGCCCCTGTGGGAGGAGCAGGAGCACCGAGGACGACTTAGGCCCGCGACAGGAGTGGTTCCCAGAGGGGACGGAGAGAGGAGTGGCCAGAGTTGCCCACCACCATGACATGTCGAGGACAGGGTGGGGAGACTTATCAGATACCCATCGCTCCTTCTTCGGTTGATCATGAGCTCGTCGGAGTTCGTTGCTCAACCCTGGTATGTGCCATATTCTTCACGTTGTACAGTCATTTCATTTCATTTGATATCCTGCAAAATACTAATTACTTCAACACTTTTGCAGGCTTCCATCGAGTATACTGGACATGCTCTGGAGTTGTCAGCCTCAGTGATGGGGATTCTACAGAGGAGCATAGACCTGCTGAGTATTTATAGTATCCCGGTGAGTTCTTTCAACCTCAGTCCCAAGACCTTGCATAATCTGTTCCATACTGATCTGATGCATCACATTATCAATACGACACTTGATACACTGCACTCACATACCACTCACGGCACTGATACATTGCAACGCATACACTGGCCGCGGCCGTCATATACTGCAATCATACAATGCTCACAGCATTCATACACTGTAGTCATATACTGTATTCGATACCATACTTGACTTTGCATAGCATAACTGATGCATTTGCCTGTTGTTCTTTCCAGCCCCATTCCAGATACTGGCCACAGGGGGTGCTCAGCCGGACCTTCAGTACTTGCTCGAGGAGTGGGGAGAGTAAGACGAGGGATCCCAGTACGCAGCCACAGCAAAGCCGGGCGTACTCACTCTGGGAGTAGCTCACGGGCTCCTGCCCCAGATGATGACGAGTCTGATGCAGAGGTAGAGTCTGCTTAGAATGAGGCTGGGGATGGTTCCGGTTCAGGCTCAGACAACGGTGCTGACGGTGGCGATCCTGGACCTTCATCCAGGAAGAGGGCGAGGACGGACTCCTGCACTTGAGGCGACTGGCGCCGATCCAGATGCTGCTTTTCTTTTTCTTTTTTTTGCTTTATTTTTCTTTTTACTAGTAGTTTCGCACATTGTACTGCGTCAGGCAGGTTTTTATGTTCTTCAAAATTATGTACTTTTGCAAAAGAAAATATGATGGAATGAAACAACTCTTTTTGTTAAAAAAGTGTTACATTTGTACATTCTAAGCATCGCATCGCATCGCATCACATTACATAACAATGTAAATGAGATTGAACTTTGTTTTGAAAACTAAACGCCCGAATTGCATTAATCAGGTAGTGAACCAACTGATAACAAAACGACTCGATAAGCAAAAACAAAGAACTTGACATGCTAACCAAATATAAATACAACTCGATAAGCAAAACAAGGACTAAAGAACACAAAATACAACTCGATAAACAAAATTACAACAACTCGATAAACAAATTGAACACAGGCGTAACTTCGCAAAATCATCACCGAAAGGCCTTCGAAGTGGAACAAGTCACAAGTTCTCAACATATCCAACACATAGACAGCTCAGAGAACAAGAGGAAAGGCCATCGGCCAAGGTGAGAGGCCATCGGCCACAAGAAATGACCATCGGCCATCACTACTAGCCGATCGGCTAAAAAAAGATGGTCGGTTGGCACTATTTTTGGCCGATCGGCCAACAATGGCAAGAACCTCCAGAATGCTGCCACCTGTCTTCCACTCAACACCTTATCTTCAACAAAAGCCTCAGCTTCGTAGTTTCTCCATTTCAGCTTAGTTTTTGCACCAAATGGAAGCATTTCTTGTCCAGAATCTCACAAATTGGATTCCCAACTTGGATGGCTCAGAAAAGCTGAATTTTTGAGGCTTTGGCAGCAATGCACTATTCATGTTGAGTCGCACCCCGATGCATTTTCCGTTCCTTCATGCCGCGACAAGGTTTTGGAATCTAGTAACACACGTCTTTAGCTTTAGCGGGCAAGAGATGTGTCCCACTTTCGAGGACTGCCAAGCTTCAATGAAATCCGAGCGCGATGAAGAAATCTTGCCTCAATTCCGCTTCAGCTACGTCCAAGCCTTAGGATGGAGGTGCGGCCTTACTTTGCATGACGCTCGGTCATTGATTCACGATAGAGAGCTGGACGTTCCGAGCTTGATTCATCAGTTTTCTGATGCTGGTGACCGCGGCGATCATCATTGGCAGGGTTATCGGCGACATGCACTTTGCTTCTGCATGTTTTCCTATTTCTTGTTTGCCCCAAACTCCGGAGGGTTTAGCACTCGTTTGATTGAAGCCGCCGAGGGCTTAAAAGAGGGCAAGAGTTGCATCGCCATGACGCTAGCTGAGACATTGATGGGTTTGGACGCTTTTCATCGCCGGGAGATGACTAGATTCGCGGGGAGTCCATTACTACTGCAGATAAAGTTTCCCACCCCATCTCACATATGTTTCTCACATCACTCGGCCCTCAGGCTCGGTTTTTCTCTCAAAACCCTTTTCTCACTTTTTCTCTCAACGTACACCTCTCTATTCTTTAATCTCTCATTTTTCATCCCTCCCCAGATATGGTTGATGGATAAGTTGAAGATTGTGGACTCATGCCCAGAATATTCAGCTCGCAACTATTTCTTCCAAGGACGTCTAGTTGATGCCCTTGTTGAGGGACGGTGGGGGCGACTGGATGTGCAGTTTGTCTGCTCTAGACATTGCTTGGCACTGCCCCTGGCTTAATTTGTTGGCGATGAGCTACAGCATGACCCGCCAGCCCAAGATTCAGTTGATTGGCCTAACACGCTGTGTCTTTTACTTCCCATTCCGATTCCGGCGCCAGTTCAGACATGATCAGACTTGCCCGGAAGAGGGGATAGAGTACCCTGCTGCATTTCCGGTCCGAGGCACACATCTAGCTCGGTATGCCACTACATGGAGGATGAGAGAGCTTCTAGCCCCCGTTCCCACTTTTAGTTGCACCCTCTCTGATGAGTGCATAGCTTGGCTTGATGAAGAGGCATAGGTTGGGCCTACTTTGGCATCGAAGGTTTCGACCAGCTCTGGGAGGGGACGCAGGAACACCTAACTATGCCCCGAATTTATTTGCTTTAATCAGTACTTTCAAGTTTTCTTTATGAATGTAATAACAAAAAAAAAGCAACTTCAATTTGTATTCAAGAGTAGGAGCACTCTGTATTGAAATCAATGTAATTGAAGGTTGTGGGTATTGAAAATTTTCCGTTTGGTCCAAAAATGGTCTAAGTTGTAAAAAGATTAATTTGAGCAAAAATCAACTTTTATTAAAACTTTTCAAAACTATTTTCGATATGGATCAGAACTGGTCACGCCTGAAAGCTATCACTGAGATGCACAACCCCAGATCCCAGCAATTGGAAAGTTGCCCCTAGTCTAAATAGCACTGCACTGGAGATCACAACCGAGCTCTTGAATGCAGAATAGACAAAGATGACCAATCATGATCACACGGACAAAGTTGATTTGAAAGTGTTTACGGCTGGACTTTAGGATGAAGTTGCCTACGTATCCCAAAGATGGGAATCAAGCCTTACGTAGTTTGGCTCGGGTTCACTCGTGTATTAACACTCTCCTTTTGCGCTCTAACTTTTGCCAAGGCTGCCCTTTCTTGGTTTTCAACCTTGTAAGCTCAGTTTTTACAATTTCAAATTTTCTATGCTCTAACTTTTGCCTAGGTTGCCCTTTTAGGCTTTCGGCCTAGCGAGCCACTCAGGGAAAGTATTTCTTCAACTTATCCATGTTGATCGGTTGGGAGAACTCTAGGCCATCTAGGTCCATCAAAAGGACAGCTCCACCCAACCAAATAGACTTGATGATGTAAGGACCAGTCCAATTGGGTCTGAACTTGCCCCTAGGGTCGTGGATGGGAGCTCGGTTGTCTTTGAGCACCAAATCTCCTTCTTTCAAATTCCTGGACTTAACCTTCTTGTTGAATGCCCTGGCAATTCTTTGTTGATAACCCTGAACATGATACAGTGCTTTTAGCCTTCTCTTGTCAAACATCATGAGTTCTTCGAACTTGCTTTGTTGCCAATCTGCCTCAGCTATCTAACACTCAGCCAATGCCCGTAATGACGAAACCTCAACTTCGATGGGCAGAACAGCCTCCATCCCATAAACCAAGGAATACGGAGTTGCTCTAGTAGAAGTTCGAATTGAAGTCCGGTAGCCCCATAGAGCAAACGACAGCTTATCTGGCGAGTCCCGGTAGGTTTCCACCATCTTTTGCAGAATGTGCTTGATGTTCTTGTTGGCGGCCTCAACTGCTCCGTTGGTTTGTAGCCGATATGTAGATGACTTATGAAAAGTCACGTTGTACTTCTCCAACAAGTCGATCACCTCCTTCTTGAAGTGGGAGCCATTATCAGAAATAATCTCATTCGGGACCCCGTAGCGACAGATGATGTTATTTCTGATAAACTTAGCAGCGTGCGACGCTTTCAACACCGCATAAGATTGGGCCTCGACCCACTTCGTAAAGTAGTCTATCGCTACCAGAATGTACTCATGCCTATTGGACCCCTTCGGAGTGACAGCCTCAATTATATCAATGCCCCAGACTGAAAACGAACATGGTAATACTAGGGATTCTCATCTTATACCTCATCTATGGCCACAATCAGTTCGTAGGCTGGCACGAATTTCTATTCAATGATGATCAGACGCATCCCGACTCCGAAATGAATGTCTATCATAGAAGATAGAGTTGCTAATGAATCAACGAACCTGTTGTTCTCTCTTAACAGATGTGCGAAGTTTAATTTCTGAAACCGAGGAATCAGCACGTCCAAGGTCTGGTGGTAGATTCTCATCTTTTCTTCTTTAACTTTCCAATCTCCTTTAGCTTGAGATACAACAAGGTTCGAGCCCCTGATGACGTCCAACCGTTTGCCCCTAGTTCTAGGGCAGCTTCTAGTCCAGCAATACATGCCTCATACTCTGCCTCATTGTTCGAGACTTTGAACCAGAGTTTGAATGCTAAAGGTATACAGGAATTGCCTGGTGCTATCAACAGCACCCCTATCCCATACCCATATTGGTTTGACGCTCCGTCAAAGTACATCAACCAAGTCTCTTCTTTGACATGTAGAATGGCCTCGTCTGGGAACAGATACTCAACTACTTCATCCCCTTTCACTAGGTGATCGGCTAGAAACTCCACTACCGCTCTCCCTTTTACTGACTTGTGCGTCACATACTTCAGATCAAATTCAGAAAGCAGAAGCAACCAACGAGCTAGCCTACCCGTAAGTGCTGGTTTCTCGAAGAGATATTTGACTTCAGAGTGACAGCCTCAATTATATCAATGCCCCAGACTGAAAACGAACATGGTAATACTAGGGATTCTCATCTTATACCTCATCTATGGCCACAATCAGTTCGTAGGCTGGCACGAATTTCTATTCAATGATGATCAGACGCATCCCGACTCCGAAATGAATGTCTATCATAGAAGATAGAGTTGCTAATGAATCAACGAACCTGTTGTTCTCTCTTAACAGATGTGCGAAGTTTAATTTCTGAAACCGAGGAATCAGCACGTCCAAGGTCTGGTGGTAGATTCTCATCTTTTCTTCTTTAACTTTCCAATCTCCTTTAGCTTAAGATACAACAAGGTTCGAGTCCCTGATGACGTCCAACCGTTTGCCCTAGTTCTAGGGCAGCTTCTAGTCCAGCAATACATGCCTCATACTCTGCCTCATTGTTCGAGACTTTGAACCAGAGTTTGAATGCTAAAGGTATACAGGAATTGCCTGGTGCTATCAACAGCACCCCTATCCCATACCCATATTGGTTTGACGCTCCGTCAAAGTACATCAACCAAGTCTCTTCTTTGACATGTAGAATGGCCTCGTCTGGGAACAGATACTCAACTACTTCATCCCCTTTCACTAGGTGATCGGCTAGGAACTCCACTACCGCTCTCCCTTTTACTGACTTGCGCGTCACATACTTCAGATCAAATTCAGAAAGCATAAGCAACCAACGAGCTAGCCTACCCGTAAGTGCTGGTTTCTCGAAGAGATATTTAATGGGATCTAATCTTGAAATCGGTATTATAGAGTGAGCGAACAGGTAGTGCTGCAGCTTCCTGGTAGCCCATACCAAGGCCAAACAAGCCTTTTCTAGCGGAGTGTAGCGGGTCTCTTAATCCAGCATTTTCTTGCTCAGGTAGTATATAGCCCTCTCCACTTTGTCCTCAGACTCCTGTGCAAGCATGCAGCCCATTGTAGTTTTAGTCACTAAAAGGTACAGAATCAATGGTTTCCCCGGCTCAGGCGGTGACAACACAGGTGGGTTCTGTAAATATTGCTTGATCTATTTGAAGGCAGCTTGGCATCGGCCATCCCATTGGAGCTTCTTCCCTTTCTTTAGGAAACCAAAGAGTGGTTCACAAGTCAAGGTTAATTTTGCAATAAACAGTCTTATGAATTGCACTTTACCCAAAAAGCCTCGCACCCCCTTTTTAGTCCTCGGTGGTGGCATTTCTAAGATGGCCTTGATTTTAGAAGGATCGACCTCGATACCTCTCTATGTGATCAAGAACCCTAGCATTTTTCTTGCTGTAACACCAAACGTACACTTCTGAGGATTCAGCCGCAACCGATACTCTCTGATCCGTTGGAAGAATTTCTGCAAGGCGGTGTAGTGGCCCTCTCTTTCCTTGGACTTGACAATCATGTCGTCCACGTGCACCTCAATCTCTTTATGGATCATATCATGTAAAATTGTGGTCGCAATTCGTTGATATGTAGCTCCAACATTCTTTAGCCCAAATGACATCACCCTATAACAATAGGTTCCCCACGTGGTGGTAAAAGTAGTCTTCTCCCGATTTTTGGGTGCCATCAGAATCTGGTTCTAGCCAGAAAATTCATCCATGAATGAGAGCAACGCATGCCCAGTAGTAAAGTTCACTAATTCGTCGATATGCGGCAGAGGAAAGTTGTCCTTCAGACTGGCTTTTTTCAAATCCTTGAAGTCCACACATACCCGAATTCTGTCGTCCTTCTTTGGCACCAGAACTATATTGGCCAACCAAGTTGGGTATTCAGATGCTAGCAGGAACCCTGCATCAATTTGCTTGGTGATCTTTTCTTTGATCTTGAGAGCCCAGTCCGGGCATATCCTTCTGAGCTTCTGCTTAACAGGTCAGGCCTCTAAGTCAAAAGGGATCTGGTGCTGTACAATCTTAGGATCGATTCCAGGCATGTCTTTGTAGGACCACGCGAAAACATCTTTGAAATCTTTTAACAAAGTGGCTAAGCGCTCGCGCTCCTCCAAAGGCAACGTGGACCTGATCTGGACCAGCCGCGGGTCCTTCTCAGTACCCATATTAATTGTGGTGATTTCATCAACCAGTGGTTTTACAAACCTCTCCTGCTCTTGATCAAGCAAATATTTTAAAACCAGAGGAATTTCTTCCTTGTCGTTTTCATCAAAATTTTGAAAGTCCTGATTAATGCAATAAATCAAGGGCACATAAAAGTACTCGAAGGCCACAGCCGCACAATTCTCATTATTCGCTTCCAAATTGCCTGATTCCGCTGTTACAACAGACTCAAAGGAAAAAGAAAAAGACGACCTAGACAGGATTGTGGCATCCGGGTTGTCACCTCCAAGAATACCAGACTCAGACTCAGACGAGCTGGAACCTAATTCCGACTCCACAGACTCAGTGGAATCAGATTCCAGCTCACTACCTGACCCGGTGCTGCTCGATAAAAATCCCTCCTCGTACTGCCAAACGAGGGAGGGTGCGATGGGTACATCCAGAATGTTTGAAGAAGGGCTCACAGCCGCTTCATTCCCAATCATGGAAACTGAGTTATTCCCCAAGCACTCTTGTACGATCAAAGGATCTGAAAGTAGAAAAGCCAGTGCTATCCCCATTTCAATCTCGGTGCTCTCGGAATCCTCTTCCTTACGCTGCTCAGCCCCAGGTGGTGGGTCTGTCTGCTCTTCGGCAACATCATCCCCGGACAACTGCAAGTCGAAGAAAATCTCAAATCCTAGCAAGTGCCGCCTCTTGGCATTTAGCCATGGCTCTAGGAAGCCGCAGAATGGGAAGTCTTCTCCCTCCCGGACAAAGCGTCCGTTTAGGGTACCCTGGATAGGCCGATGCATCAACTCATAATGCTTCCATACCTTCTTGGCTCTGGCTCTTCCGGCCATCTCTTTGCCTTTCCTCACCCAATCATCTTTAGTAGGCAGATAACCTAAACCAAAGGTATGCGGGTTGTGCGGCACTTCGCCCAATGTTTTAATGCCCTTCTGACCACTTTTCCCTAGTCCTATCCCAGGGATGTGCTGGAGCTTGTTCATGAGGTACATAGACTACGCACTGACATATAACCCCTGATCAGCAGCTAAGATATTCTGAACAACCCAGGCCTCGGCTAGGGTGAATCCTGACAAGAACACATCCTCTGCGCCATGTTCAATATCCATAACTGGTGTAAAAACCTCTGGCAGCGGATGGATTGAAGAATTCCCAAAGACAATTGCCACCAGCTTCCCGTGGGGGTACTTCAGCATTTAATGCAGGGTGGAAGAGACTGCCTTCACGTGGTGCAGCCACGGCCGCCCCAGGAGTTGGTTAAAGGTTGCGGGAACGTCCAAGACATGAAAGTCAATATCCTGTTGTCCTGGACCAACCTGAGTCTGAATCTTCACGGTCCCCATCGCCTCTCTACTGGTATTATCGTAGGCCCTTATCACCTAGGCAGTTGGCACAAAATCAACAGGTTTTAACCCGATTGCATATGTCGTTCTTAACGAGCACACGTTAATGGTAGATCCCGTGTCGACAAGAACCACCGGTATCCATTTGTCTCTACACTCCACAGAGATGTAGAGCGGTTTGTTGTAATTCGAGCCCTCAGGCGGCAGCTCCTTGTCGGTGAAGGTCAACATCGGGGAAGCTCCTCCCGGAAAAACTAACCCTACCAACTGCTCAGGTGTGGTCTTGGTTGAAAGTTTGGCCTTGTCCATGGCAGAAATGACAGCCTGACTGTGAACTCTTGAGGCCATGAGCAGTCCCCAGATGGAGATTTCTGCTTGGATTTTCTTCAACTATTTCAACACAGCCTCCTCTTCGAGCAGCTTATCTTTCTGCCTCTTTGCCTCTTTATCCTTTCTGGATGCCACTGGTTGGTCTAACTGTGGGGGCTTGAAATACCACCCACTCCTAGTCATGTGGTCAACCTCGCCAACATACTAGGTATCATCCGGCTGATTGTTCCCCTAATCTTCATCTGTTTGGGTAAGGCATAAGTCGTCGTCTTCCCACCACATGCCATCGGCAGTCGACAGACACCTGTCTGGCTCCGTTATAACTATTTTTGTGCCCACAGCACCTCCCGTTCCTATGCTCGCAGCATGTTCAGTTCTTGTGCACACAACACGTTTTGTCCCCGCAGGGGCTTTGGCCTTTCTGGCCCTTTCAGAATCTTTGATCCTTTTCCGCTCAAACTGCTTCAGTGTAGTCTGCTGTTCAGTATCTTCTGCACCCAAACTACCCGAATTCTGAGCAAAGTTCTTAACACCAGTGCTCTCCGGCGATGCATCCTGATTCCCGGCCCTTCTGGCCACTATTGACATCCCAGCTCCTGGTTGCCCCTGCTCTGGCTGAGGTGCCTCAACAACATCTGGCTCGTCGCTGAGCCACTTAGTAGCTTCTGCCGACCCTTCCAGATCAAACTAGTTGACAGTCACGTCCCCTGGATCCTGTTCATTGAAGAATTGCAAACTCACGATATCCTCCTCCAGTTTTGCAAGGTCATCTAGCCCCTAATTAGGTCCATCCTCTCGAACCACACAAATCTCTGCCCCCACTAGCAATTCCACATTCGGCCTAGCCTGGTCTGCTGATGTGATGTAACCCCTCGGGTTGTACATGAAGCTCGCAGACCCCTCAGGCTCTGTATCATCATTCCCATCTGCCTCCACAGTCGACCCAATTCTGTCTTCGATAGTCACTACCACCGTTTCAGGTTGGGTTTGGGAGATGTCCAACATGCACAAGTCAGTGCTGCTAGGAATGAACACCTTCGGCTTGGGTAGGTGGGAAGAGGTGATATATATGCTAGGGTTGTATGACACAACCCCAGTTTGGATCAGGTTGATTCGTTTGGGAGGTGGAGCTTAGTTATGTGGTGGGAGAGGGTTGGTTGTAACATTTGGTTTTTCAAGGGTTGCGATCACCCTATTGTCAACGAGATTCTGGATTTCGTGATGCAATTTGAAGCACTGGTCAATGTCGTGACCATGCTGCTAGTGAAACACATAGTATTTAGCTGGGTCGTGGGAGGGAGGAAGTTTGTCTGGTAATGGCCGCGGCTCTAGGGGCTTCAAGTGCCCTTTCTTGATCAGAACCCCCAGAGCTTTGGACAGAGACATATACAGCGGGGTAAAGGATCTATGGCCTTGGGATGGAAACTTGGCTGTTTGTGAGCTACTTCCAGACGCACCGGTGAATGGTGTAGCTGTAAGTGTTCTTGGGGTGGTGGTGGTGATCATGCCCACGTCTGAAGTCCTGGCAGCTGCAACACTGCTTGTGCCTGCATTCGTATTGCGGTTGAATGCCCTCTTGGGCTGCTCTCTCTCATGATTAATGAGGGCTTATTTCATTGTGTCCTCGATCGGCACCAAGATCTCATGTAGATCGGCAAAGGTGGGAAAGGGGAGGACGATCATCTTCTGCATGAGCTTAGCTGGAGGTTGCGCACAACCATTCGTATTTGGTCCTTGTCGACCGGCCTGATGGTCATTATCGAGGCCTTAGCCCTCTAGCGGGTCAAAAAATCAGAGAAGCTCTCCTTTGGCTCTTGTCTAGTTGTCACGAGATCACGAGTTGTGACCTCGATCTGTGTATTGTAGGAGTATTGAGCAACAAAGGCCTCAGCCATCTCCTCCCAGCTCCTCTTAACAGAGTCCTCCAATTTTGCATACCAAATAGCTGCTACACCCGACAGGGTCCAGCCAAACAGGGAAAGCTTCTGCAATCTGGAGAGGCCCATCGGCTTTAGTATATCCGAGAACAGTCGCAAATCCACCATAGGATCCCCAGACCCATCGAAACGGTCTATGTGCGGCATTTTAAATCGATCCGGCAGAGTCACGGCCGAGTCGGTGTACCTATCCTCTATATCCGGAATGGATTTCAAGCCTTGAGACTTCTTGAACAACTTTTCTAGCTTGCTTACTTTTAGTGCTATGGGATCCACCTCGAACTCAAACGGTATGTCCACTATATTGGTCGCCGCTTTGGATAGCTGGGGTAGGATTAGGGGCGGAGCTGGCCCTGTTGGAACGTACGTATTGTCCTGGACGTGTGCAGTCTCCTCGAGTATTGGAACTCTTGGTGGGGGAGGAGCTGGGTGTGAAGCAGATGCTCCGGCTTGTTGTGGTTATTGCTGTTGCTGAAGTCTAGCAATCAGCTCTGCTTGTTGAGCCATAACCTCGGCCTGGCGTGCGGCAAACTCTGCCTGGCGGGCAGCATCCTGCTGCATGGCTTGCATAGTCTCCTGGATTTGACGCATCATCTCTTCCATTTTGACTGTAGAGTGTGGATCTAACTGAACCGGTGTATTCTCCCTCTCTGCGGGAGAAACAGAACTCTGATCCCCACTGTACTCAGGTGGGGTAGACAAAACCCTCTGAACTGACTGTTGAACTGATATCCTCTGCCTAATTGCCCTCCGTCTAGTAACCGGGGTAAAGAAAGGAACACCGCTTGTTCGTCTATCGGATCCACGGATCGATTAAGTCTTCGACCTCTAACCCACAGTGCTTGGGGAATAGCTTCCTGGTCGGATGCAATGGTGCTAAACTATTTTGTAAAAAGATAAATAAAGCATAATAAGAAAACAAATAACTAGAAAAACGGACAGCATAACGGCTTAAATAAAGACAACACACAGTTGACATTTGTAAGCTGAAATAACTGTTCTCAACCACTGATCACTGTTCCCAAATCACTGCGCCAGATCTGATACCCTTAGGTAGAACTGATTCCCCAAATACTGATGCCCGCAAGCCTGATACCCAGACTTGCAAACTGATACATGCATTCCTGTGGATGCACACTCTAAAAGCACATAATCAAGCAAGTAAGAGCCAAAACACCCCTATGGAGGGGTAGGGTTTCCCTGTCCTATCTTGTCAGGAGCTAGGATTTTACTACGCACACAGTAGTTTCAAACAACCTACAATCGGGTGAGCAACTTGTCCTAGCTTGGAATGGTCACTATGGATTCCAATATGCACTAGGTCGAATAGTCAAAAAGGGTGTTTCAGTAAAAATCGAGGTTTGTGTTTCCATCGTGGCTGAGCCCGCAACCGGTCAGCCATATGGCATGCTTCTCAAAGCAGGCCTTCGGCAAACCATTCAGGAATAGCATACGACAAACATGGTGTCCTAAGCACACCAATGCAAATGCAATGCAAAGAGACACATAAGTGTAGTCAAAACAAGATATCAAGAGTTCGAGTGAAGTTCTCTAAATCCCCAGCAGAGTCGCCAAAAACTGTAGACCGCCCGAACGTCCCGGCTCCGCGCGCGAAGGCGCGAAATCATTTTGTTCATTAGCTACTACAGTTCAGACTGAGTGTAACGGTTCTGAATCTAATCTTGCAAAGTGCAATGCAAGATTGATAAATCACCAAAGAGTCCAAATCCGATGAATAGTTTTGGAAAACTGATTTTAATAAAGAAGTGCCAAACATAGACTGCTTTGCCAGATATAAAGTCGCCACCTAAATATTTTATTTTGGGAAATTTAGGAAACCTGACTCGTGCCTAAGGCCACGTGTCCATCATCACCAAAGTTGTCTCGGCTCGGGAACTTGGGTACGAGAGGGGAAGGTCATGCAATGAGCACCCCCGCTCGACTAACATGATATTTTATTTTTGAAAGCACATGTGTTCTTATTCTGGTCTATTAATCTATCATTATTATGTGATGCGCACAACATACAAGTATAAACTAAATCGCCTAAGTTGGAACAAAACATCTCATGTTTGTTTATTTGAAAATGGTTTGAAGGTGCTACTCGCAAGTAGGCTAAGACGTGGATTTGCCACCCTTGGGTGGGCTTAGAAAACATGATTTTGCCACCTCAAGTGGGCTTAAAACTCGCATTTCGATGAATTGTTCCAATTTAAGCAATCCAACCTTCATCCACAGGCATTCATGCAATTAAACACTTAAGCAGCTAGCCTCATGGCAAGCATGCTATCATGGCAACACTCACACTCATTCAAGATGCTAAAGCATAAACACTTACAGTGTACTCCGAGCGAAAACAGAAAACTAGTTAGAAATCATGCATGATCCTAGTTCATTTTAAGATGGCTAATGCAACACATGCAAAATGCAACATGCAAAATGCAAAAAAAAAAAAAAAAAAAAAACAAAAAAAAAAAAAAAAAAGTAAAAACAAATTGGCTCGGCTATTCTAAGATGGCATATGAAATGCATCTTGATAACATGCTATTTGAACACGTATTCAAGTAAATGTATTGAAATACCATGCAGTTAGTATGATGCGCTGAGCCCGGTGCATGCAATACAGATGAATGAATGCAAACATGCTAGCATAAGGATCCTAATTGAAATATGCCCTAAAACTAACCATCGTAAGCAGTTAAGTAAAAGGGAGAAAGAAATGGGGGTTGGAAGACATTCACACACTCACCACACTTATTACAAAAGTTGGCCCTCTCGACGGAGGGTCCGAATGATAAACTAACTAGCTACGCTAAGCTAATTAATTATAGACCAACTAATTAACTAATTAATTATTACCCAACAAATCAAATGATTAAATTACACGAACTAATCATGAATACTGAAATGGCCTCGCGGGCGATGAAGAGATGCATGCTCGGTCACCTCGTTCAGAAATCCATTGTCGTGCCTCATATTGCCTCTGTTTGCACTGTTTTAGACTTCTGAAAACTGTGCCAACTTCCATGATGATTCTGATGCACCTTATGGACATGCTGAGAGGTCATCGGCCAAGAGGAGTGGCCATCGGCCAAAGAATAAAGGTCATCGACCAATTTTGAGGCTATCGGCCAATTATTGATAGCGATGGCACACTAGATAGCCGATGGCCACTCCTCTTTGCTGCAACAGAGCACAAACAGAGGCATGTCAATGTATTTCCAGAAAATGTGTGTGCAACTACAACCTTATCATGTCTAAGGCTCAAAGGTGTGTGTGCTCGGCTCTCAAGCCATTAATCACGCATTTGATGCATGATGGCCAAAGAGGCGGAATTGCACAAGTCAATGGAAAATGAATGTACAAAAACACATAAATGCCTTAACCTCTATCATGCATGATCAAGAGGGTCGCGACTGAGAATTAGGCACGTTTCATCACTTCAAGTAGAAACGTCCCTCGTTTCTCGTGTTTGGCTTAACACCCAAACCAAACAGAATGCAATGCATGCACAACTTAACAGAGCTAATGGCATGCAAACAATGTAATGCAACATGAGCATGCAAGCACCATACAATGCAACTCAAGCATGCAACAACAATATAATAGAACAAGCATGCAATAACATGCTATATATCGAGCATGCAACAACATGCTATCTAATCAACATGCTAAACATCATAAACATGCGACAACATGCAAATAATAATGTCATAAAACAATATGCAAACAAAAATGCAATGGCAAAGACCATGTAATGCAACACTTAGTGTTAAACGCATAGGACAGACCTAAGAGGGTCCAAAACAGTGGCCAAAAGTGTGAAACATGGCATGAAAAAAATAAGAAAATGCATGCACGTGCATTGGCCATCAATTAAGCATAAGAACACGACTCTCAAAGGTGCTCAAAGAGTGACAAATGTGAGTGTATGGAATGCTATATGCTCTGAAATATCTTGTTGAATGATGCCAAATCATGTACATGGCCCAAGCAATGCATGCTAGTGACTTGGAAACTCAAAGCTAACAAGCTAGAATGAACCATGGCTATACAATGCAATGCATGCATGACCAAAAAAACACAAATCAAACCTTAAGCGTGGTAAAACATGGCCAAAAGCTTCTTGGAGTTGAGCCAAAATATACTAGAATGATGGTTCAAACACATGATGAATGTTAGGCTATCATGCAAGATTGCACTACAAGTATGTGAAGCATGCAAGATGCTATCAAACCAACCTAAAACAGAGGCTAGCATGGCAAAACAATACCAAAAACAAGCTGAGATATGGCCAACATATGCTAGACAAACATGCTACTTTGATGAGCCATCTATACAAGCATGCAAGAACACGGAGAGAGGATGACCCTCTCATTTGGAACCTTAAAACACCATTTCACCACTGAAATTCCTATGAGTTTCAGTGGTGAGAAGGCCAAAACAGTGATCCCAATAGCTTAAAAATATGGCAAAGAAGACAAGGCCAAACAAGGCCTAAGAGGGGTTGACCACCCCCAACACAAAATGACTTTAAACAAACATTATAAGCATGCAAAATCAAAACTTTTTTTAGCAGAAAGTCAGCCTAAATAAGCATGCAAATAGGTCCAAAAGCTTAAGCAAAAACAAGGTTTAAGGGGTTAAAGGCTCACCCTTGTAGAACCACTTTGAAGCTACAACTCCAGCAACTTTTTTGAGCTCAAACCAAACCAAACCAAAACACCAAAACAGCTTCTAAGAGCATCAGCAAAAAAAGGATGGTGTTTCACTATGTGCTTTAGTGCAAAAGTGTGACGAAAATGCACTTTTGAGCACAAAAAAGTACAAATATATATATATATATATATATAATAATATAAGAGAGGAAATATATAGAGAGAGTGATATTAACTTCTATCTTAATTTTTCAAACCTCTGGAAAGGGAGAGGGTCTCCCTTCTTATAGAAATTCAATTCCTAAGCTTGTTGAACAAGCTAAGGACTTAAATCAATCCCTCATACGTGTATGGAGGATAAAATTTGTGCTCACCAGCTATCACAGCTGGCACAAAAATATCTGAAAAAGCAGATAGAAAGGTCTCGGCCAGAAAGTGTGGCTGATCGACCAAAAAGAGTTCCGATCGGCCAACACTTATGGCCGATGGAAGAAAACATGGCCGATGGCACAAGGCCTTAGCCGATGGGTTGTAGGGATGGCCAACAAGCCACCCTCTTCCTCAGAAGTAAACCACAAGTCCTTGTCGACAACTAAGCACAAAACAGACAGTTGAGACAAGGCGCGCAGCCGAGACCTTTAGGAACTCAAACGAACACGAGCATGGATGATTATCGGGTGTTCAAACGATGATGTCAAGTCTTGAGGACGGTAAAAATGGGGTGTCTACAGCCATCAACCTCCTTACTTGTGTTATCATATGCCCAGATCACTTGGGTTGTAGGCACAAAATCTGCTGGTTTCAGACCGACGACATAAACTGTACAAGAAGGACAGACGTTGATAGCTGACCCGGTGTTGACCAATACCACTGGCACCTATTTTTCTCTTACTTAATAGATATGTACAGAGGTTTGTTGTGTGCTGAACCTTTGGCGGCAATCTTTCTAAAAATGGTTAGGGTTGGGCTGGCACCCCTGGGAAAACTAATCCCACAAGTTTGTTCAGGGGTGGTGTAATGGACAGTTTGGCTTTGTCCATTGTTGATAATACACTTACCGATGCACTCAAGAAGCCATAAGTACTGCCCAATTGAGATATCTTCTTCGATCTTCTTCAGTTGTTTCAACACTGCCTCTTCCTCAAATTGCTTTTCTTTCTGCTTCTAACTTCTCTATATTTCCCAGAGGCCTCAGCTTGGTCAAGTGCAGTGGCTTGAAATACCACCCACTTTTAGTCATATGGTCTATCTCTTCAGAGTACCAGGTGTTATCTGGAAAGGATTCATCCCAGTCTTGATCAGTGTGAACTAGGTGTAGATCATCATCTCCCACCATATACCTCCACAACCAAAAAATAATTGTCTGGCTCTTTGAATTACTCTGAATTACAGGCATCCCAGCAGGGTGTTGGGCGAGCAAAACTTTTTCCTTGCTTGAATCCTCTCTTGTCAAACTCCTTCAATGCAGCTTCTTGTTCGGTGTCCGCAGTACTTAAGACGTCAGTTCCTGAGCTAAATTCTTGATGCCGGTGCTCTCCGGCCATTTCCCCTTTTCTTCGGCCATTCTGGCCACTACAGCTATTCTTGCTTCCTTTTCTTTAAGTTTTGGTTCAGTTCCTTCCTGCCGTCAGGTTCATCATTAACCACCCGAGTTGTCCGTCGCCCATTCAAATAAAACCAGTCAATATGCATATCCCCTTGATCTTGTTCGTCATAGATTGCAGATTGTCTAAGTCCTCCTCTAGCTCTACCAGATCATCAAACCTTGCTTGGGCCATCCTCTCTAACCACACTGACCTTCATTGTTGTCGGCAATACCACTTCTTGTTTGGCTTGATCAGTCGGCACAATGTAATAGCAAGGGTCATACACCCTCTCAGATAAGTCCGTAGAGCTCTCAGGTAATGGCTGACATTTTCCTCCAAGGCCAACTTCTCTCCTTCTACAATTATCACCACCATGGTTCAAGTTGAAGTGTGGACGAATTCATCATGTACAAGTCCATGCTTTCAGGGATGAACAACGTCGGTTTGGGTAGGTAAGAAGGAGTAATATAGACGTTGGGGTCGTAGGGGAGGGCCAGTGTATGGATTAGATTTAGGTTTCGAGGTGAGGGAACTTGATTTGGGCTAAGAGAGGGTTGGAGGTTACATTTGGCTTTTGAGATGGTGCAACACCTTGTTGTCAATGAGATCCTGAATCCCATGAGCAGCCTGAAGCATTGGTCGATGTCGTGATGTGCTGCTGGTGAAATGCACAGTACTTGGCTGGGTTGTATTTTGGTAGGAGAGGATCGGGTATGGGCAAGACTCTAACGCTTGAGGTGCCCCCTTTTTTAATCAACACCCTCAAGGCTTGGGATAATGGCATATAGAGTGGGGTGAAGGTCCTCTAGGATAGGACTGGTTGGTTGAAGTTTGCGGGTTTGTACTGGCGAAAAGATTGGCAGTCTTGGTTGTGGTGGTGACAACACTCACATCAGATGTGTACAACTGTGCTTCCACTTGTGGTTGCATTGGAACTGCGCACAAAAGGCCTCTTGGCCTGCTCTTTCTCCTCAGTTATCAACCCCTGTTTCATTGCAATATTATCTGAACCCCTGTCTCATGGAGCTCAGTGAATGTGAACAACGGTAAGACAATCATCTTTTGTAATAATTTTCCTTGCAGATTGTGGACCCACCATCCTGATTTGATCCTTCTCGATAGCCTGGTAGTCATCATCAAAGCCTTGGCCCTCCACCTCATTACAAAGTTTGAGAAGACCTCATTTGGCTCCTGACAGGTTGCCTCAAAATCACAGGTTGTGACCTCGATCTGCGTATTGTATTAGTATTGTGTGATGAAGGCCTCAGCCATTTCTCCCCGCTCTGCTTTACTGAATCCTCAGCTTTGATACCAGATAGCCGCTATTCGAACAAGGTCCGTTCGAAAAGTGACAGCTTTTGAAGTCTGTGAGGCCATCGGCCACAGGATATCGGAGAACAACCGTAGATGAACCATGGAATCTCAGAGCCATCGAACAGATCTATGTGTGGCATTTTAAACGATCTGGCAAGGTTACTGCAGAGTCAGTATATCCATCTTCGATATCGGGGATAAAGTTCACACCTGTGCCTGCTTGAAAAGCTTCTCCAGCTTGTTGACCTTAAGTACAGTCAGTTAATTTCAATTCAAACAGAGGCTCAATTTGGTACACTGTGCCTTGGAGGCTTTTGGTGGGATCTGGTTTACCGAATTGCCCAATTCTCTTGGACATTAACATGATTCTGGGTGCTAGGATACCCGAATGGCAAGCAGAAGCCGCTGCTGGCTGTGGTTGCTATTGCTGCACATGTTTATCACTTCAGTTTGGTGGGCTGTAACTTCAGCTTGGCGAGCATCATCTTGCTACATGGTTTCCACTGTTTCTGGAGATGACGAATCAGGTGCTCTATACTGACTGTAGGGTACTAGTCTTCTGAATAGCGAGTGATCACTTGCCGACCTAGATGTAGAAGATTGAGCCTGACTAGTTATAGGTGTTTGCTAAACTGGTGAATTGTGCCTAACTCTCTTCGTCTAGTACCGGTGGGAGAGAAGCAACACAGGTTGTCCCAACAAGATCTCTAAATCTGTAAAGACGCTCCCAACATAGGTCCAGAGTGCTCGGGGGATATTCGAACTGTCCAAAGCAATTGTGATAAACTACCTAGCAAAAAGAATTAAAGAAAAAGGAAAACAAAATCAGAAACCGCACACACCTCAGCTCAGATGTTAACCATACACAGATGTAACCAAAGTGTCGGACTGCACTCAAACACTGAATTATGCCCCCAAAACTGATACCAACTTGCAACTAATATCCACATTCCTGTACAGTTTCACTGTAAAGCACATACTAGTTAAGTGAGAACCAAAACACCCCTATGAGAGGATAGGGTTACCCTATCCTAGTTTCGTCAGGAAGTAGGGTTCACTATTCAAACAAGCGTTTCCAGCAATCCTGTATTCAGGTAAGCATCCTGTCCTAGTTCAGAATAGTCTCCACGCTTTCGATATGTAACTAGGCCAAATAGTTAAAAGGGTACCTCGCAGGACTACCTAATATACCTCTTGCACCTAACATCGAAAAGTGAAAGACGGATCAAACGGCACAGCGGTAATCCACATCCAAGGTTTGTGTTCACATCATGGCAAAGCCTGTGACCAGTCAGCCTTTTGGCAAGCTTTTAAAGTAAGCCTTCGACAAACCGTCCAGGAAAAACATATAGAAACATGTGACTTAAACGTACCAATGCAAATGCAATGCAAAAAAACATATAAATGTAGATAAAATTTCATATCATGAGTTCGAGTCAAGTTCTCTAAGTTCTAGCGAGTTGCTAGAAACTGTAGCTCGTCTTTTTCATGTCCCTTTTGGAAGTTCGAATATAAGCCCTACAGTTTGGACTCCTACGATTTTGAATTTAATCTCACAAGTGTAATGTGAAATTGAAAAACACCAAAGAGTCCAAATTGCGGAAAATCGTTTGGAAAATTGATTTTGAATAAAAATGCCAAAAAAAATTACTCTTGGCCAGATACAGAGTCGCCACCTAAATATTTTATTTTGGAAAATTTAGGAAACTCATGACTCGTGCCAAAGGCACGTATCCATATCACCAAGATTCTCTCGACTCGAGAACTTAGGTAAGAGGGAGAATGTCATGAATTGAGCACCCCCGCTGCCCGATCAAGATCGGCCTCTACTAATCATGATATGATTTTTATCAACATTATGTGCTCTTGTTTTCCATTTTCTTAGGCTAGCATTTCTATGTGATGTGCACACACAAGGTTATAGGCTAGTTTGCCTGAATTGGAACAATTCAATTTTCATATTTGTTTTTGAAAAGAGTTTGATTTTTCCACTTAACAAAGTGGGCTTAAAGTTTGCGAATTTTCAAAAGTACATTCATTGAATCATTCAAATCAAGTAACAAGCCTCATCCACAGCCATTCAAACAGTTTAACAAGTAACACTTAGCCTCATGGCAAGCATGCTAGTCATGGTAGTCACTCACACTCATGCAAGTGTGCTAAAGCACTAAAAATCACCTAGTTACTCAAAGCTGAGATAAAACAAAAGTGTTAGAAAATATGCTTGGTACCTAACTATGCAATATGACTATATAACCACATGCAATATGCAACTAAAAATAGGCTCGGCTGCTTAACATGTTATTTGCAACAATTTCATAACATGCGTTTTAAAATGTATTCAATGAGGTATTTAAACAACGATGCAAGTTTGAATGATGAACCAAGCCTCGATGCATGCAGAACAATGAATGGTTGCAAATCAGAGGTATGCTAATTGAAATGTGATGCCCCTAATCTAACCATTGTAAGCGGGAAAATAAAAGGGAGAAAGATGTAGGGTGAAGAACAGACACATTATTACAACACTGATGCTCTCACGCAGGAGGTTCAAATGA
The DNA here is from genome assembly GCF_004153795.1 of Camellia sinensis. Taxonomy (NCBI): domain Eukaryota; kingdom Viridiplantae; phylum Streptophyta; class Magnoliopsida; order Ericales; family Theaceae; genus Camellia; species Camellia sinensis. The sequence goes on along the minus strand of NW_021027391.1, from coordinate 387,567 downwards.
ATAAGCTAGCTAAGCTAAACTACTTAACTAATTATACAAAACTTGAATAAATAAATTAACTAACTATCTAAGCTAATCTAATTAAGAATTTAACAATTAAAAAATTAACTAGACTAAGCTAATTAAATATTTAACAACACAAACTAATTTAATTAATCGATCTAAACTAATTAAATAAGTACAAAAAACAACTAATTAGCTGCATCTAATTAAGTACAACAAATAAATGACTAATTACTAATTAACTAATTAACTAGTTCCGGAAGCGAGAGAGGTCCATGCATGCCCAATTTCACCCGAAGAACATCCACTGTTGGCTCGTGAAAGCTTCTGTGCACAACCGTTGCACTGGTTTTTTCTTTTCCAGATCAACTCTGCTCTACTTCATAAATATTCTTCTCAAAATTCCCTAGTGTCCGGCAAGCCAAAAGTGGTGGCCGGTCGTGTTGTCATCCAACACTGATGGCTCATCGGCTAGAGGCAGTGGCCGACCGGCCACGGATGATGCACCATTTCTTGCTGCAATAGAGAGCAAACAGAGCAAAGAGAGGGTATTCTCACAGGTTTGTTCATACTATGTATCCTCCTTTATCAAAAACATCTCAAATAAGTGATACACTTGGTTAAAAAACACAACATACAGCAATTTCATTGCAGAGTGGCTAAGGAACCAGAGATCTACAAGTTTAATAAATGCGCAAACAAGACTCATAACCTTCACCTATCATGTATGATCAGGGGCAATGGTGACCTTAGAAAATTGGCACATTTCATCACTTTGAGTATGAAATTCCCCAATTTTCCTTGTGTTCAAATTAACGTCCGATTTGAACACACAAAACACAACTAAATTCTTATCTTTGCATAATTTTAGTTTCATTTTTAGTAACTCATTTTAATTACCCTTTCATTCTTAATCCAATTAAGTCCATTGTGAGTTAAGTCCTCTAAAAGAGGAGGAAGTGTCCAAACAAGGGGTAGCTTAAGTCAAGAGAGAGGTGTCATGTCGTTGATAATGAACCCCCAAAGAGGATTAAAACCTATTAAGCATGGACCTCAATCTCAAGCTTTAAACTACCCTAAGGTTGAAACAACACTCAAAGGAAACAAAGAGTCAAGAAATGAGGGAGGTTGCAGAGATTATCTTGCTAAATTAAGTGACAAAAGCACTAAAAACAATGCAATCAACTCAAACAAGTGGTGTCTAAAGCCTGAAAACACTAAGCTTGTGTAGGACCTTACACTAGGAGCATACAAAAAAGATTCAAATCAACAACCAGCCAAAAATAGAGTTAAAAACAATCTAAAACAAAGGCTAAAACATACTGAAATTAAAGCTAAAAAAGGCTGGAAAATTGAGCTAACACATAGAGCTAACTAGGCTAGCAAACAAGATAAAAGGAGGGGAGGCTACCCCTCCAAATTTGGACTTAAACATGATTGTCACCACTAAAGAAATATCTCGAAATTTAGTATTCAAAAGCCCAAAAAAAGATAGTTCTGAGATGGAAAACAAAGGTAGAAAGGCCTTGCCAATAAGGAATAAGGAAGGGTGACCACCCTCTAACGTTAAATGTCCTAAAACCACATTTCATCCCACAAAAATAAGTTTTTTATAGCCCAAACACAGCCCAAAAAGTAGGGAAAAGACAGAAAACCCAAGTATGCAAAGGCAAGGTAAAAGGCAATTGTTATACTCTTGAAGCAAAGATCAATTCTAGGAAACAATTTAAGTCAAAACCATTCAAGAGCCCAAGAAGCTCCAAGGAACTCAATCCAAAGATGATCAACTTTGATTAAGAAGGTGCAGGCAAAAGTGAAAAGTATGTAGGCTTATGTGCACGAGTTTGAAAGAGAGAGAGAGAGAGAGAGAGAGAGAGAGAGAGAGATAATTTTTACTCAAAAATTCCAACCTTAAAAATGGGGGAGGAGACCTCCCTATACATAGAAAAACATGCATTTGGTTGAGATACATCCCTCCATACACGTGTAGGAGATGAAGCCAATTGCCAACAGCTGACTGGTGGCCGTAGGACACACCATTGACCGCAAGGCACAAAGGTGGCGGCAGCCCACCGGAGGAGGCCTGCAGGTCCCAGGGTCTTGAGGTTTAGCACTAAGGTTTTGGTCCAAAACAAGGCATAGAATGGACAGGTTTAAAGACTCAAAAAGGCGATTCGCCGAAAGACTTCGAGCACTAAAACGAGCACATGCAGTCATAATTATCGAGTGCACACGCGACGACATCCAAGTCTGAGGAGGCCAAAAAATGAGTGTCTATAGTGGCCTTGGCTTGTTTTATCTCGGGATGCATGAAATGTGAGCCCAAACGACTTTCTCTTATATCTCAAGATGCGTGAAGCGGCGGACTAGTAGGCGTGTTTTTATCTCGGGGCACGTGAAACGCGACGCCTGAGCGGTTTTCTCTTGTATCAGGATGCGTAAAGCACGCACCTGGCGTGTTTTATCTCTGATGCTGAAACTGCTAGCCCCGAGCAAATTTTTCTTGTATTTAGGACGCGTAAAGGCGCCCCTTGGCTGTTTTTATCTCAGGACCGTGACGCGAGCCGAGTGGTTTCTCTTGTATTCAGGATGCGTAAAGCGCGATTTTTGGAGTGATATTATCTCGGGACGCGTGAACGCTAGCCGCCGTATGCAATTCTTGTTGCTCAGTAATGCATGAAGCGCGGGCTGGGCGTGTCTTTTATCTCGGGACCAGATTGAACGTGTGCCCCAAACAATTTTTCTTATATCTCAACACGTGTGAAGCCAACCCTGGGCATGTTTTATCTCAAGAAACACGAAATGGGAGCCTGAGTGATTTTTCTTGTATCTCAGGACGCCCATGAAGCGCATCCCTAGGCGTGTTTTATATCGGATGTGTGAAACGCGCAAAACGCAAACCGTTGTCTCTTGTAATCTCAGGATACGTGAAAATGCGGCCCTGAGCACGTGTTCTATTCTTGAAGACACATAAAACGCGCTCGGAGCGATTTTTCTCTTCTCTACAGTTTTCAGCGTGATTAGAGTATCTTAGGGATGAATGAACCGCGACCTTGAGCGGCTTTGTCTCTATCCTCAGAATTTGCGTAAAATGTGAATATGAGCGATTTTCAATCTTGGGACGCGTGAATCGACCCCGGAGCAGTTTTTCATTTTTTCAGTTTCTCCAGGAATCCTGGTGAAACGCGACTGCCAAGAGCTGTGTTCTTCCTTCCTCGTCTCATGTCTTGGATGGTTAGAGTGTGT
>NW_021027391.1:366119-384293 GCF_004153795.1 Camellia sinensis | reverse complement strand
ATGCAAATGAAGCATGCTATGGTGCCCGAAGCTTGAAGCTAGCATAGGCATTTGTACTACAACTATGCAAAACATGTAGCATATGGTCAAGGCAACCCAAAACAGTCCTAGAGCATGTCAAAATGATGCTAAAACATGTATGGAAGGAAGCCAAAATAAGCTAGCATGGTGAGCATGAAGCATGAAATATGCAAGGCCAAAAGGGAGGATTACACTACACCTACCAAGACCAAGCATGAGATGACTTCGCCAACAAAAATCAAAGTTATATCATGGCAAAATAACCCCAAAAACACACTGAAATGATAGCTCGCAAGCTTAGGCATGAAGGCATATACAATGGCTCATGTTTAAGGCATAAAAGACCAACCTTTCAAATCATCAAAAGAGTGAAAGATGTGAGGGCGTGACCACACTACATGTACTGAAATCACATATGAAATGATGTCAAATCATGTAAATAGCCCAAGCAATGCATGCTAGTGGCTTGGAAACTCAAAACTAATGAGCTAGATTGAACCATGGCTATACAAAGCAATGCATGCATGACCCAAAACACTTAAATCAGACCTTAAGCATGGTAAAACATGGCCAAAAGCTTCTTGGAGTTAAGCAAAAATATGCTAGAATGATGGTTCAAACACATGATACATGTTAGGCTATCATGCAAGATTGCACTACAAGTATGTGAAGCATGCAAGATGTTATCAAACCAACCTAAAACAGAGACATAGCATGGGAAAAAAACAACAAAAACAAGTTGAGATATGGCCAACATATGCTAGACAAACATGCTACTTTGATGAGCCATCTATACAAGCATGCAAGACACAAGGAGAGAGGATGACCCTCTCCTATTTGGAACCTTAAAACACCATTTCTACCACTGAAATTCCTCTGAGTTTCAGTGGTGAGAAGGCCAAAACATGGTGATCCCAATAGCTTAAAAATATGGCACAAGAACAAGGCCAAACAAGGCCTAAGAGGAGGTTGACCACCCCCAACACAAAAGTGACTTTAAACAAACATTATAAGCATGCAAAATCAAAACTTTTTTTAGCAGAAAGTCAAGCCTAAATAAGCATGCAAATAGGTCCAAAAGCTTAAGCAAAAACCAAGGTTTAAGGGGTTAAAGGCTCACCCTTGTAGAACCACTTTGAAGCTACAACTCCAGCAACTTTTTTGAGCTCAAACCAAACCAAACCAAAAACACCAAAACCAGCTTCTAAGAGCATCAGCAATAAAAAGATGGTGTTTCACTATGTGCTTTAGTGCAAAAGTGTGACGAAAATGCACTTTTGAGCACAAATAAGTACAAATATATATATATATATATAAAGAGAGGAAATATATAGAGAGAGTGATATATAACTTCTATCTTAATTTTTCAAAACCTCTGGAAAGGGAGAGGGATCTCCCTTCTTATAGAAATTCAATTCCTAAGCTTGTTGAACAAGCTAAGGACTTAAATCAATCCCTCTATACACGTGTATGGAGGATAAAATTTGTGCTCACCAGCTATCACAGCTGGCACAAAAATATCTGAAAAAGCAGATAGAAAGGTCTCGGCCAGAAAATGTGGCTGATCGACCAAAAAGAGTTCCGATCGGCCAACACTTATGGCCGATGGCAAGAAAACATGGCCGATGGCACAAGGCCTTAGCCGATGGGTTGTAGGGATGGCCAACAAGCCACCCTCTTCCCTCAGAAGTAAACCACAAGTCCTTGGTCGACAACTAAGCACAAAACAGACAGGTTGAGACAAGGCGCGCAGCCGAGACCTTTAGGAACTCAAAACGAACACGAGCATGGATGATTATCGGGTGTTCAAACGATGATGTCAAAGTCTTGAGGACGGTCAAAAATGGGGTGTCTACAGCCCATCACCTCCTTACTTGTGTTATCATATGCCCAGATCACTTGGGTTGTAGGCACAAAATCTGCTGGTTTCAGACCGACGACATAAACTGTTCAAGAAGGACAGACGTTGATAGCTGACCCGGTGTTGACCAATACCACTGGCACCTATTTTTCTCTGTACTTAATAGATATGTACAGAGGTTTGTTGTGTGCTGAACCTTTGGCGGCAATTCTTTCTAAAAAATGGTTAGGGTTGGGCTGGCACCGCCTGGGAAAACTAATCCCACAAGTTGTTCAGGGGTGGTGTCAATGGACAGTTTGGCTTTGTCCATTGTTGATAATACAACTTACCGATGCACTCAAGAAGCCATAAGTAGCTCCCAGATTGAGATATCTTCTTCGATCTTCTTCAGTTGTTTCAACACTGCCTCTTCCTCAAATTGCTTTTCTTTCTGCTTCTTAACTTCTCTATATTTCCCAGAGGCCTCAGCTTGGTCTAAGTGCAGTGGCTTGAAATACCACCCACTTTTAGTCATATGGTCTATCTCTTCAGAGTACCAGGTGTTATCTGGAAAGGATTCATCCCAGTCTTGATCAGTGTGAACTAGGTGTAGATCATCATCTTCCCACCATATACCTCCAACAACCAAAAAATAATTGTCTGGCTCTGTTTGAATTACTCTGACATTACAGGCATCCCCAGCAGGGTGTTGGGCGAGCAAAACTTTTTGCTTGCCTTGAATCCTCTCTTGTTCAAACTCCTTCAATGCAGCTTCTTGTTCGGTGTCCGCAGTACTTAAGACGTCCAGTTCCTGAGCTAAATTCTTGATGCCGGTGCTCTCCGGCCATTTCCCCTTTTCTTCGGCCATTCTGGCCACTACAGCTATTCTTGCTTCCTTTTCTTTAAGTTTTGGTTCAGTTCCTTCCTGCCTGTCAGGTTCATCACTTAACCACCCTGAGTTGTCCGTCGACCCATTCAAATCAAACCAGTCAATCTGCATATCCCCTTGATCTTGTTCGTCATAGAATTGCAGATTGTCTAAGTCCTCCTCTAGCTCTACCAGATCATCCAAACCTTGGCTTGGGCCATCCTCTCTAACCACACTGACCTTCATTGTTGTCGGCAATACCACTTCTTGTTTGGCTTGATCAGTCGGCACAATGTAATAGCAAGGGTCATACACCCTCTCAGATAAGTCCGTAGAGCTCTCAGGTAATGGACTGACATTTTCCTCCAAGGCCAACTTCTCTCCTTCTACCATTATCACCACCATGGGTTCAAGTTGAAGTGTGGACGAATTCATCATGTACAAGTCCATGCTTTCAGGGATGAACAACGTCGGTTTGGGTAGGTAAGAAGGAGTAATATAGACGTTGGGGTCGTAGGGGAGGGCCAGTGTATGGATTAGATTTAGGTTTCGAGGTGAGGGAACTTGATTATGGGCTAAGAGAGGGTTGGAGGTTACATTTGGCTTTTGAGATGGTGCAATCACCTTGTTGTCAATGAGATCCTGAATCCCATGACGCAGCCTGAAGCATTGGTCGATGTCGTGATTGTGCTGCTGGTGAAATGCACAGTACTTGGCTGGGTTGTATTTTGGTAGGAGAGGATCGGGTAGTGGGCAAGACTCTAACGGCTTGAGGTGCCCCCTTTTTTAATCAACACCCTCAAGGCTTGGGATAATGGCATATAGAGTGGGGTGAAGGTCCTCTAGGATAGGGACTGGTTGGTTGAAGTTTGCGGGTTTGTACTGGCAAAAAGATTGGCAGTCTTGGTTGTGGTGGTGACAACACTCACATCAGATGGTCGTACAACTGTGCTTCCACTTGTGGTTGCATTGGAACTGCGCACAAAAGGCCTCTTGGCCTGCTCTTTCTCCTCAGTTATCAACCCCTGTTTCATTGCATATTCAATCTGAACTCCTATTTCATAGAGCTTAGTGAATGTGAATAATGGGAAAAGATTGGCAGTCTTGGTTGTGGTGGTGACAACACTCACATCAGATGGTTGTACAACTGTGCTTCCACTTGTGGTTGCATTGGAACTGCGCACAAAAGGCCTCTTGGCCTGCTCTTTCTCCTCAGTTATCAACCCCTGTTTCATTGCATATTCAATCTGAACCCCTGTCTCATGGAGCTCAGTGAATGTGAACAACGGTAAGACAATCATCTTTTGTAATAATTTTCCTTGCAGATTGTGGACCACCATCCTGATTTGATCCTTCTCGGATAGCCTGGTAGTCATCATCAAAGCCTTGGCCCTCCACCTCATTACAAAGTTTGAGAAGACCTCATTTGGCTCCTGACAGGTTGCCTCAAAATCACAGGTTGTGACCTCGATCTGCGTATTGTATTAGTATTGTGTGATGAAGGCCTCAGCCATTTCCTCCCGCCTCTGCTTTACTGAATCCTCCAGCTTTGCATACCAGATAGTCGCTATTCCTAACAAGGTCCGTTCGAAAAGTGACAGCTTTTGAAGTCTGCTGAGGCCCATCGGCCACAGGATATCGGAGAACAACCGTAGATGAACCATGGAATCTCCAGAGCCATCGAACAGATCTATGTGTGGCATTTTAAACCGATCTGGCAAGGTTACTGCAGAGTCAGTATATCCATCTTCGATATCGGGGATAAAGTTCACACCCTGTGCCTGCTTGAAAAGCTTCTCCAGCTTGTTGACCTTAAGTACAGTCAGATTAATTTCGAATTCAAACAGAGGCTCAATTTGGTACACTGGTGCCTTGGAGGCTTTTGGTGGGATCTGGTTTACCGGATTGCCCAAATTCTCTTGGACATTAACAGTGATTCTGGGTGCTAGGATACCCGAATGGCAAGCAGAAGCCGCTGCTGGCTGTGGTTGCTATTGCTGCATCATGTTTATCACTTCAGCTTGGTGGGCTGTAACTTCAGCTTGGCGAGCATCATCTTGCTACATGGTTTCCACTGTTTACTGGAGATGACGAATCAGGTGCTCTATACTGACTGTAGGGTACTAAGTCTTCTGAATAGGCGAGTGATCACTTGCCGACCTAGATGTAGAAGATTGAGCCTGACTAGTTATAGGTGTTTGCTAAACTGGTGAATTGTGCCTAACTCTCTTTCGTCTAGTACCGGTGGGAGAGAAGCAAACACAGGTTGTCCCCCAACAAGATCTCTAAATCTGTAAAGCCTCCCAACATAGGTCCAGAGTGCTCGGGGGATATTCGAACTGTCCAAAGCAATTGTGATAAACTACCTAGCAAAAAGAATTAAAGCAAAAGGAAAACAAAAATCAGAAACCGCACAGCACCTCAGCTCAGATGTTAACCATACACAGATGTAACCAAAGCTGTCGGACTGCACTCAAACACTGAATTATGCCCCCAAAACTGATACCCAACTTGCAACTAATACCCATATTCCTGTACAGTTTCACTGTAAAGCACATACTAGTTAAGTGAGAACCAAAACACCCCTATGAGAGGATAGGGTTACCCTATCCTAGTTTCGTCAGGAACTAGGGTTCACTATTCAAACAACGCGATTTCACGCAATCCTGTATTCAGGTAAGCATCCTGTCCTAGTTCAGAATAGTCTCCACGGCTTTCGATATGTAACTAGGCCAAATAGTTAAAAGGGTACCTCGCCAGGACTACCTAATATACCTCTTGCACCTAACATCGAAAAGTGAATGACGGATCAAACGGCACAGCGGTAATCCACATCCAAGGTTTGTGTTCACATCATGGCAAAGCCTGTGACCAGTCAGCCTTTTGGCAAGCTTTTAAAGTAAGCCTTCGACAAACCGTCCAGGAAAAACATATAGAAAACATCGTGACTTAAACGTACCAATGCAAATGCAATGCAAAAAAACATATAAATGTAGATAAAATTTCATATCATGAGTTCGAGTCAAGTTCTCTAAGTCTCTAGCGGAGTCGCTAGAAACTGTAGCTCGTCTTTTTCATGTCCCCTTTTGGAAGTTCGAATATAAGCCCTACAGTTTGGACTCCTACGATTTTGAATTTAATCTCACAAGTGTAATGTGAAATTGAAAAACACCAAAGAGTCCAAATTCGGAAAATCGTTTGGAAAATTGATTTTGAATCAAAAATGCCAAAAAAATTACTGCTTTGCCAGATACAGAGTCGCCACCTAAATATTTTATTTTGGAAAAATTTAGGAAACCCATGACTCGTGCCAAAGGCCACGTATCCATCATCACCAAGATTCTCTCGACTCGAGAACTTAGGTACGAGAGGGGAATGTCATGAATTGAGCACCCCCGCTTGCCCGATCAAAGATCGGCCTCTACTAATCATGATATGATTTTTATCAACATTATGTGCTCTTGTTCCCCTTTTCTTAGGCTAGCATTTCTATGTGATGTGCACACACAAGGTATAGGCTAGTTTGCCTGAATTGGAACAATTCAATTTCATATTTGTTTTTTGAAAAGAGTTTGATTTTTCCACTTAACAAAGTGGGCTTAAAGTTTGTGAATTTTCAAAATGTACATTCATTGAATCATTCAAATTCAAGTAACAAGCCTTCATCCACAGCCATTCAAACAGTTTAACAAGTAAACACTTAGCCTCATGGCAAGCATGCTAGTCATGGTAGTCACTCACACTCATGCAAGTGTGCTAAAGCACTAAAAACTCACCTAGTACTCAAAGCTGAGATAAAACAAAAGTGTTAGAAAAATATGCTTGGTACCTAACTTATGCAATATGACTAATATAACACATGCAATATGCAACTAAAATAGGCTCGGCTGCTTAACATGTTATTTGCAACAATTTCATAACATGCGTTTTAAAGATGTATTCAATGAGGTATTTAAACAACGATGCAAGTTTGAATGATGAACCAAGCCTCGATGCATGCAAGACAAATGAATGGTTGCAATCACGAGGTATGCTAATTGAAATGTGATGCCCCTAATCTAACCATTGTAAGCGGACAAATAAAAGGGAGAAAGATGTAGGGTTGTAAGACAGACACATTATTACAACACTGATGCTCTCACGCAGGAGGGTTCAAATGAATAAGCTAGCTAAGCTAAACTACTTAACTAATTATTACAAAACTTGAATAAATAAATTAACTAACTATCTAAGCTAATTAATTAAGAATTTAACAATTAAAGAATTGAACTAGACTAAGCTAATTAAATATTTACAACACAAACTAATTTAATTAATCGATCTAAACTAATTAAATAAGTACAAAACAAACTAATTAGCTGCATCTAATTAAGTACAACAAATAAATGACTAATTACTAATTAAACTAATTAACTAGTTCCGGGAAGCGAGAGAGGTCCATGCATGCCCGATTTCCACCCGAAGAACATCCACTGTTGGCTCGTGAAAGCTTCTGTTGCACAACCGTTGCACTGGTTTTTTCTTTTCCTGATCAACTCTGCTCTACTTCATAAATATTCTTCTCAAAATTCACTAGTGTCCGGCAGGCCAAAAGTGGTGGCCGGTCGTGTTGTCGTCCAACACTGATGGCCTATCGGCCAGAGGCAGTGGCCGACCGGCCACTGATGATGCACCATTTGTTGCTGCAATAGAGAGCAAATAGAGCAAAGAGAGGGTATTCTCACAGGTTGTTCATACTATGTATCCCTCCTTATCATCAAAACATCTCAAATAAGTGATACACTTGGTTAAAAAACACAACAATCAAGCAATTTCATTGCAAGATGGCTAAGGAACCATGATCTACAAGTTTAATAAATGCGCAAACAAGACTCATAACCTTCACCCTATCATGTATGATCAAGGGCAATGGTGACCTTAGAAAATTGGCACATTTCATCACTTTGAGTATGAAATTCCCCAATTTTCCTTGTGTTCAAATTAACGTCCGATTTGAACACACCAAAACACAACTAAATTCTTATCTTTGCATAATTTCAGTTTCCATTTTTAGTAACTCATTTTAATTACCCTTTCATTCTTTAACCAATTAAGTCCATTGGTGAGTTAAGTCCTCTAAAAGAGGAGGAAGTGTCAAACAAGGGGTAGCTTAAGTCAAGAGAGAGGTGTCATGTCGTTGATAATGAACCCCCCAAAAGAGGATTAAACCATTAAGCATGGACCTCAATCTCAAGCTTAAACTACCCTAAGGTTGAAACAACACTCAAAGGAAACAAAGAGTCAAGAAATGAGGGAGGTTGCAGAGATTATACTTGCTAAAATTAAGTGACCAAAGCACTAAAACAATGCAATCAACTCAAACAAGTGGTGTCTAAAGCCTGAAAACACTAAGCTTGTGAGGACACTTACACTAGGAGCATACAAAACAAGATTCAAATGCAACAACCAGCCAAAAATAGAGTTAAAACAATCTAAAACAAAGGCTAAAACATACTGAAATTAAGCTAAAAAAGGCTAGAAAATTGAGCTAACACATAGAGCTAACTAGGCTGGCAAACAAGATACAAGGAGGGGAGGCTGGCCCCTCCAAATTTGGACTTCAAAACATGATTGTCACCACTGAAAATACTCTGAAATTTAGTATTCAAAAGCCCAAAAAAAGATAGTTTGAGAGTGGAAAACAAAGGTAGAAAGGCCTTGCCAATAAGGAATAAGGAAGGGTGAACCACCCTCTAACGTTAAATGTCCTAAAACCACCAATTTCATCCCACAAAAATAAAGTTTTTTATAGCCCAAACACAGCCCAAAAATAGTGGGAAAAGACAGAAAACCAAGTATGCAAAGCAAGGTAAAAGGGCAATTGTTATACCTCTTGAAGCAAAGATCAATTCTAGGAAACAATTTAAGTCAAAACCAACTTCAAGAGCTCCAAGAATGCCTCAAGGAACCTCAATCCAAAGATGATCAACTTTGATTAAGGAGGTGCAGGCAAAAGTGAAATGTATGTAGGCTTATGTGCACGAGTTTGAAAGAGAGAGAGAGAGAGAGAGAGAGAGAGAGAGAGAGATAATTTTTACTCCAAAAATTCCAACCCTTAAAAATGGGGGAGGAGACCTCCTATACATAGAAAAACATGCATTTGGTTGAGATACATCCCTCCATACACGTGTAGGGTGATGAAGCTGTAGGGAGATGCAGCCAATTGTGCCAACAGCTGACTGGTGGCCGGTAGGACACACCATTGACCGGCAAGGCACAAAGGTGGCTGGCAGCCCACCGGAGGAGGCCTGCAGGTCCCAGGGTCTTGAGGTTTAAAGCACTAAGGTTTTGGTCCAAAACAAGGCATAGAATGGACAGGGTTTAAAGACTCAAAAATAGGGCATTCCGCCAAAGACTTCGAGCACTAAAACGAGCACATGCAGTCATAATTATCGAGTGCACACGCGACGACATCCAAGTCTTGAGGACGGCCAAAAATGAGGTGTCTATAGTGGCCTTGGGCTTGTTTTATCTCGGGATGCATGAAATGTGAGCCCAAACGACTTCTCTTATATCTCAAGATGCGTGAAGCGCGGTACTAGGCGTGTTTTTATCTCGGGGCACGTGAAACGCGAGCCTGAGCGGTTTCTCTTGTATATCAGGATGCGTAAAGCACGACCCTGGGCGTGTTTTATCTCGGGATGCGTGAACGTGAGCCCCGAGCAATTTTTCTTGTATATTAGGACGCGTAAAGCGCGCCCCTTGGCATGTTTTATCTCAGGACCCGTGAAACGCGAGCCCGAGTGGTTTCTCTTGTATCTCAGGATGCGTAAAGCGCGATTTTGGGAGTGTATTATCTCGGGACGCGTGGAACGCTAGCCCGAGCAGTTTCTCTTGTATCTCAGAATGCATGAAGTGCGGGCTTGGGCGTGTTTTATCTCGGGACAGATGAAACGTGAGCCCCAACATTTTTCTTATATCTCAGCACGTGTGAAGCACAACCCTGGGCATGTTTTATCTCAAGAAACACGAAATGGGAGCCTGAGCGATTTTTCTTGTATCTCAAGACGCATGAAGCGCAGCCCTAGGCGTGTTCTATATCGGGATGCGTGAAACGCCAACCCAAACAGTTTCTCTTGTATCTTAGGATACGTGAAATGCGGCCCTGCACATGTTCTATCTTGAGACACATAAAACGCGGCCTCGAGCGATTTTTCTCTTCTTCTCACAGTTTTAGCGTGATTAGAGTATCTTAGGACGAATGAACCGCGACCTTGAGCGGCTTTGTCTCTATCTCAGAACGCGTAAAATGTGAATCTGAGCGATTTTCATCTTGGGACGCGTGAAATGCGACCCCGAGCAGTTTTCATTTTTCAGTTTCTCAGGACCTGTGAAACGCGACCCTAAACTGTGTTTTCTTTCCTCGTCTCATGTCTTGGCGTGGTTAGAGTGTGTTGTAGATCTTTTTGAATGGAACCTGTATTGGTTTTAAGCTTGAAGTTGCTCATTCATATATTGTTATCTTGTTTATTGCGTTTGTTATTGCTTATTGCATTATCTTGCATGATTATGAGTTTTCAAAATAGCCAACTTCGCGAAGCGTGTGAGTCCAGCTTTCAAAGTTTTCTTTGTGCATATCATTTGCATCTCACCCCAGAACTACACTGGTTTGATTCCTTACAAAGAGATACATAGGCAGCCTACGTGCGTAACCATTTAATTTTTTGTCTTGATTATTTGTCCAAGTCTTACAGCCTTGTCAAAATGGGTTGTCTTCGGGCTTTGACATTCACTCACGTCATTTCATGACTCTGAGTTCTATTAAAGAGGGGTAACTGTAGACATCCCATTTTCTACCGCCCTTACGACTTGGACTTCACCACTTGCACACCCAATGATGAATGTATATATGCTTGTCAAGTGCTTGGAGTTCTCAGCAGAATGCCACAACTTTAAGCCTTCAAAATTTGTATACCTCTTACCTTGTTTTGGACCACAACTATAGTTCTTCAAACCTAAAAAACCTTGGGACCAGCTGGCCACCACTGTTGGCTGCCGGCTATTGATCTTGGCTATCAACCACTTGTATGGCCTGTCGGCCACAAGTGTGTTTTGTAGATATTTTCTACCAACTGTACCAGCTATTGTCACTAATGCATACACTTGCTTACACGTGTATGTATTGATATTTCTGAGAGAGTTTGATGTTTGTCTATATATAGGAGACCTCCCTTTCTATCTTTAAGGTTGGAAAATTTGGAGCAAAATATTTTCTCTCTCTATAATTCTCTCTCTCTTGTGCTAGTTATTGAACCTTTGCCTACACACTCTAAACCAAACCTTGCCATCTTTGAGCTGAGGTACTTTTGAGCCTACTTTGAGCTCTTGAGGGTGTGTATGTGTTGAATTGTTGCTTATAACTATTCTCCTCTTCAAGAGCAAGAGGAACCAAACTTTTGTGGCTAGCAGGCCACAAGTTATGGACGGCAGGCTACTCTTTGTGGCCGGCAGGCCACCAATTCTGGCTACTGGCCACTTTTTTCAAATTGAGCAGTGATTTTTCTAGAGAAGAACAGAGCAGTGTCTGAGGTGAAAAGATGTTCTACTATGCAACAGAGGCTTCCTGGCAGCAGAACAGTTACTTTTTCGGGTGGAAATCCGTACACATGCATGAGCAGTCCTCGCTTCCCGAGGCTGTTTAGTTTAATTACTTAGCTTAGTCGTTTCTTTTAAATTTGCAAAGCGTTGTAATTAATTAGTTGTAGCTATTTAATTTTGCCTTGTAAACAATTAGTTAGTTAGACTAGTTATTTAATTTGTTGTTGTAATAATTAAGCTAGCATAGTTTAATTCATTTCGTAATAGTTAGTTAATTCGTAGTAATTAGCTTAGCTAGTTAGTTCATTCGGACCCTCCTGCGCGAGGGCACAATTGTAATAATGTATATGTCTTCTAACGCCACGTCTTTCTCCCTTTTATTTACTAGCTTATGTTGGTTAGTTTAGGGCATCATGTTTTGTTTAGCATCTCTCATGCCTTGCATCCACTTGTCTTGCATGCATTGAGGCTCAGTTCATCATGCTAACTTGCACTGTTAGTTTAACGTTTCTTCGAAAATGTGCTTAGACTGCATGCTATCAAATTGATTCATATACCATATTAGTAGCCGAGCCTAGTAATTGCATATTGTATGCATTGCATTAGTCATATTACATAGTTAGGATCATGCATTATTCTAACTCTTTCATCTTTTTGGGGTGGAGTACTAGGTGAGCCTTTACTCGTTTTAGCATATCGCATGAGTGTGATTGTTGCCATGTCTAGCATGCTTTCCATGAGGCCAATTACTTAAGTGATAAATTGCCTGAATGTCTGTGGATGAAGGCTAATTGCTTGAATTGGAATAATTTTGAGTAATGTTCATATGTGATCACTTTTTCAAGTGAAACATATTCGAAACAAACATGAATCAAGTGTTCTAATTCTTGCAAGTTAGTCTATACTTGTGTGTGTCTGCATCACATAGTAATGCTAGCCTAATAATCGAAACAAGAACATATAATGTAAATAAGATTCACATCATGTTTAGTAGAGGCCGATCTTTTGATTGGGCGAGCGGGGGTGCTCAATTCATGATCTTCCCTTCTCGTACCAAAGTTCCCGAGTCGAGACAATCTTGGTGATGATGGACACGTGGCCTTTGGCACGAGTCATGGGTTTCCTAAAATTTTCAAAAATATTTAGGTGGTGACTCTGTATCTGGCAAAGCAGTCCATTTTTGACAATTTGATTCAAAATTAATTTTTCAAAGATTTACCGAATTTGGACCCTTTGGTGTTTATCTATTTCAGATTGCACTTATGAGATCAGATTTAGAACCACAGGAGTCTGATACTGTAGGGCTTATTCGTCTTCTGAAAGGGGGCACGAAAAGTCGAGCTACACCAACATATTTTGCAACCTAAGCACCTTGTCGTGACCCTAACCCGCCCCCATGGGTTAAGGACATAACTGGCCAGTAATCCAGGGATTACCTACGGCCTTACACCAAATCAGATATATTTTAACAGAGTTAAGGGGGCCAAACGGAAGCAATTTCAAACTTTTGTCCATAGAGCTGTGCTTACATGGCACGTCATAACATTTCACAAACATATATTAATAACTCACATCCAGGAAAGTTAACATATGAGCTTTACATAACAGGATCATTCAAGTCATGGTCAGCCAATCAAAACTATATACAATCGTAATCCAAAGTTCTTGCCAACATGACAAAATATAACAAAATAGCAAAGGGGCGAAAACAAGTCTCGTGCCTGAGACGTATGGGCTGACTCTTCAAAACCTTGACTGTTTCTCACATATTTCACCGAGGCTGGGTTTGGATGTCCCTTGGCTCACCTACGTAGACATGAATGAGCGTGAGAGAAAGCCCAGTGAATAATACCAAATAAGAAGATACACGACCAGTATTTAGGACAACATACATCTGACGGCCTTGGGCCCAATTCATTTCTCTATCTAGTATATATATACATATATGTCAAGTGACTGTGGTTCCAAACACATTAAACGGCCTCGGGGCCAATCAATTCATATCCGACGGCCTTCGGCCCAATCGTTCGTATCCGACGGCCTTTGGCCCACTCGTTCATATCAAACTATCATTCATGTCAGACTATCATTTGTGTCAGACAACCTTTGGCCCAATCATTCATATGTCAGACTATCATTCATGTCAGACTATCATTCGTGTCATACGGCCTTTGGCTTATTCATTCATGTCATACAGCCTTTGGCCCATTCATTCATGTCATACGGCCTTTGGCCCATTCATTCTAGTCATACGACCTTTGGCCCATTCATTTACGTCATACAAAACATTTGTCCACAATTCAAATTAACAAACTTGTAAGACTAATAGGGAAATAAGCAATTGGACAAATAACATACTTCAAAATATCTTTATTAAGATATTACTCACTGTGTTCTGCAGGTGGATTTTCCCTAGAGCTCGACCCTATACATTAAATAACACATATGGGTCATAATCAATTC
Source organism: Camellia sinensis (assembly GCF_004153795.1). Classification (NCBI taxonomy): domain Eukaryota; kingdom Viridiplantae; phylum Streptophyta; class Magnoliopsida; order Ericales; family Theaceae; genus Camellia; species Camellia sinensis. The sequence continues at coordinate 370,524 of NW_021027391.1, read as the reverse complement.
AATTCGTTCTTAATTCATACATCCCTGTAGACGCGCCCGAACGTCCTGGGAAAATCCCGTTTTGTTCATTAGGCTTACTACAGTTCAGACTCAAATGTCACAGTTCTGGATCTAATCTCGTAAAGTGCCATGCAAGACCGATAAATCACCAAAGAGTCCAAATCTAGCAAACCGTTTTGAGAAACTGATTTTTAGAAAGAAGTGCCAAACATGGACTGCTTTTCCAGATACAGAGTCGCCACCTAAATGTATTATTTTGGGAAATTTAAGAAACCCTGACTCGTACCGAAGGCCACGTGTTCATCATCACCAAAGTTGCCTCAGCTCGGGAACTTGGATACGAGAGGGGAAGGTCATGCAATGAGCACCCCCGCTCGCCCGATCAAAGATCAGCCTTTACTAACATGATATCTTCTTTTTTAAAACACATGTGTTCTTGTTTCAGTTATTTAACCTAGAATTACTATGTTATGCGCACAATAAACAAGTCTAGACTAGATCACCTAAATTGGAACAAAGCATTATATATCTGTTTGTTTGAACATGGTTTGAGGTTTGCTACTCGCAAGTAGGCTAAATCGAGGATTTCAATGAATTGTCCCAATTCAAGCAATCCAATCTTCACCCACAGGCATTCAGGCAGTTAATCACATAAGCAGTTAGCCTCATGGCAAGCATGTTTTCATGGCAATGTTAACACACATGCAGTATGCTAAAACGTAAACACTCACAGTATACTCGGAGCCAAAACAGAGAGCTAGTTAGAAATCATGCATGATCCAAGTTCATGTTAAGATGGCTAATGCAACACATGCGAAATACAACTAAGATAGGCTCGGCTATTCTAAAACGGCATGTAAAATGCAACAGTTGATATATGTATTCAACTTGGTATTGAAATTCAATGCAGTTACTATGATGCGCCGAGCCCGGTGCATGCAAGACAGATGAATGAATGCAAACATGTGAAGCATAAGGATGCTACTTGAAACATGCCCTAAAACTAACCATCGTAAGTTGGTAAGTAAAAGGGAGAAAGAAATGGGGGTTGGAAGACATGCATCACACACACGCACACTCGTTACAACAGTTGTGCCCTCTCTACAGGGGGTCCGAATAAATATTACAGAACCGACTAATTAACTAACTATTGTAGCTAATTAATTATTACACAACCAATTGAAACAAATACACATTCTAAACTAATAAAAGTACTGAAATGGCCTCGTGACGAGGGATGCATGCATGCTCGAATTGCCTCGCTCGGAAATCCATCGCGATGCCCCGATTTGCCTCTGTTTGCAACTGGTCCCAGAACACTGCACAAAGCTTCAGAAGGCTGAAACTCCACCGTGGGAACCTGTAGGGATGCTACCGACCAGTTGTTGGCATCGGAGACCACCTGCCGACCACTTTTTATGCTGAAAACCAGAAAAAGTGGTCGGCCAGCCACTTTATCTGGTCGGCCGACCAGTTTTTGTTGCTGGTTTCTGGTTTGCTACAACAGAGAGCAAGAAAGGGGCATGGCAAAGTATTTGCAACACATGTATGCACAACCACCCTCCCTATCATTACGTAAGCTCAAGGGAGTATGGTTCTCGACCCTCGGGCCACCAATCACGCATCTCAATGCATGATGGCCGAGGTGCCCAAGTTGTACAACTCAATATGAAATGAATGCACACACGAACACATAAAGCCTAAAACTCTATCATGTATAGTCAAGAGTGTCGGCGACCGAGAATTGAGGCACGTTTAATCACTTTGAGTAAGAAACGCCCCTCGTTTCCCGTGTTTGGACTAACTCCTATTCCAAACACAATGCAGCAAATAACATGTCATGGCATACACAATGCCGTTCAAGCATGCGAACATACAATGCAATGAAACAAGCACGTGAACAAGATGCAAGGGACAAGCATGAAAACATGCAATGTAACATGAACAACCTAATAAGGCTAATGGCGCGCTCAATGCAGATGCATACATAATCAATGCAAGGCAATGCATGCATGTAATCAATGTGAACAACAACTAGCATACACAATGCAAATGGACGTGGCATACACAACGCAATGAACCACATGGCATACACAATGCTCGACGGACTTAAACCAAAATGGATAGGCCTCAGCCATGTCCAAATCAGTGGCCATACATGCTAAGATAGAAACTCAAAATGCTATACAAACATGCATGCATATCGGCCCAAGCTTATGGCTCAAAACACAACTCTCCAAAAGCATTGAAAGGATGAAACATGGGGTACAATGGCATATGTTCTAGCACTGAAATGGCATGCAAAATGACTTAGAATCATGCCAAGAACCCATCTAATGCACGTTGAAAGGCTCAAGCGTCAAAGCTAGTGAAGTGGATTACACTAGAGGCATGCAAGATAATGCTCAAATGGCCAAACTAACCCCAAAAAGACCCTATGCAGGCCAAAACAGTAGCAAAAATGAGTTGGGATGATGGCTTGAAAGGCACGAAAATGAGGCTCATGCAATGGTTCACAAATAGGGCACAAAAAGCACAACCCTTAAGAGCACTTAAAGAGCGGAAAATATGGAAGTGTAACAGCCCTACATGCTCTGAAATATCATTCTCAATGATGCCAAAACATGCAAATACCTCAAGTTGAGCATGCAAGAGACCTCAAAACTCAAAGCTAGTCAAGGCTATTACACTACAAGCATGCATGACAAGCCTCAATCGACCAAGAAGCCTCAAAACAGAGCTAAGATAGCCCAAAATAAGAACAAAATGATGCTAGAACATAGCCAAAATATGCTAGGATAATGAGCCAAAACACCATGCATACAAAGCTAGTAAACAAGATTTACACTATAAGCATATGGAGCATGTAAGAGGCTACCAAACCAACCAAAAACAGAGTCATGACATGTCAAATAATGGCCAAAAATCTACTGAAATGGAGCCAATACATGCTAGAAAGACATGCTACTTTGATGAGCCACAAATGGGAATACACTACACATACAAGAAGCAAACACAAGGTTGCCAAACCAACCATAGACAGAGCTAAGGAAGGCCCTAAAAGTCATGAAAAAGTTCCTGAACCAAACCTCGAAAGTATGAAGATGCATGCTCCTTTGATAGGCCAAAAATGCAAGCAAACAAAACAAGAAGAGAGGCGATCACCCCCCCACTGATTTGAGGCCTCAAAACGACATGCCAACCACTGAAAATCCACTGGATTTCAATGGCTAAAAGGCCAAGCAAAGACCAACCCAAAGGCCTTAAGGCATGGCACAAAACAAGACTAAACAAGGCATGCAATAGGGTAAAAGGCCCTCAACACCAAAAGGGACTTAAACAAACATGCTATTGACTGAAAAATAGAGCCTTTTATAGTTCAATGTTAAGCCAAGAGAAGTATGCAAATATGGCTAAGAGAGTGATCAAAACAAAGCTTAAAAGGAAGAAAAGAGGTTACTCTTGAAGCACTGCAATACTAGCAAATTTCTCAGCCAAGAACCAGCTTTTAACCTCCAAAATGTCCTCCAAGAACCTCAATTTAATGATGGGGGTGTATGGTTAAGAGTTGTGGTGCAAAAGTGAAGAACAACACACTCTTTAGGCAGCAAATATAGAGATATAGAGGGAGATATATATTTATGCCTTAGGGAAATTTCTGAACCTGTGGAATGGAGAGGGAGGCTCTCGCTTATAGAAAAACAAAAGCTAAAGCTTCTTAGAGAAACTAAAACTTGGATGCCATCCCTCGTGTATAGAGGATACTGTCTGTGCCCTCCAGCTGGCACAGCTGGCATCCATACAGTCTGCCAAAACAGGAGGAGAGCTGTCGACCACTTAAAGTGGTCGGCCTGCAACTTGCAGTGGTCTCCCAGAAAAAATTGGTCGGTAGGGGAATTGGTGGTCTCCACACTGAAAGCAAGCCAATGGTGGGGTGGAGAGACCAGAAAAGGTGGCCTAAAGACCAAGAAAACCAATTTTTTGACCAGAAAATCGGCTGGCGGGAAGAAAAGTGGTCTTCGAGGTGAAAAACTGGTCTCCCACCCTCGTACCATCTTCCAAGCAAGGAAAACAAGGTTTGTACCAAAAACAAACCAACACGGATGCAAAACGAGAGTTTGGGAGGCAAAGCGCGCAGCCGGGAGCCTCGAAAACTAGCTGTCGAGCACCAAAAGTGGTACACTACCACAAAAGTGGTCTCTCGGACCATAGTGTCCCTCTAGAGAGAGGAAGTAAGGTGTGGTTCGAAAACCAAGCCAAACGGAGAACGTTAAGCGGTCCCAAGACAAGGCGCACGGCCGATGGTTCCAAAAATCGAAAACTAGTCTCCAAACGGGAAAAGTGGCCTACGACCACGAAAAGTGCTCTACAACCACAAAGAGATGGTCTACAAGACCTCTCCCCC
>NW_021027391.1:351346-364501 GCF_004153795.1 Camellia sinensis | reverse complement strand
GGGTTGGAAGACATGCATCACACACACGCACACTCGTTACAACAGTTGTGCCCTCTCTACAGGGGGTCCGAATAAATATTACAGAACCGACTAATTAACTAACTATTGTAGCTAATTAATTATTACACAACCAAATTGAAACAAATACACATTCTAAACTAATAAAAGTACTGAAATGGCCTCGTGACGAGGGATGCATGCATGCTCGAATTGCCTCGCTCAGAAATCCATCGCGATGCTCCGATTTGCCTCTATTTGCAACTGGTCTCAGAACACTGCAAAAAGCTCCAGAAGGCTGAAACTCCATCATGGGAATCTGTAGGAGGGAGGCCGACCAGTTGTTGGCATCGGAGACCACCTGCCGACCACTTTTTATGCTGAAAACCAGAAAAAGTGGTCGGCCAGCCACTTTATCTGGTCGGTCGACCAGTTTTTGCTGCTGGTTTCTGGTTTGCTATAACAGAGAGCAAGAAAGGGGCATGGCAAAGTATTTGCAACACATGTATGCACAACCACCCTCCCTATCATTACGTAAGCTCAAGGGAGTATGGTTCTCGACCCTCGGGCCACCAATCACGCATCTCGATGCATGATGGCCGAGGTGCCCAAGTTGTACAACTTAATATGAAATGAATGCACACACGAACACATAAAGCCTAAAACTCTATCATGTATAGTCAAGAGTGTCGGCGACCGAGAATTGAGGCACGTTTAATCACTTCGAGTAAGAAACGCCCCTCGTTTCCCGTGTTTGGACTAACTCCTATTCCAAACACAATGCAACAAATAACATGTCATGGCATACACAATGCGGCTCAAGCATGCGAACATACAATGCAATGAAACAAGCACGTGAACAAGATGCAAGGGACAAGCACGAAAACATGCAATGCAACATGAACAACCTAACAAGGCTAATAGCACGCTCAATGCAGATGCATACATAATCAATGCAAGGCAATGCATGCATGTAATCAATGTGAACAACAACTAGCATACACAATGCAAATGGACGTGGCATACACAACGCAATGAACCACATGGCATACACAATGCTCGACGGACTTAAACCAAAATGAATGGGCCTCAGCCATGTCCAAATCAGTGGCCATACATGCTAAGATAGAAACTCAAAATGCTATACAAACATGCATGCATATCGGCCCAAGCTTATGGCTCAAAACACAACTCTCCAAAAGCATTAAAAGGATGAAACATGGGGTACAATGGCATATGTTCTAGCACTGAAATGGCATGCAAAATGACTTAGAATCATGCCAAGAACCCATGTAATGCACGTTGAAAGGCTCAAGCGTCAAAGCTAGTGAAGTGGATTACACTAGAGGCATGCAAAATAATGCTCAAATGGCCAAACAAACCCCAAAAAGACCCTATGCAGGCCAAAACAGTAGCAAAAATGAGTTGGGATGATGGCTCGAAAGGCACGAAAATGAGGCTCATGCAATGGTTCACAAATAGGGCACAAAATGCACAACCCTTAAGAGCACTTAAAGAGCGGAAAATATGGAACTGTAACAGCCCTACATGCTCTGAAATATCATTCTCAATGATGCCAAAACATGCAAATACCTCAAGTTGAGCATGCAAGAGACCTCAAAACTCAAAGCTAGTCAAGGCTATTACACTACAAGCATGCATGACAAGCCTCAATCGACCAAGAAGCCTCAAAATAGAGCTAAGATAGCCCAAAATAAGAACAAAATCATGCTAGAACATAGCCAAAATATGCTAGGATAATGAGCCAAAACACCATCATACAAAGCCAGTAAACAAGATTTACACTATAAGCATATGGAGCATGTAAGAGGCTACCAAACCAACCAAAAACAGAGTCATGACATGTCAAATAATGGCCAAAAATCTACTGAAATGGAGCCAATACATGCTAGAAAGACATGCTACTTTGATGAGCCACAAATGGCCGAAGGCTCCAAAAATCGAAAACTAGTCTCCAAACGGGGAAAGTGGCCTACGACCACGAAAAGTAGTCTACGACCATAGAGAGATGGTCTACAAGACCTCTCCCTCCCTTCGGGAACGGAAACAAGGCTTTGGTTCACAAACCGAGCCGAAGCACAAAGAGTTCGGAGACCTGGAGGCAAGGCTCTCAGCCAAAACTCCGAAGCTCGAAACGAGCACAACACGCACTATCATCGAGCGCTCAATCGATGATGTCTGAGTCTTAAGGTCGGTCAAAAATGCAGTGTCTACAGTTGCCCCTCTTTGACAGAACTCGAAAGTCATAAGTGACGGGAGTGAATGTCAAAGCCCAGAGACGACTTATTTTTGACAAGGCCGAAGACTTAGACAAACAGGCGAGATAACAAAGAGACGTGCCCGCAGGCAGGGGCATAATGCAAAAGACATACACGAGGCTGAACATAACTTATGATCATGCAAAGAAAATTGTAACGAAGCAATTATACACAATAAATGTGACAGTTTTAAGCGAACGAATACAAATCAAACTACATTTCATGCAGAAAGAATGTGAGAGAATTATACAATTCTCGCTACGTCTCACGCGGAGAATACAATATCGTCCGGCTCGTCTGGTCGCACCAGCTTCAGATGAACCATACATACAATATCGTGCTTGCAAAAGGATGAAACTCAACAGGTACAATATCGTTAGATACATGCATGGCAAGGCAAGTGAAAAGCGCGTGACAACGCAAGTGGAGCGATGCATGACAATGCAAGTAACGTGCGTAACAATGCAAGGCAGACGTGTATAACAATGTGAGTAACATGTGTGACAATGCAAGTAGAGATCACGCAAGTAAAGAAAGTGCATAACATTGCAGGAAACGTGCGCAACAACGCACACAAGGTGTGCATAACAATGCAAGAAAAGTGCAACTTCAATAGCATGTTTGGAACAAGATGATGAGTAAAGAAGTTCATGCCTTAAAGAGAGCAATTCAACTGTGACCTTCGATTTACCTCTCGGAGGGGTTACACTGTATTCCAAAAGGATACACCTTGCCCTTGACGAGTAACGATGAGCCACGCATCGAAGATTCGAATTTGAAGTTCCCGCGGAGACAATTTCGCGCCGAAAAGTGTACTTTTCTTGTGCTTTCTTGAGAGCCGAGGACTCCAATCGTTACCAAAATATATAGGGAGAACTAATGGACTTTGGAGACCACCCATGAGGGCCACCGACCACCTAGAACATCCACCGACCAGTTGTTGACCACCAAGTGGTCGGCCAGCCAGAAAAACTGGTAGGCCGACCAGTTTACATAATTCGGGGCAGTTTTGTCTTTTATGGTTCGGCCCTTTAAGTTCACACATCCAAATCACTCTTGCTCACAACTCTAAGGATGAAATACATCCCTCTTCCTTCCTAGACCATATTCTCTCTCAGATCTGCACTTTATACGCGTTTTCCAACGCCCCACGCGAAGTTGTTTTGCGAAAACTTTCGATTCTTTTCGTTTTGAACCGATTAAAATTTGATTTCGGTGCTTCTTTCTCCATTTTCACCACTTGAGGTATGTTTGTCTCGAAGTTTGGCACTTTTTCTCGAGCATTGACTTTTGTTGACTTTTTCTCTTCTTGAGAGTTGACTTTGGTTGACGTTTTGCAATTTTGGCTCATTTTGCTCATTCTTGCTCATTTTTGCAGATTTCTTCGGATGGCGGATCACTTTCATCACGACGGAGGTTGTCCACACGCCGAGGACGAGCCAGACATTATGTTATTGCCTCCGAGGATACGACCATTTGATCCTACAGCATACCATCCGGGGGAACACATTATACCTTCTAATACCTTCTATCATTTTACCAACTTCGCGCGGCGAGCACCCGTGGACCTACTGCTACGGGAGCCAGAGTCTCACCTATCTCACCAGGCGCGAAAGGTACGTACTTCACGTTTATAGTCTTTGCAATGCATCCTGCATTTCCTGCACATTTCATGTTTTCGCTATGCTCATTCTGAACACATTCATATGCACAGTACTTCTGCTTATTCTGGCACACGGCTTGCACATAGCATAATATTGATTTGTCACACAGCTTATTTAGGATATGATGCTGACTTGGCACACAGTTCACCGCAATATTCTATTAATTTGGCACACAGCTCATTCTAAACACACGATTCATTCTGACCACACAGTTCGTTTCGAGCACACAACACATTTTTTGGGCACACAGCTCGTTCTTAGGGCATACGGCTCATTCTCAGGCGCACAACTCATTTTCGGGCACATAGCTCATTCTTGGGTGCACAACTCATTCTTTTCGGGCACACAGCTCGTTTTCGGCCACACAGCTCATTCTCGGGCACACAGCTCGCTTTCGGGCACACAACTCATTTTCATTTCTGAACACACTGCTCATTCACTTCATTTGCACGCAGCTCATACATTTCACTCTGAACACGTAGCTCACACATTTCAACTCTAAACACGCAGCCCATACTTTTTCATTTCTGAACACACAGCTGATTCACTTTATTTGCACGCAACTCATACATTCCACTTTGAACACGCGGCTCACACATTTTAACTCTGAACACGCAGCCCATAATTTTTCATTTCTGAACACACAACTCATTCACTTCGTTTGCACGCAGCTCTTACATTCCACTTTGAACACGTGGCTCACACGTTTGAACTCTGAACACGCAGCCCATACTTTTTCATTTTTGAACGAACAACTCATTCACTTCGTTTGTACGCAGCTCTTACATTCCACTTTAAACACGCGACTCACACATTTCTATTCTGAAACTGAATACATCTGTTCATTTTAAATGCAGGTATCTTCCCGTTCCACACGGGGTTATGGATCGATTGTTGCTAGGGAGTGGTATATGGAGCTCCCAGATGCTGTTCGCCATATCGTGGACGAGGCAGGATTTAGACCTTTCTGTGCGGGCTTATCGCGTCATCCGGCGAGTAGGACTCTCATGGGGGCACTTGTGGAGAGATGGTGGGACACCACCAACTCGTTCCATTTTTCAGCTACTGGGGACATGATGATGACCCCATATGATTTCTCCATGCTGATGGCCCTTGACGTGGCAGGCCGACCGATCCCCTATGATGCAGATATGGGCGAATGGGAGGCCACTTGGATTTATTTGCTGGGAGCTGATGCAGATGTTCCTACTTTGTTAGGTACACCTGGTTTTCTGAGCGGTTCAGGAGGACTTTGCCCGAGACCATCGAGGCCATACAGCAGTATGCTCGAGGATTTTTGATGTTCCTCCTCAGGACCACTCTATTTTCCGAGAGGGGAACAAAGTTGGACTTTATTTGCTCAGTGCTTTGGTAAACCTATCACAGGTCAGTCAGTATGATTGGGGTGGCGCTGGCCTCGCAACCCTTTACTACTACATGAGCGCGACCTCCCGCGGGCGGAGGAACATAGTAGGTGGCTACTGGCGAGCCTGGGAGGTATGTTCTGCCCTCTTTGATTTACATTTTTGCTTTTCATTACCTGTATACTGCACACGTCACACATTATGCTGTCTCTTGAGCTCAAGGTTGAGGTACCTCTGGAGATCCCCTTCTCTCGCAGATTTGAGGGTCGGTGCCGGCCGAGGCCTTGGGAGACTCTGCTATACCTCTGGCAGTTCTTCGACACTGTACAAGCGATAGAGGTAATCAAGAACTCTCAGTTGTTCATGCTTTCAGCTTTAATTCATCTTGCATATTCATGACATCTAATCCGTTTATGTACTTGCCATCCGCAGATTACTTGGCAGCCATGGGCACCCTTGTCAAGAGATGCCCGGTTTCGGTTCCTTGGGCCGTGGGCCACTTCTCAATATAGGGTTTTATTTGTGGGGCCAGCTGGCAGGGCCTGGTTTCTAGGGGATCGCTTCTTGTGTCAGAGGATGGGCAACCCTGCTCAGGATATCCCCTCAGCACCTCCAGAGGACATGCGGTCCACTGAGAGACTCACTCCCCAGGAGGTCGAGATCCTTATGTTGGGTACTGATGCAGTTCTGTTGCTAAAGGAGGGGGAGTACGCGACCTACCGCCATACGTACTTGATGCCCCCATTGACAGGTGTCCGTACCCCCACGAGGAGAGCTGCTGACGTTTAATCATCGAGTCGCGCTCGAGCTACAGATATCCCTTCCACTAGCAGGGCTAGCACATCGAGGAGTGGGGCTAGAGAGATCCCCCTGACTTACCAGTATGCTGGGTGGCCGGATCTTCCGACCGAGCTGACAGGCTGGCGGTATAGGACATCCTACCCAATTCCATTGGAGCCTTCATTGCCTGATCATCGATACGTCAATGACCCTGACTCGCCACCGGTATGCTTTACAGTTTTGATTTATCACTCAGATATTTAGACATTCATTCATTCACTGATGACTTGCACTTACATCTGCAGCCTCTTAGAGAGTATACTGAGGGGTTACTCGGAGTGGTGGCCTCACTCGAGAGCATGGTCCTGTGGAGGGAGACGCTGTTATTCATCGCTGGCACTTCGGTACTTTTCAATTTCCTTGCATTTATCATAATTCTGATGACATACTGAAATTGAACATTCCATTACGTTGGTTGATTGCATGCGTAGATCACATCTGACACACCACATTCACACACTATGTCTTCATGCACACACTCTGCGCAGCATTCCCGCATCTGCATCTGAGATATATACTTTGGCTGATGTATTCAAAATGCCTTTTTTTTAGGTCCCACCATTACAGGCTGGCCCATCTAGGCCTTCTTGAGGATCTGGGAGAGGGGGCTCGACTCGCGACTGAGGCAGACATAGAGCGCCTATCAGAGAAGACGAGGAGTCCAGTGAGGAGGAGGAAGAGTCTGCGCACCCTTAGTCAGAGACATCCGCAGGCAGAGAGGATGACTCTGGCTCCGGTTCTGAGAGCAGAGGTGATGCTGAGGAGGATTCTGAGGACGGCGACTCCGATTCGGATGGTGGTGCTGGTGAGGGTGGTGCAGAGGCTGCTCAGCCAAAGAGGATGAAGAAAGCCTCCCGATCTTGAGCCCGATAGCACTGATGCCGACGTTCCTGCTTTATTTTCCTTTATACATGTAGTTGTAGCACATTGTACCGCGTTAGGCAGTTTTATTTTCTTTAAAACTTGTATCCGGTTGTAAAATGTTGTAAAAGGAAGCTATGATAAAATGAAACAACTTTTTGTTCAAAAATTGTTGTATTTTGTATTCTTAACATCGCATCGCATCATTTTGCACAAAAATGAGATTGAATGGAAATTGAACATTGTGTATTGCCAAGTCAGGTAGTGAGACAACATAGTGAACTAAACAACTTAACTCACTAAGAAACAACAAAACAATAGCAAGTTTACAACTCGATAAGCAAAACTTGACAACATGATAAACGGAGAGCAACAACTCGATAAGCTAACTCAACAATTCAATAAGAAAAACTTAACAACTCGATAAATAAAGAGCGACAACTCGATAAACAAATAGCAACAACTCAATAAGCAAACGCATTTTGGACAAGCGAAGCGACGGAACACATCCGAAACAGAGATAAACTTGGACCTTTAGCACTCCCAACACATGGAAAGGCTAGGAGCTCTCTTCTAAGGACTAGAGAAAGGTTGAAAACCAGTTTTTCTTCATGGCCGACCACCAAATGTGGTTGGTCGACTAGTTTTTGTTCTGCAAACCAATTATATGGCCGGCCGACCAGAAAAACTGGCTGGCCGACCAGAAAAAGTGGTCGGCTGACCAGTTGGCCTGGTGACCTCCAGATTTTTGACACTTGTCCTCCTAAAAGTGCCTTATCCTCCATAAAGGTTCCAACCTCGTGGTTCCCTCATTCCATCTCAGCTTTGCATCAAAATGGAGGCCTTTCTCGTCCAAAATCTCACAACTTGGATGGCTACCTTAGATGGCTTAGAAAACAACATGATAAACGGAGAGCAACAACTCGATAAGCAAACTCAACATTTCAATAAGAAAAACTTAACAACTCGATAAATAAAGAGCGACAACTCGATAAACAAATAGCAACAACTCCATAAGCAAACGCATTTTGGACAAGCGAAGCGACGGAACACATCCGAAACAGAGATAAACTCGGACCTTTAGCACTCCCAACACATGGAAAGGCTAGGAGCTCTCTTCTAAGGACTAGAGAAAGGCTGAAAACCAGTTTTTCTTCATGGCCAACCACCAAATGTGGTTGGCCGACCAATTTTTGTTCTGCAAACCAATTATATGGCCGGCCGACTAGAAAAACTGGCTGGCCGACCAGAAAAAGTGGTCGGCTGACCAGTTGGCCTGGTGACCTCCAGATTTTTGACACTTGTCCTCCTAAAAGTGCCTTATCCTCCATAAAGGTTCCAACCTCGTGGTTCCCTCATTCCATCTCAGCTTTGCATCAAAATGGAGGCCTTTCTCGTCCATAATCTTTCTCGTCCAAAATCTTACAACTTGGATGGCTACCTTAGATGGCTTAGAAAAGTCAAATTTCCAGGGCTTCGGCATAAATGCACTATTCACATTGCGTCGCACCCCGCTGCATTTTCTGTTTCTCCATGCCGCGGTAGGGTTTTGGAATCCAGTAACACATGTCTTTAGTTTTGGCGGGCAAGAGATGTGTCCTACCTTCGAAGACTTCCGAGCTTTGATGGAGTCCGAGTGCCACGAAGAAATCTTGCCCCAGCTTCGCTTTGGCCACGCCCAAACCTTAGGACAAATGTGTGGGCTCACTATACACGATGCTTGTTGTCTCATTTTTTGCTTGCTCCAGGCTTCAGTGGGTCTAGCGTCCTTTTGATCGAAGTTGCCCAAGGCTTAAAAGAGGGCAAGAGCTGCATTGCCATGACATTGGCTGAGACATTAATGGGCTTGGATGCTTTCCATCGCCGGGAGACAACCAGATTCGCGGGGAGTCCACTACTGCTGCAGGTAATGTTTCCCACCCTGTCTTATATATATATTGCTCACATCACTCGGCCATCAAGCTCGATTTTTCTCTCAAAACCCTTTTTTCACTTTTCCTCTCAGCGTACATCTCTCTATTCTTTTAATCTCTCATTTTTCATCCCTCCCCAGGTGTGGTTGATGGATAAGTTGTAGGTTGCGGACTCATGCCCAGCGTATTCAGCTCGCGGTTATTTCTTCCGACGACGTCTGGTCGATGCCCTTGATGAGGGATAGTGGTTCGATTGGATGTGCAGTTTGTCCAGAGACTGTATTGCTTGTCGGTGCCCTTGGCTCAATCTACTAGTGATGAGCTCCAGCATGTCCCGACAGACCGGGATTCAGTTGATCGGCCTGACATGATCAGACTTGCCCGGCAGAGGGGATAGAGTATCCTGCTGCATTTCCAGTCAGAGGCGCATAGCTAGCTCGGTATGCCACAGCATGGGGGACGAGAGAGCTTCTGGCCCCCGCTCCCACTTTCAGTTACACCCTCTCTGATGAGTGCATAGATTGGCTCAATGAAGAGGCACAGGTAGGGCCCACTTTGTCATCAGAGGCTTCCACCAGCTCGGGGAGGGGACACAGAAGCACCTGACTATGCCCCGAAGTTATTGCTTTAATCAGTACTTTCAAGTTTTCTTTATGAATATAAGAATAAAAGTAGCTTCAACTTGTAGTCAAGAGTAGGAGAACTCTGTACTGAAATCAATATAATTGAAGGTTGTGGGTACTGAAAATTTTCCGTTTGGTCCAAAAATGGTGTAAGTTGCAAAAAGATTGATTTAAGAAAAATCAACTTTTATTAAAACTTTTCAAAACCATTTTCGATATGGATCAGAACTGGACACGCCTGAGATGTGTCACTGAGATGCACAACCCTAGATCCTAGCAATTGGAAAGTTGCCCCTAGTCTAAATAGCACTGCAGTGGAGATCACATCCGAGCTCTTGAGTGTTAAATAGACATAGATGAACAAACATGATCACATGGACAACGTTGATAGGGGAAGAGTTTATGACTGGACTTTAGGATGAAGTTGCCTACGTATCGCAAAGATGGGAAACAAGCCTTATGTAGTTCGGCTTGGGTTCACTCGTGTATTTACCCTCACCTTTACGCTCTAACTTTTTCCAAGGCCGCCCTTTGTGGATTTTCAACCTTGCGAGCTCAGTTTTTATAATTTCAAATTTTTCTATGCTCTAACTTTTACCTAGGTTGCCCTTTCAGGATTTCAGCCTAACGAGCCACTCAGGAGTAATATTTCTTCAACTCGTCCATGTTGATCGACTGTGAGAACTCTAGGCCATCTAGGTCCATTAGAACAACAGCTCCGCTCGACCAGATAGACTTGATGATATAAGGACCAGTCCAATTGGGTCCGAACTTGCCCCTAGGGTCGTGAATGGGAGCTCGATTGTCTTTGAGCACCAAATCTCCTTCTTTCAAATTCCTAGACTTAACCTTCTTATTGAAAGCATTGGCAATTCGTCGTTGATAACCCTGAACATGGTACAGTGCTTTCAGCCTTCTTTCGTCAAACAGTATGAGTTCTTTGAACCTGCTCTGCTGCAAATCTACCTCAGCTATTTGACAGTCAGCCAATAGCCGTAATGACGGAACCTCAACTTCGATAGGTAGAACAGCCTCCATCCCATAAACCAAAGAATACGGAGTCGCCCCAGTAGAAGTTCGAATTGAAGTCCAGTAGCCCCACAGAGCAAATGGCAGCTTATCTGGCCAGTCCCGGTAGGTTTCCACCATCTTCTGCAAAATGTGTTTGATGTTCTTGTTGGCGGCCATGACTACTCTGTTGGTCTGTGGCCGATACGTAGATGACTTGTGAAAAGCCATATTGTATTTTTCCAACAAGTCGATCACTTCCTTCTTGAAGTGGGAACCATTATCTGAAATGATCTTGTTCGGGACCCCATAGCGACAGATGATGTTGTTCCTAATAAACTTCGCAACATGTGAAGCCTTCAACACCGCATAAGATTGGGCCTCAACCCGCTTTATGAAATAGTCTATTGCGACCAGAATGAACTCATGCCCATTAGACCCCTTCGGAGTGACAGCTCTGATCACATCAATCCCCCAAACTAAAAATGGCCATGGCGAAGTCATATTGTACAGCTTCGATGGTGGAATGTTCATGCGGTTTGCATGGATCAGACATTTGTGGCATCGCTGAACAAAACCACTACAATCCTCCTCCATGGTGGACCAGTAGTAACCCTGTCTAAGGATCTTCCGGGCTAGCATTACCCCGTTCATGTGTGCTTCGCACTCTCCTTCATGGATGGCCTCCATCAGGCGCTTTGATTCTTCAGCATCAACACACAACTTATGCATCCCCAGATGACCTATCCTATACAGTTTTCCTCCGTAGACGATGAACTGAGTAGTCATTCTTCGAATTGCCCTCTTGTCTTTGGCATTTGCCCCTGGTGGATACACTTCTTTCTCCAAGAAGTTCCAGACATCGTAATACCAGGGGTTCTCATCTTGAACCTCATCTATGGCAGTAATCAGCTCGTAGACCGGCACAAATTTCTGGTCAATGATGATCGGACGCATCTGGACTCCAAAAGGAATGTCTATCATAGAAGATAGAGTTGCTAATGAATCTGCGAACCTGTTGTTTTCTCTTAACAGATGAGCGAAATTCAGTTTCTCAAACCGAGGAATCAGTAAGTCCAAGGTTTGGTGGTAAATTCTCATCTTTTCTTCTTTGACTTTCCAATCTCCTTTAGCTTGAGATACAACAAGGTTCGAGTCCCCGATGACGTCCAACCATTTTGCCCCTAGTTCTAGGGCTGCTTCTAAACTAGCAATACATACCTCATACTCTGCTTCGTTGTTCGATACTTTGAACCGGAGTTTGAATGCTATAGGGATACAAGAATTGTCGAGTGCTATCAGCAACACCTCTATCCCATACCCGTATTGGTTTGACGCTCCATCAAAGTACATCGTCCAAAATTCTTCTTCGACATGCAGAATGGCCTCATCTGGAAATAGGTACTCAACTGCTTCATCCCCTTCAACTGGGTGATCGGCTCCGCTACCGCTCTCCCCTTTATTGACTTGCGCGTCACATACTTCAAATCGAATTCAAAAAGCAGAAGCAAGCAACAAGCTAGCCTACCCGTAAATGTCGATTTCTCGAAGAGATATTTGATGAGATCTAATCTTGAAACCAACATTACAGAGTGAGCTAACAGGTAGTGTCGCAGCTTCTTGGTAGCCCATACCAAGGCTAAGCAAGCCTTTTCAAGCGGAGTGTAGCGGGTCTCGTAATCCAACATCTTCTTGCTCAGGTAGTAGATAGCTTTCTCCACTTTGTCCTCAGACTCCTGTGGAACATGCAGCCCATTGTAGTTTCAATCACTAAAAGATACAAAATCAACGGTTTCCCCGGCTCAGGCGGTGACAACACAGGTGGGTTTTGTAAATATTGCTTAATCTGTTCGAAAGCAGCTTGGCATCGGCCGTCCCATTGGAACTTATTTCCTTTCTTGAGGAGACCAAAAAATGGTTCACAAGTCAAGGTTAATTTTGCGATAAACCGTCTTTTGAATTGCACTTTACCTAGAAAGCCTCGCATCTCATTTTCAGTCCTTGGTGGTGGCATTTCTAAGATGGCCTTGATTTTGGAAGGGTCGACTTCGATACCTCTCTGTGTGATCAAGAACCCCAGCATTTTCCCTGCTGTAACACCGAACGTACATTTCTGAGGATTCAGCCGTAACCGAAATTCTTTGATCCTTTACGTTCCTGCTTTATTTTCCTTTATACATGTAGTTGTAGCACATTGTACCGCGTTAGGCAGTTTTATTTTCTTTAAAACTTGTATCCGGTTGTAAAATGTTGTAAAAGGAAGCTATGATAAAATGAAACAACTTTTTGTTCAAAAATTGTTATATTTTGTATTCTTAACATCGCATCGCATCATTTTGCACAAAAATGAGATTGAATGGAAATTGAACATTGTGTATTGCCAAGTCAGGTAGTGAGACAACATAGTGAACTAAACAACTTAACTCACTAAGAAACAACAAAACAATAGCAAGTTTACAACTCGATAAGCAAAACTTGACAACATGATAAACGGAGAGCAACAACTCGATAAGCTAACTCAACAATTCAATAAGAAAAACTTAACAACTCGATAAATAAAGAGCGACAACTCGATAAACAAATAGCAACAACTCAATAAGCAAAAC
>NW_021027391.1:309573-350653 GCF_004153795.1 Camellia sinensis | reverse complement strand
CGATCTCGGTGTTCTCAGAATCCACTTTTCCACACTGCTCAACTTTAGCTGATGGGTCTGTCTGCTCCTCGGCAACATCATCCCCGGATAATTGCAAGTTAAAGAAGATCTCAAACCCTAGCAAGCAACGCCTCTCTGCGTTCAACCATGGCTCTGGGAAGCCACATAATGGAAAATCCTCCCCTTCCCGGACAAAACGTCCGGTTAGGGTTCCCTGGATGGGTCGGTGCATTAACTCATAAGGCTTCCCCGCCTGCTTTGCTCTGGCTCTCCCAGCCATCTCCTTGCCTTTCCTCACCCAGTCCTCTTTGGTGGGCAGATAAACCAAGCCAAAGGTATGCAGGTTGTTTGGCACTTTGGCCGATACTGCAATGCCTTTCCTACTACTCTTCCATAATCCCATCCTGGGGATGTGTTGGAGCTTGTTCATGAGGTACACTGACTGTGTGCTGACATATAACCCTTTATCAACAACCAAGATGTTCTGTATGACCCGGGCCTCGGCGAAGGTAAATCCTGACAGGAACATATCCTCCGTGCCATGCTCAATTTCGAAAACTGGTGTAGACACCTCTGGCGGTGGATGGATTGACGAATTCCCAAAATCTATAGCCACCCCCTTCCCATGGGGGTATTTCAACATCTGATGTAGGGTGGAAGAGACCGCCCTCACCTGGTGTAGCCACAGCCACCCTAGGAGTAGATTGAAGGTCGCGAGAACGTCCAAGACATGGAAGTCAATCTCGTGTTGTCCTGGACCAACCTGAGTCTGGATCTTTACGGTCCCCACCACTATGGATTGACGAATTCCCAAAATCTATAGCCACCCCCTTCCCATGGGGGTACTTCAACATCTGATGTAGGGTGGAAAAGACCGCCTTAACCTAGTGCAGCCACGGCCGCCTTAGCAGTAGATTGAAGGTCGCGGGAACGTCCAAGACATGGAAGTCAATCTCGTGTTGTCCTGGACCAACCTGAGTCTGGATCTTTACGGTCCCTACCACTTCTCTGCTAGTATTGTCATATGCCCTTATTACCTGGGCTGTTGGCATAAAGTCCGCAGGCTTCAACCCCATTGCATATGCCATCCTCGACGGGCACACGTTAATAGCAGATCCCGTGTCGACAAGAACTACCAGTACCCACTTGTCTCTATATTCCACAGAGATGTAGAGAGGTTTGTTATGATTTGCACCCTCAGGCGGCAGTTTCTTGACGAAAAAGGTCAACATCGGGGAAGCCCTTCCCGGAAAAACCAATCCTAGCTGCTGCTCAGGCGTGGTGTCTATTGAGAGTTTGGCCTTATCCATTACCGATAGGACAGCTTGTCTATGAACTCGTAAAGCCATAAGCAACCCCCAGATGGAGATATCTGCATGTATCTTTTTCAACTGTTTCAGCACAGCCTCTTCTTCGAGTAGCTTTTCTTTCTGCTTCTCCACCTCCTTGTCCTTTCCAGATGCCTCTGGTTGATCTAGGTGTAGGGGTTTGAAATACCACTCGCACCTAGCCATGTATACCAGATATCATCGGGCTGGTTATTCCCCCAGTCCTCATCGGTGTGGGTAAGACATAGGTCATCGTCTTCCCACCACATGCCATCGGCGGCTGACAGACACCTGTCCGGCTCCGTTACAACTATCCTTGTACCCACAGCACCTTCCGTCCATGTGCTTGTAGAACGCTCTGTCCTTGTACACACGGCACGTTCAGTTCCCACAGGGGCTTTGGCCTTTCTGGCTCTCTCAGAATTTTCGATCCCTTCCTGTTCAAACTGCTTCAGTGCAGCCTGATGTTTAACATCTCCTGTATTCAGAATGCCCAGATCCCGAGCGAAATTCTTGGCACTTGCGCTCTCCGGCGATGCATTCGGATTCTCGGCCCTTCCGGCCACAGCTGATGTCCTTGTCCTTGACGGGCCCTGTTCTGGCTAAGATTCTTCAACAACATCTGGTTGGTCATCAAGCCACCCTGTAGCCTCTGCTGACCCATCACAATCAAACCAGTTGACTGTCATGTCTCTTGGATCTTGTTCGTTGAAAAACTGAAGGTTAGCAGTGGCCTCTTCTAGGTTCGCTAAGTCATCTAGCCTCTGATCAAGTCTATCCTCCCGTACTACAGAAATCTCTGCCCCCACTGGCAATTCCACATTCGGCCTAACCTTGCCCGCTAACGTAATGTAGCCACTCGGATTGTATACCGCCTCAGTAAAGCTCCCAAATTCCTCAGACCCTGAATCAAGAGTCCCACTTTCCTCCGAAATCATCCTTGCCCTATCTTCGATAATCACCACCATTGGTTCAGGTTGGGTTCGGGAGATGTCCAACATGCACAAGTCAATGATGGCAGGAATAAACACCTCCGACTTGGGTAGGTGAGACGGGGTGATGTATACGCTAGGGTCATATGACACAACCCCAGTTTGGATCAGATTGATGTGTTTGGGAGGTGGAGCTTGGTTATGTGGCGGGAGAGGGTTGGTTGTGACATTCAGTTTTTCCGAAGGTACAATCACCCTGTTGTCAATGAGATCTTGAATCTCGTGATGCAATCTAAAGCAATGGTCGTTGTCGTGACCATGCTATTGGTGAAAGGCGCAGTATTTAGCTGAGTTACGGGAGGGGGGAAGTGTTTCTGGCAATGGTCGCGGCTCCAAGGGCTTCAAGTGCCCTTTCTTGATTAAAACCCCTAGAGCTTTGGACAGGGGCATGTATAATGGAGTGAAGGTTCTTTGGCCTTGAGGTAGGTACTTAGTTGTTTGTGAGTTACTTCCGATGCACCGGTGAATGGTGTAGCCGTAAGGATTCTTGGGGCGGTGGCGGTGACCATGCTTACATCTGAAGCTTTGGTAGCTGCAGCACTGCTTATGTCTGCATTCGTACTGTGGTTGAAAGTCCTCATGGGCTGCTCACTGTCATTGTCGATCAGACCCTGCTTCAAGGGATCCTTGATCCGCACCCCAATCTCATATAGATCTACAAAAGTAGGGAGATGGAGGATGATCATCTTCTGCATGAGCTTGGGCAGGAGGTTGCGCACAACCATCCGTATTTGATCTTTGTCAGTCGGCCTAATGGTCATCATTGAGGCTTTGGCCCTCCAACGGGTTACGAAGTCGGAAAAGCTCTCCTCCTGCTCCTGTCTAGTCGTCTCGAGATCACAAGTTGTGATCTCGATTTGTGTATTATAAGAGTATTGAGCCACGAAGGCCTCAGTCATCTCTTCCTAGTTCCTCTTAACGGAGTCTTCCAGTTTTGCATACCAAATAGCCGCTACACTTGACAGGGTCCGGCCAAATAGGGAAAGCCTCTGCAATTTAGAGAGGCCCATCGGCCTTAAGATATTTGAAAACAGTCGTAGGTGCACCATGGGATCCCCAGACCCATCGAAACGGTCTATGTGCGGCATTTTAAATCAGTCCGGCAGAGTTACGGCCGAGTCGGTGCACCCATCCTCAGTGTCCGGAATGGACTTCACACCCTGAGATTTCTTGAACAACTTTTCAAGCTTGCCCACTTTTAGTGCCGTAGGGTCCACCTCGAACTCAAAGGGAAAATTCGGAAGGTTGGTCTGTGCTTTGGGTAGTTGGGGTAGGATCGGGGGCGGAGTCAGCCCTGTTGGAACGTCCGTATCATCCTAGATGTGTACTGCCTCCCCAGGTATGGGAACTCTTGGTGAGGGAGGAACTTGGTGTGAAGCTGATGCTCTGGCTTGCTGCTGTAGCCTGGTAATTAACTCTGCCTGTTGGGCCATGACTTCGGCCTGTTGTTTGGCAAATTCTGCTTGACGGGCAGTGTCCTACTGCATGGTTTTCATACTTTCCTGGAGCTGACGCATCATCTCTTCCATTCCTGCCATACTGCCCTGATCTAACTGAACCACCGGTATATCTGTCTCTGAGGTAGACTCAGAAATCTCAACCTGACTACTCAAGGACCACTGATCTGGCAACCGCAGTATCGATACACTGCGCCTTACTGACCTCCGTCTAGCAACCGGGGGTAAAGAATCGAACACTGGTTGTCCGTCTATTAGATCCTCGGATCGATGGAGTCTACGACCTCTAGTCCAGAGTGCTTTTGGAATATCTGCTTGGTCGGAAGCAATTGTGCTAAACTACCTAGCAAAAAGATAAATAAAGCATAATAAGGAAATAATGAACAGAAAAACTGATAGCATAATAACTTAAATAAAGACAACACACAGTTGGCAAACATATGCTGAATGAACTGTTCTTAACCACTGATCACTGCTCCCAAATCACTGCCCCAAATCTGAATCTGATACCTACGGATATAACTGATTCTTAAAACACTGATGCCCGTAGGCTTGATACCCAGATTTGCAGCCTAATACATGCATTCCTATAAAGATGCACTCTAAAAGCACATAGCAAGCAAGTGAGATCCAAAACACCCCAATGGAGGGGTAGGGTTTCCCTGTCCTATTTTGTTAGGAGCTAGGGTTTCACTACGCACACAGCAGTTTCAAACAACCTATAATCGGGTAAGCAACCTGTCCTAGTTTGGAATAGTCACTACGGATTCCGAATATGCACTAGGTCCAATGGTCAAAAAGGGTGCCCCGGTAAAAACCGGGGTTTGTGTTCCCATCGTGGCAGAGCCCGTAACCGGTCAGCCTTATGGCACGCACACTTCTCAAAGCGAGCCTCTAGCAAATCGTTCAGGAATAGCAGATGGCAAACACGGTGTCCTAGGCACACCAATGCAAATACAATGTAAAGTGTAGACACCCCATTTTTAACCATCCTCAAGACTTGGACGTCACCGTTTGAACACCCGATGTCCATGTTTGTGTTCGTTTGGAGTTCCCGGAGGTCTCGGCTACGCGCCTTGCCTCAGGATCTCCGAACTCGACTATTTAGTGTCTGATTTTGCACCAAACACTTGTGTTTTGCCTTGGAGGGGCAAGGAATACCTTGTGAGGCATCCCCACACATCACCGGCCATGGCCAGAGGCCACCGGCTGGTGTTTTGTTGCCATCGGCAATGTATATTGCCGGTTGGCATTCTTTGTTGCCGGTCGGCAGTCCATTTTGTCAAAATGGCAATTTTGAGCAGCTGACTACTGTTCATCTGCTTTTGCAGATATTTTAATACAGCTGTCTTGCATTTGGCTCCCCTCCATACACTATGGAGGGATCTCTCTCTTTAGAAGCTTGTCATGTAAGCTTTACAAGACAAAAAGCTTTATAAAGAGAGCTCTTCTCTCTTGTTGAAAAGGGGTTAGACATTTTAGACAGCCATTTTAGGGTTTGAGTTCTAGGTTTAGGGTTTTGTTTCTATCCTATATCTATATCTCTCATTCTCTTGTAGTGTGTGTGTTTAGGCTTACTATTGCACACAAACACATAGTGTTACACCTTTTCTTGGTTCTTGAAGGGCCAGAGGTTTGTTCTTGAAGTTTTGGAGCTGTTTTGAGCTCAAGGAAGGGGCTGGTCCACCATTTGTGAAGAAGGTCAACAAGGGTAACAATCTTACCCCTTTTTACCCCATTCTTGCATACTATTTTTTCCTATCTTAGAACTGTTTTTGAGCTTAGTGTATAATATAAAAAAGTTCTGTTTTCGGGCCCTCTAAATAGATTGTTTAGAGTGTTTTGTGGTTTGGAGGTGTTTTCCCCCTCTTAAGCCTTGAGGGGCTCCATTTTGTGTTATTTTGAGTGAGCTCCGGGACTTTGGTGTTTGGGCCCCCTCACCACTGAAATCTTGAGGGATTTCAATGGTAAGGATGGTGCCTTGAAGTCCCAAGAAGGGGAGGGCCACCTCCTCTTCTTATTGTCCTTGAAAAGGGCCTTTTTTGCCTCTTTAATGAGCACCTAGCTAAGCCTCATGTTGACCATGCCTTGGCTATTATTTATGCTTATTTTTCCATGAAATAGCATTCTTGTATGTTGGTTTTGGTACACCATGCTTGCTTAGCATACATGCCTTGTAATGCCACTTTGTTGCCTTAACATGCCTTAGGTTGTAAACCATTGTTCTAGCTTGTTTTAGGCTTGGCTTTGTGAAGCTTCTGTGCTTATTTTGCTATGTTTGAGGTCTATCCTTAGTTGTTTGGGTTGACTTTGGCATGCTTAGTATAGCCCCTTTGCATTTTTGGTTTGTTGGCCTTAAGTGTGTGAATGTATAGCATGCATCCTTGCCTTAATTTAGTGGGTTAGGACCATTTGCCATGTTATTTCAGTCCCTTTAACATGCTTGTATGCTTGCCTTGGATGCCTCTTTGAAGCTTTGAAAGCTTGTCTTGCATGCTCCATGTCTTGGTCATTGTGCATGCTTTTGAATTTGAGCCACTTAGATGCCATCTAGGTGTCCCTTGGGTGTTGTTTAGGTTCGCATTAGACCTATTTTAAGTCCTCTTAGCCTTGTGAGGCTCGGTGGGCTTAGTCTCGGTTTAAGCCTCTTTCTTGTCTTGGATTTTTGGCTTTGTTTGCATGCCTTGTTTATCTTGTTTAATTGGCTTAGCACCTTTTGTAACATGATTTTCAATGCTTACCTTGCATGCCATTAGTCCATGTTATGCCTCTTTCAAGTGTGCTTGAGAGTTGCCCCTTTTGTGCTTGAATGTTAGCCCTTTAACATGTGCATGTGTGTATGTGTGTTTAGTCCTCACTTCACAGCATTTTGGCCACTGTTTTAGGTCTATTTAAGGCTGCCTAAATCATGTTTAAGTCCATCCTATGCTTGTTTGCATACTTACCTTGCATGTTTGTTTGCATGCTTGCATGTACATCTTGCATTCCCATGTTGCATCCTTAGCTTGCATGCCTACGTTGCATTGCATCTAGCATGCATGTCTTGTTCCTTGATCTACTGATAGGAATTAGGCTTTGGTTTGTTGGTTTGCATTGCATTTGACATCAAAATGTGCACACTTGGTCCCTTGGGCCATCACGCATGGAAATGCGCGATTGATGGTCCGATAACCAAGGAGCATGTCCCTTTGACTCACTCACATGATAATGGACATGATTGGTGCACATATGGCTTGAATTGCATTGCCATGCAAAGTTCTGTCCTCTGCTGCTGTCAAACAGGTTCTGCAAGAACTTCTTGCCGATCGACTGCGTAGAGTGCCGACCGGCAATAAATCGGTGGCCGATGGATTCATTGTGTGCCGATGGACACCAAATCACAGCCGGTGATGATTCCCTCCAGCCGGTGGCACTCCTCAACATCCAGTAAGCACATCCAGAGACTTTGGCAGTCTTCAGAGGAGTATAACAGGGAAAGCAGAGGTAGCTTGCGCATGGCGGTGTACTTCCGAGCAGGACCGAGCATGCATTGCATTGGGCTCTCTTCCCAAGGCGGTTTATCTGTTTTCCCTAGATTAGTTAATTTGCTTAGCTAATTAGATGGTCTGTAAAATTTAATTAGCTTGTAGGTTAATCATTTGTAATATTTATTTGGTCCCTCCGGGCAAGGGCGAATCTGTAATAAGTGTGGGTGCGTGTGTGTGCATGTCATCCAATCCCCACTTCTTTCTTCCCTTTTATTTACCTGCTTATGAAGGTAGATTAGGGCATGTTTAAATTCGCATACCTTGTGCTATGCATGCGTGCATTCATACATTTGTCATGCATGCACCGGGCTCGGCGTATCATGCTAACTACATTGGTATTTCAAATCTAACTTGAATACATGCTACTTGTGCATTTTCACATGTCATTCATAGAATAGCCGAGCCTACTCTAGTGACATTCCGTATGCGTTGCATTAGACATTTAAACATGGACTTGGATCATTCTATAGATTCAGACAGCCAACGAATTGGATGGAGGATTGAGGCTGACTTCCTCAAAAGCAAAATTTAGTGTCGCATCAACCTCCTCCTCTAGTACGTCAGATCCGTCCAAAAATAGCTGATTCGGCTCCTCATCGACTCTTTCAGCAACTTGTTCAGCCACTGGCTCTGAATCTAAATCCTCAAAACCGATCTGCCTAAGATTCTTGAAGCTCGAAAAGACAAGTGCCGTAAAGTGTTGTTCGCCCCTTGGAATCGGAATATGTTCTGTCGCCGAAAAAGTGGTATAGGTCGGCTCGTATCGCAGAAGAATGTGGGCCGCCCTCCCCTATTTCTATAGATTCGGACGGCCAACGAATTGGAGTAGCGTTCTGATCTATACAAGTACGGCGTCGTCGGCTGAAACTAGAACTTTCTTCATGTTGTTTCCAGCACAATTAAAATGGTAAATACATGGAATTTGAATAGAAAATATTTAGTAAAAATTCATGGGGGGGTTAAATGGCCACCTGGTTTGCCCCTTTGCCTGGGCACTGGATCTTGGGGATCTTTGCCCTCGCTGAATTCCCAGTTTCCACGAACCACAACCATAACATCGTCAACTCGCTTGCCAGAGCTGGCAAGCATAGTGACCAAGTAATGGTCGGTGTCCTTGGCCCTGAGAAAGTAGCGCCCCTGCCATCCAGAGGACTTGGCCAAGGCATCACAATGCCAAATGGAAAGGACTCCAAGGTTAAGCCTAAGGTGCCAGTTTAGTTCTATAATACCCATTATTATTTGGAAAAAGTTTACGTTTGGCTGAGAAGGGATTAAACCTCAATAACGAAGGACGGCTCTTAAAAGTGGATGAAAAGGGAAACGGACTGCGCCCTCCGTGATTGACAGGAGAGGAAAGACGATTGTACTCTCATCAGTCCTCTCTGTGTCAATCAGGTTGTGGACGTGCCCCGAGAACTGCCCAGGCTCCGCGCTGCGAGGGCGCGAAAGCCGTCTTGTTCTTTAGGCTACTACAGTTCGGACTCGTGACACGGTTCTGAATCTAATCTCACAATGTGCGATGTGAGACCGATAAATCACCAAAGAGTCCAAATATGACAAATCGTTTTGGAAAACTGATTTTAATAAAGAAGTGCCAAACATGGACTACTTTGCTAGATACTGAGTCGCCACCTAAATATTTTGTTTTGGGGGAATTTAGGAAACCCTGACTTGTGCCTAATGCCACATGTCCGTCATCACCAAAGTTACCTCGGCTCGGGAACTTGGGTACAAGAGGGGAAGGTCATGCAATGAGCACCCCCGCTCGCCCGATCAAAGATCAACCTTTACTAACATGATATCTTATTTTTGAAAACACGTGTTCTTATTCCGGTTATTTAACCTAGAATTATTATGTTATGCGCACAGTAAACAAGTATAGACCAGATCACCTAAATTGGAACAATGCATAACATATCCGTTTGTTTGAACATGGTTTGAGGTTTGCTACTCGCAAGTAGGCTAAATCGAGGATTTCAATGAATTGTCCCAATTCAAGCAATCCAATCTTCACCCACAGGCATTCAGGCAGTTAATCACATAAGCAATTAGCCTCATGGCAAGCATGCTTTCATGGCAACGTTAACACACATGCAGTCTGCTAAAGCGTAAACACTCACAGTGTACTCCGAGCCAAAACAACGAGCTAGTTAGAAATCATGCATGATCCTAGTTCATGTTAAGATGGCTAATGCAACACATGCGAAATGCAACTAAGATAGGCTCAGCTATTCTAAAATGACATGTGAAATGCAACAGTTGATACATGTATTCAACTTGGTATTGAAATACAATGTAGTTAGTATGATGCGCCGAGCTCGGTGCATGCAAGACCGATGAATGAATGCAAACATGCGAAGCATAAGGATGCTAATTGAAACATGCCCTAAAACTAACCATCGTAAGCTAGCAAATAAAAGGGAGAAAGAAATGGGAGTTGGAAGACATGCATCACACATATGCACACTCATTACAACAGTTGTGCCCTCTCCACGAAGGGTCCGAATAAATAATACTGAACCGACTAGTTAACTAACTATTGTAGCTAATTAATTATTACACAACCAAATTGAAACAAATACACATTCTAAACTAACAAAAGTACTGAAATGGCCTCGTGACGAGGGATGCATGCATGCTCGAATTGCCTCGCTCAGAAATCAATCGCGATGCCCCGATTTGCCTCTGTTTGCAACTGGTCCTAGAACACTGCACAAAGCTTCAGAAGGCTGAAACTCCACCATGGGAACCTGTAGGGATGCTACCGACCAGTTGTTGGCATTGGAGACCACCTACCGACCACTTTTTATGCTGAAAACCAAAAAAAGTGGTCGGCCAGCCACTTTATCTGGTTGGCCGACCAATTTTTGCTGCTGGTTTCTGGTTTGCTGCAACAGTGAGCAAGAAAGGGGCATGGCAAAGTATTTGCAACACATGTATACACAACCACCCTCCCTATCATTATGTAAGCTCAAGGGAGTATGGTTCTCGACCCTTGGGCCACTAATCACGCATCTCGATGCATGATGGCCGAGGAGCCCAAGTTGTATAACTCAATATGAAATGAATGCACACACGAACACATAAAGCCTAAAACTCTATCATGTATAGTCAAGAGCGTTGGTGACCGAGAATTGAGGCACGTTTCATCAATTCGAGTATGAAATGCCCCTCGTTTCCCGTGTTTGGACTAACTCCTATTCCAATCACAATGCAACAAATAACATGTCATGGCATACACAATGCGGCTCAAGAATGCGAACATACAATGCAATGAAACAAGCACGTGAACAACATGCAAGGGACAAGCAAGAAAACATGCAATGCAACATGAACAGCCTAACAAGGCTAATGGCATGCTCAATGCACATGCATACATAATCAATGCAAGACAACGCATGCATGCAATCAATGTGAACAACAACTAGCATACACAATGCAAATGGACGTGTCATACACAACGCAATGAACCACATGACATACACAATGCTCGACGGACTTAAACTGAAATGGATAGGTCTCAGCCATGTCCAAATCAGTGGCCATACATGCTAAGATAGAAACTCAAAATGCTATACAAACATGCATGTATATCGGTCCAAGCTTATGGCTCAAAACACAACTCTCCAAAAGCATTGAAGGGATGAAACATGGGGTACAATGGCATATGTTCCAGCACTGAAATGGCATGCAAAATGACTTAGAATCATGCCAAGAACCCATGTAATGCATGTTGAAAGGCTCAAGCGTCAAAGCTAGTGAAATGGATTACGCTAGAGGCATACAAGATAATGCTCAAATGGCCAAACTAACCCCAAACAGACCCTATACAGGACAAAACAGTAGCAAAAATGAGTTGGGATGATGGCTTGAAAGGCACGAAAATGAGGCTCATACAATGGCTCACAAATAGGGCACAAAAAGCACAACCCTCAACAGCACTTAAAGAGCGAAAAATATGGAAGTGTAACAGCCCTACATGCTCTGAAATATCATTCTCAATGATGCCAAAACATGCAAATACCTCAAGTTGAGCATGCAAGAGACCTCAAAACTCAAAGCTAGTCAAGGCTATTACATTACAAGCATGCATGACAAGCCTCAGTCGACCAAGAAGCCTCAAAATAGAGCTAAGACAGCCCAAAATAAGAACAAAATCATGCTAGAACATAGCCAAAATATGCTAGGATAATGAGCCAAAACACCATGTATACAAAGCTAGTAAATAAGATTTACACTACAAGCATATGGAGCATGCAAGAGGCTACCAAACCAACCAAAAACAGAGTCATGACATGTCAAATAATGGCCAAAAATCTACTGAAATGGAGCCAATAGATGCTAGAAAGACAAGCTATTTTGATGAGCCACAAATGGGAATACACTACACATACAAGAAGCAAACACAAGGTGGCCAAACCAGCCATAGACAGAGCTAAGGCAGGCCCTAAAAGTCATGAAAAAGTGCCTAAACCAAACCTTGAAAGTATGAAGATGCATGCTCATTTGATAGGTCAAAAATGCAAGCACACAAAACAAGAAGAGAGGGAATCACCCCCCTCTGATTTGAGGCCTCAAAACGACATGCCTACCACTAAAAATTCACTGGATTTCAGCGGCTAAAAGGCCAAGCAAAGACCAACCCAAAGGCCTTAAGGCATGGCACAAAACAAGACTAAACAAGGCATGCAAGAGGGTAGAAGGCCCTCAACACCAAAAGGGCCTTAAACAAACATGCTAAGAACTGAAAAATAGAGCCTTTTATAGTTCAATGCTAAGCCAAGAGAAGCATGCAAATATGGCTAAGAGAGTGATTAAAACAAAGCTTAAAAGGAAGAAAAGAGGTTACCCTTGAAGCACTGCAATACTAGCAAATTTCTCAGCCAAGAACCATCTTTTTAACTTCCAAAATGTCCTCCAAGAACCTCAGTTTAATGATGGGGGTGTATGGTTAACAGTTGTGGTGCAAAAGTGAAGAACAGCAAATATAGAGACACAGAGGGAGATATATATTTATGCCTTAGGGAAATTTCCAAACCTGTGGAATGGAGAGGGAGGCTCTCTCTTATAGAAAAACAAAAGCTAAAGCTTCTTAGAGAAGCTAAAACTTGGATGCCATCCCTCGTGTATGGAGGATACAGTCTGTGCCCTTCAGTTAGCACAGTTGGCATCCACACAGTCTGCCAAAACAGGGGGAGAGCTGCCGACCACTTAAAGTGGTCAGCCTGCTACTTGCAGTGGTCGGCCGACCACTTCAAGTGGTCTCCCAGAAAAAAGTGGTCCGCAGGGGGAATTGGTGGTCATCACACTAAAAGCAAGCCAATGGTGGGGTGGAAGACCAGAAAAGGTGGCCTAAAGACCAAGAAAACCAGTTTCCCGACCAGAAAACTGGCTGGCGGGAAGGAAAGTGGTCTCCGAGGGAAAAAAATGGTCTCCCACCCTCTACCACCTTCTAAGCAAGGAAAACAAGGTTTGTACGAAAAACAAACCAACATAGATGCAAAACGAGAGTTCGGGAGGCAAAGCGCGCTGCCGGGAGCCTCGAAAACTAGCTGTCAAGCACCAAAAGTGGTACACGACCACAAAAGTGGTCTCTTGGACCACAGTGTCTCTCTAGGGAGAGGAAGCAAGGTGTGGTTCGAAAACCAAGCCAAAAGTAAAACGTTAAGCAGTCCCGAGACAAGGCGCACGGCCGAAGGCTCCAAAAACCGAAAACTAGTCTCCAAACAGGAAAAGTGGCCTACGATCACGAAAAGTAGTCTACGACCACAGAGAGATGGTCTACAAGACCTCTCCCTCCCTCTGGGAAGGGAAACAAGGCTTTGGTCCGCAAACTGAGCTGAAGCACAAAGAGTTCGGAGACCCGGAGGCAAGGCTCTCAGCCAAAACTCCAAAGCTTGAAACAAGCACAACACGCACTATCACCGAGCGCTCAATCGATGACGTCTGAGTCTTAAGGTCGGTAAAAAATAGGGTGTCTACAATCCCTCTTAGGCTTCTTTCTTGTTCTTTTAATTCATTCATAATATCAAATGCGTGCCAGAGAGTGGTTAGAAGTGAAAGAGAACGAAAAATGAAAAACAGAACAGTCTTACAAAATTTCTAAAATAGGGGTCCCCGCTAGAGCGTGGGTTCTGCTGCTCGAGCGGACCCCCATGGTTTGCAAAAGTATTGGTTGCCTCATTTTTACGCTCGAGCGTGAATTTGGACGCTCGAGCTGAAGGTCACACTACATGGCTCCCCGCTCGAGCGTGAATCTCCCTGCTCGAGCAGAAATCTATGTCTGCAAAAAGTTCTGGGAGCTCGCATTTCACACTCGAGCGGCGCTTTCCCCACTCGAGCGAACATGCCAAATTCTGGGTTTTCCGGAACTGTTCTTCAAGTTCAAACTCGACCTCCAAAAGTCCAAAACTCATAATTTTGGTTCAAAACATGTAAATACATTATATATCATGAGTATACAAGCAATATGAGGCCAATTGCTCAAAATCATGGTCATATTCTCAAATTATTCAACACTTCTTTTGTATAATCAAAACTCATGCATTCAAACCTCATATAAGCTCCATATCTCCAATAATCAAACATGCATGTCAATTTTTTACTTCAATTCCATTTCAAATAGCACCAATGATGCTCATAACCATGAAAATCAACAAAACTATGCTTGCATGTATGCTTTAATACTCATATTCCCATATTCAACTTGATACATGCTTGATTATGCAAAATCATGGTAATTCTATACATGCATGTACATATAAGATTTAAATTCTTCAATTTCATCTCAATTTATGTTCTTGATTATCCAACTAGCTTGAATACACAAATTTACAAACTTATACTCATGAATTTATGCTCAAATGCTCACCTAGAGGTTCAATCTTCCAAATAGTAGCAAATTCTTAAACCTAGCCCTTCAAAGCTTGAGCTCCTTAGCAAGATCTTCAAGATTGGCCCTTCTCTCTCTCTAATTTCGGTTCTCTCTCTCTCTCTAGAGAGCAAATTCAGATTCTTTGAGTTCAAAAAGAATAAGCTTAAGTGTAGTTGGGTTCTTTATATAGGCTTTTTAATCAAATTTGATCATAGCTAATTAATAGCACTTAATTAATCGTTCTGAATCTAATTATTTTGATCCGAATAAATTTTCAATTAAATTTCAACGTAGGATCTAAAAATTACGTTAATCACAATGGCGTAGTCAATTTTGGTTTCTGTGGCTGATAGGGCCTTCAATTTAAATTCTAAAGCAGATAATCAAACAGGTTTTCCTATGGTGAACAGATAGAAATTCAAAACCACATATATTCATACAAATGGCACTCAAAATCATATCAAACACATAATTACATTCGTAATTACGATTAATTAGCATAATACAGAGCAGGGTTATCACACACCTCATCTTCCTCTCAACCAAAAAAGGGCCTTCTAAAATTAAAGCACCAATTGTTGGTGCTATCCCGACATGAGTGATCGCTTGCTGGTACAACCTAGGAAATTGGGATTTAAGACTTGAGGATCCCCTACAAATATCATCCCAAAACTTCACCCTATTTCCATTACCAATCCTAAGCTCCACATTTTCCACAAAGAAATTGTACACCCTAGGATTTACATGAACCACAGTAAGAATATCTCTCTATATAATAGAAACAAACCCAAAACCATTCAATGAATGGAACCAACCACCTCCAGATACGCCATATTTGGCACAAATCACTGATTTCCACAAAGCCTCATCTTCCAAGGCATATCACCACCACCACTTGAGTAACAAGCACTCATTAGTCATTAGGAGATTTCTGATTCCAAGGCCTCCTTGATTCCTAGGCAGCTGCACCTCATTCCATTTTACCAAATAAATTTTCCTTCGAGATTCATCTCCTCCCCACAAAAACCTAGCTTGAATCTTATCAATTTCTTTAGCCATACACTGGAATCTTAAATAAAGACATATAGAAGATAAGTAGGGAAGACAAAATAGACTTAATAAGAGTGACTCTCCCGGCATAAGAGAGCATCCTACACTTCCAACCAGATACCTTCTTCTTAAACCTGTCCACCATTGGCTGCCACACTTGCTTCCTACCTGGGTTGGCACCAAGTGGCAACCCAAGATACTTTATAGGAAGTTTATGACTTAGACAATTCAGTTTGCCTGCATATTCTTCCACCAAACCATCTTCAACTCCCACACCACAAATCATACTTTTATGAAAGTTTATTTTCAACCCTGAGACCACTTCAAACCATCTCAGAATGCGTTTCACAGCCACAATCTCAGACCAATCAGCCTCATAAAAAATGATAGTGTTGTTGTAGAATGCCCGAACTCCGCTCCGCGCACGAGGGCACGAATTGTTGTTCTTAGCTACTACAGTTCAAACTCATGTCACGGTTCTGAATCTAATCGCACAACGAGTCCAAATCCGGTAAATCGTTTTGGAAAATCGATTTTAATCAAAAAGCGCCAAACATGGACTGTTTTGCCATATTTCAAAGTCGCCACCTAAATATTTTGTTTTGGAAAAATTTAGGAAACCCTGACTCGTGCCCAAGGCCACGTGTCCTTCATCACCAAAGTTGCTTCGACTCGGGAACTTGGGTACGAGAGGGGAAGGTCCTAAAATGAGCACCCCCACTCGCCCGATCAAAGGATCGGCCTCTACTAATCATGACATGTTATTTTTGAAAACACATGCATTCTTATTCCGATTATTAATCTAGAATTACTATGTGATGTGCACAACATACAAGTATAGACTAAATCACTCAAATTGGAACAAAACATCTCATGTTTGTTTTTCGAAAATGGTTTGAAGTTGCTACTCGCAAGTAGGCTAAGTCGCGGATTTGCCACCCTCAAGTGGGCTTAGAAAACATGATGATTTTCCACTTTAAGTGGGCTTAAAACTCTCATTTGATGGATTGTCCTAATTCAGGCAATCAAGTTTCCACCACAGGCTTCATGTAGTTAAAACACTTAAGTAGTCAGCCTCATGGCAAGCATGCTATCATGGCAGTCACTTACATACATGCAAGGATACTAAAGCATAAATACTCACGGTGTACTCTAAGCCAAAACAGAAGCTAGTTAGTAATCATGCATGATCCTAGCTATGTTAAGATGCCTAATGCATCACGTGCAAAAATGCAACTAAAATAGGCTCGGCTGTTCTAGGATGGCATATGAATGCAACACTCGATAACATGCTTTGAAACACGTATTCAAGGAAGTATTGAAATTCAATGCGGTTTGTATGATGCACCAAGCCCAGTGCATGCAAGACAAATGAATGATGCACGCATGCAAGCATAAGGATGCTAATTGAGATATACCCTAAACTAACCATCGAAAACTAGTAAATAAAAGGGAGAAAGAAATGAGGTTGGAAGACATGCGTCACACACACGCACACTTATTACAAAATTTTCCCTCTCGACGGAGGTCCGAATAAATCAACTCACTAGCTACGCTAAGCTAATTAATTACAAGTAAACTAATTAACTAATTCTAGCTAATTAAATATTACAATCCAATTTGAAACAAATAGCTAAGTGCATTAACTACTTAAGTGCAGAACCAAATAATTAACTAGCTAAGCAAAGCAGTTAAGAGGAGCCTCGGGGCGAGGGGTCTATGCATACTCGGTCAGCTTCGCTCGAAAATTCACTACCTTGCCTCGTGATGTCTCTATTTACACTCGTTTAGACTTCTGAAAATTGTGACAACTTCCAAGATGCTTCTAATCCACCTTATGACCATGCTGAGGGGTGGTCGGCCAAGAGGAATGGCCATCGGCCAAAGTTAATGGTCATCGACCACTTTTGATAGCCGATCGACAGCCTTTGATAGTCGGTCGGCAGCTCTGATGGCTGGTCTGCCACTACTTCCTGCAAATTCTCCTTTTTGCTGCAACAGAGCACTAACAGAGGCATGACAGTGTATTCACAAGAAAATGTGTGTGCAACCACACTTCTTATCATGTCCCAAGCTCAAAGGAGTGTAGTGCTCGGCTCTCGAGCCATCAATCACGCGTCTCAATGCATGATGGCCAAAGAGGCTGAGTTGCACAAATCAATGTCAATGAGTGCACACAAATAACACATAAGACTCGATGAACCTCCACGTTATCATACCTGATCAAAGGTGTCGGTGACCTAAGGAATGAGGCACGTTTCATCACTTTGAGTATGAAACGTCCCTCGTTCCTCGTGTTTGGATTGATGTCTAACCCAAACACAATACAACACACAACATGCTAACACAATACAATATAACAACATGCAAGCAATAATGCGATGCAACAATATGCAAACAACATGAACATGGCAAGGGCTATGTAATGCAATACTCAATGGACCAAACCAACCTCAGACAAGCCTCATGCATGCCAAGACAATGGCCAAAACATGCTGAAAATGAAGTCCAAAAGCAAATACAAGCATGCATACTCATTGGTTCACAAACAAGGCATGAAGACAACAACTCTCAAACATATTAAAGGAGTGGAAAATGTGAGAGTATGGCAATGAAATAGGCTCTGAAATCATGTAAGGAATGATGCCAAATCATGCACATAACACAAGCATAGCATGCTAGGAGGCTCAAATCTTAAGCCTAGCAAAGGGATTTGCACCATGGCCATATCAATCGAGCCCCAAAGGGCCAAGGTGACTCAAAACAATCCCAAGAGCTAACACATGTTAGAATGGGAGGCATAAAGCATGACGCATGCAAGGCCAATGAGGAAGATTACACTACACCTACCAAAACCAAGCATGATATGACTTCACCAACCAAAAACAGAGTTATGGCATGGAAAAATAAGACCAAATACACACTGAAATGGTAGCCCAAAAGCCTAGGCAAGATGGCATACATATTGGCTCATGTTTAAGGCATAAAGCACAAACCCTCCAAAGCATTGAAAGAGTGAAAGATGAGAGAGTGCAACCACACTACACACACTGAAACCGCATACCAAATGATGCTAAATCATGCAAATAGCCCAAGCAATGCATGCTAATGACATGGAAACTCAAAGCTAGTGAGCGAGATTGCACTATGGCTATACAAAGCAAGGCATGCATGACCAAAACAACTTAAAACAGAGCTTAAGCATGGCAAAACATGAGTAAAAGCTTGCTAGAGTGGAGCCAAAAAACATGCTAAAAAGATGGTTCAAAGCATGATGCACGTTAAGGCAATGGGAAGGATTGCACTACAAGTGCAAGGAGCACGTAAGAGGTAATCATACCAACCCAAAAAAGAGTTATAACATGTTAGAAAAGTCACAAAAACATGCCAAGACAGAGCCTCAACATGCTAGAAAGACATGTTACTTTGCAAAGCTACAAGTAGGATTAAACTACAAGTATAAGAAGCATGCAAGAGGTGACCAAGACAGCCAAAAAAAGAGTCATGGCAGGTCTAAAGGGTCACAAAAAAGTGCTCCAACAAAGCCTCAAGAAGAAAGGGCTACACGCTCTTTTGGTGAGCCACCAACACAAGTAAACAAGAGAAGAGGAGGGGGGACAACCCCCTCCTATTTGGGGCCTGAAAACCACTTTTCCACCATTGAAATTCCTCTGGATTTCAGTGGTGAAGAGGCCAAACAAAGGTGATCCAAAGGCCTAAAAGAGATGGCTTAAAACAAGGCCAAACAAGGCACAAAAGGGGGGAGACCACCCCCAACACCAAAAAGGCCTCAAACAAACACTTTTAAAACTTAAAAATGAAGCTTTTTACAGTTTAAAGTTAAGCCAAAAGAAACATGCAAATAGGGCTAAATAAGCTATGAAAACAAAGCTTTAAAGAGGTAAGAGACTCACCCTTGAAGAAACACTTTAGAATAGCAACTTCAGAGGCAAAAACCAAGCTTAAACCACTCAAATGCAACCTCTAAGAATCTCAGCTTAGTAGTAAAGATTTTTCAGTAGGTGCTTTAGTGCAAAAGTGTGAAGAAAAGACACTTTTGAGCACCAACAAGTGAAAATATAGAGAGTGAGGGAGAAATATAGAGAGAGAGATATATATGTTTTGTATCTCCAATTTTCAGAACCTTTGGAAAGGGAGAGGGGCCTCCTCTCTTATAAAAATCCAAGCCTCAAGCTTGTTGAACAAGCTAGAGCCTTGGTTCAATCCCTCCATACACGTGTATGGAAGATGAGATCTGTTCTCACCAGCTGTCACAAAAATATCTGCAAAAGCAAATAAAAATGCCTCGGCCAACAAACATGGCTGACCGGCCAAAAAAGGTGTCGACTGGCCATCAAAGGTATCGACCGGCCACCACTGATGGCCGATGAAGAGAGGGCACTGCCGAAAGGCACAGGGCTTGGGCGATGGGTTGTAGGGCTGGCCAACAAGCCACCCTCGTCCCTCAGAAACAAAATCACAAGTTCTTGCTCCACAACCAAGCACAAAACAGACAAGTTGAGAGGTTCTAAGGCAAGGCGCGCAGCCGAGACCTTCAGGAACTCAAAATGAACACGAGCATGAATGATCATCGAGTGTTCAAACAATGGTGTCCAAGTCTTGAGGACAGTCAAAAATGGGGTGTCTACAGTTGCCCCTCTTTGATAGAACTCGAAAGTCATAAGATGACGGGAGTAAATGTCAAAGCCCAGAGACGACCCATTTTTGACAAGGCCGAAGACTTAGATAAACGTACAAGATAACAATAACTTATGATCATGCAACGGGAGTTGTAAAGAAGCAATTATGCAAAATAAATGCAACATTTTAAGCGAATGCTATGCAAGAAGTAAACACAAACCAAACTACATCTCATGTAGAAAGGATGAACGCGTGCACATATGATGCCGATGGAAAGGTGCATAGCAATGCAAGTGAAAAGTGCACAACAATGCAAGTGAAACATGTATAACAATGTAGGTGGAACGATGCATAACAACGCAACTGAAGAGATGCATAACAATGCAACTGGAACGTGCATATCAATGCAAGTGAAAATGTGCATAACAATGCAACTGGAACGTGCATGACAATGCAAGTAAAAAGGTGCATAACAATGCAAGTAGAGTGTGCGTGACAACGCAAGTAAAGAGGTGCATGACAATGCAACGAGTGTGCATGACAACGCAAGTAAGGTGTGCATGAAAATGCAACGAGTGTACGTGACAACGCAAATAAGGTGTGCATGACAATGCAGCGAGTGTGCTTGACAACGCAAGTAAGGTGTGCGTGACAATGCAATGAGTGTGCATGACAACGCAAGTAATGCAACGAGTGTGCGTGTCAACGCAAGTAAGGTGTCCATGACAATGCAACGAGTGTGCGTGTCAACGCAAGTAAGGTGTGCATGAAAATGCAACAAATGTGCTTGACAACGCAAGTAAGGTGTGCATGACAATGCAACGAGTGTGCGCGACAACGCAAGTAAGGTTTGTATGACAATGCAACAAGTGTGCATGACAACGCAAGTAAGGTGTGCATGACAATGCAACGAGTGTGCGTGACAATGCAAGTAAAGAGGTGCATGACAATGCAATGAGTGTGCGTGACAACGCAAGAGAGATACGCATAACAATGTGAGAGAGATGTGCATAACAATGCAACGAGTGTGAAAAGTATATAACAAATGCCAACCTTGCAAACGTGACAAGGACATTAGAATGTAACATTTTCAAAAGCAATTTTCGAATCTTGTGATATGTAAAAGGATACGAAAAGGATACATTTTGTACATATCGAGTGCCGCATACGGAAGACACAGTTCGAAGTCACCACGGAGGCCGCTTAAGCTTCAAAAGTGTTTTTTCTTGAGAGATAAGGGTACAAATCAACAGAAAAGCCCCAAACAAGGGCATTGGAGGTGCATCGGCCACAAGGGGGAGCTATCGGCCAACCATCGACCACAAGAAAACTTAATCTACTAACAATTTGGCCGATCGTCCAGAAGTGACAGATTTGGGGCAGTTTTGTCCATTTGCCTCGGGTCTTTAAGTATAGGGTTCCGAACCCTATTCTTTCATTTCTCTCTTGCCGAAAAACATTCCCCTCTCTCTCTAGATTGTTTTCCTCCCTTTGATCCGAGCTTTACACAAGTTTTCAAACCTTCCACAGCTTTTGATTTGCAAAACCCTCGTTGTTTCAAACACTTTGAACCGATTGGAAAGTGTATTCGGTGCCACATTCTTGATTTCCCTCACTTGGGTTTTGTTT
The DNA here is from genome assembly GCF_004153795.1 of Camellia sinensis. Taxonomy (NCBI): domain Eukaryota; kingdom Viridiplantae; phylum Streptophyta; class Magnoliopsida; order Ericales; family Theaceae; genus Camellia; species Camellia sinensis. The sequence goes on along the minus strand of NW_021027391.1, from coordinate 329,155 downwards.
CCCCCGAGTTACCCTTGGTTTCCGTGCCTTCTTCTGTACTTCGACTTTTTCTTCTATTTTTCACCCCTCGGAGTTGACTTTCGTTTGACTTTTGGCATTCTTGCCCATTTTTCATACCTTCGACCATTTTCTCACTCTTCTCGATATGGCAGATGATATTCCACAGGGAGGGGCTCCTCCAGGGATGGAGATGGAGCCCAAGTTAGAGCCCTTGCTGCTCAGTGTTTGGCCTTTCGACCCGGCGTCGTACCAGCCCGAGGTACATGTGTTGCTTCCCGACAGTATTCCCCAGTTCAGGAGCTTCGCGCGAGGCGCTCCGGTGGACCTCCTACTACGCGAGCCGGAGTTGCACTTATCCTTTGGCGCCACTGAGGTATACTCTTCCTTCTACTTTCTACAATGTAGGTCGTATGTCTTGGATAGCCAATACTGCTCTTTATCTGATCATCCCAAACACACTTGTACATCACATGCCTAGTTTACCCTGAGCACATTCACACATGATATTTGTGTCGACCCGAACATATGTACACACTACACTTCTATCAATTCTGAACACATGCATACACTGTATTCCTGACACTGCTTCTTATCTGTTTGTCTTTGAACACAGGGAGATTCCCATGCTTTCCGGGGGTATGGGAACATCGTTGCTCGAGATTGGTACATGGAGCAATCCGATGATGTTCGCCACATCATCGATGGGGCCAATTTTGGCATATTCTGCATGGGACTCTCGCACCTCACTGCGAGTCGGCCTCTTCTAAGCGGTTTAGTGGAGAGGTAGTGGGACATCACCGATTCCTTCCACCTTTCTATAGCAGGGGAGATGATGATCAGTCCCTTCGACTTCTCCATGCTCACCGACATCGGAGTAGGGGGTGATCCGATCCCTTTCGACACTGATATGGGTGAGTGAGATGCTGGCCAGATCTTTTTGCTCAGCATTCGCCCACCTCTCTCCTGACCAGGGTTCGTGAGATATTCGTGGTTCGAGGACGAGTTCAGGGGACAGACGCCGACGACCCACGAGGAGGTCGAGCACTACGCCCGAGGGTTCCTCATGTTCTTGTTGGGCACTACTCTCTTCGCCGACCAAGCGAACACCGTTGGCCTCTACCTCTTGAGCGCACTGGTGGACGTGACTCGCATCCGGCACTATGACTGGGGTGGCGCAGGCTTGGCCACACTGTATGGATATATGAGTTCCTCATCTCGCCGGAGTGGGCACCTGCTAGGAGGCTACTGGCGAACCTGGGAGGTACATCTTTCCCTTCTGCTTTACACTATCTATACATCACACACACTGCATAACACGCAATCTGCTTTACACTAGTTGTACACTGCACACACTGCACACCATTCTCTGATTTCTGCTTTATCTGCATACTACTTTACTGATAAACATACTAATTATTACCCTTTTACATTCTGTAGTTGTGGGTATATGCCTACTTCCCGAGGCTTGCTCTAGAGCCGAGGTAGAGATACACCCCCCCCCGGTTGTTCCATATTCCCATAGGTATGATGTGAGATGCAAGCGGAGGCCGCGTGAGTCTTTCTTATTCTTCCGCAAATATTTTGACACTGTAGCCGCAGCAGAGGTATTTCAAACCTTACAATTCATCTGAGTTTTGCTTTATATTGCATTTTCAATAGCAGATAACAACCTGTATATTTATCATTTGCAGATCACCTGGCAGCCTTGGGTAGTGCTGCCGAATGCAGTTAGAGACCAGTACATGGGCGCTCGGGAGACTGCCCGATTCTGAGTTTTGCTCAAGGGTCCGGTCTGCCGGGCATGGTACTTGGGAGAGCAATTCTTGTCATAGAGCCTCGGCTTACCCGAGCTCGTGGTTCCGATGCTGCCTCCTTCGCACATGAGGCATACAGCGATGTACACCCCTCAGGAGATGACCAATTTCACGATCGGTTGGGATGCCTACTTTTTTAGAGATGATGGCGACTACACTGTCTTCATCCAGACTTATCTCATACGGCCTTTGGCCAGTGCTCACTGAGGTGAGAGAGAGAGACCTGTAGCTCCAGCAAGAGGAGTGGGAGCATCGAGGGCGACTCAGGCCCATGGCAAGAGGGGTTCCTAGAGGAGACAGAGGGCGGAGTGGCTAGACCGGCCCACTACCATGACATGCTGAGGATGGGCTGGAGAGACTTATCAGATACCCATCGCTCCTCCCCCGGCTGATCATAAGCTCGTCGGAGTTCGAGGCTCGACCCCAGTATATGCTATACTTTTCATTCTGTACATTCATTTCATTTCAGTTGATATCCCGCAGAATACTATTTACCTCAACACTTTTGCAGGCTTCCATCGAGTACACTGGGCAGGCTCTGGAGCTGTTGCCTTCGGTGATGAGGATGCTGTAGAAGAGCATGGACCTGCTCAGTATTTATGGTATTCCGGTAAGTACTTTCAACTTCCGTCCCAAAACCCTCTATAATCTGCTCGATACTGATCTGATTAATTTCATTGTCAAGACTACATTTGATACACCACATTCACATACCACTCATGGCGCTGATACACTGCTTCTCATATACTGGCCACGGCCCTCATACAATGTAATCATTCACCGCTCACGGCGTTCACACACTGCTCACAACATTCATACACTGCAATCATTCACCGCTCACGGCATTCATATGCACTGCTCACAGCATTCATATACTGCTCACAACATTCATACACTGCTCACAGCATTCATACATTGCATTTGATATCATACTTAGCTTCGCACATCATAACTGTTGCATTTGCCAAATTGTTCTTTTGAGGCCCCATTCCAGATACCGGCCACAGCGGGTGCCTCAGTGAGACCTTCAGTGCCTTCTTCCCGATCAGCAAGGAGAACGGGACGAGGGACTCCAGCGCATAGCCGGAGCAGAGCTGGACATACTCAGACAGGGAGTAGTTCACGGGCGCCTGCCCCAGATGACGATGAGTCCGACGAGGAGGCATTGAGTCCACAGTTAGAGTCTTCCCACGATAGAGATGAGGCTGGAGATGGCTCGGGTTTAGACTCAGGCAGCAGAGCTGACGGCAGCGGTTCTGGACCTTCATCGAGGAAGAGGGCGAGGAGGGGTTCCCATTCTTGAGGTGACTGACGCCGATTTCAGATGTTTTGTTTTTACTTTATTTCTCTTTTTGCTTATAGTTTTTGCACATTGAACTGCCTCAGGCAGGTTTTATGTTCTTTAAAACTTTGTACTCTTTTGCAAAAGAAAACATGATGGAATGGGAAAAGCTTTTTTATTGAAAAAGTGTTACATTTTATATTCTAAGCATCGCATCGCATCGCATCACATAACAATGTAAATGAGATTGGATTTTGTTTGAAAATTGCACAGTCGGATTGCATTACCTTAATCAGGTAATGAACCAACTGATGATTGAAAGACCAAAACAACTCGATAAACAAAACCAGGACTTAACAATGCTAATCAAATGTAAATAAAACTCAATAACTTCGCAAAATCGTCACCGAAAGGCATTGGAAGTGGAACAAGTCACAAGTTCTCAACACCTCCAACACATGGACAGCTACAGAGGACAAAGGAAGGGCCATCGGCCAGAGTAGAAGGCCATCGGCCACAAGAAATGACCATCGGCCACCAATACTAGTCGATCGGCTGAAAAGATGGTCGGTCGGCCATCATTACTAGCCGATCGGCCAAAAATGGCAAGAATCTCCAGAATGCTACCACATGTCTTCCACTCAACACATTATCTTCTACAAAAGCCCCAGCTTCGTAGTTTCTCCATTTCAACTCAGTTTTTGCACCAAATGGAGGCATTTCTTGTCCAAAATCTCACAAATTGGATTGCTAACTTGGATGGCTCGGAAAAATTGAATTTCTGGGGCTTTAGAATAAATACACTATTCACGCTGAGCCGCACCCCACTGCGTTTTCCGTTCCTCCATGCCGCGGCAAGGTGTTGGAATCCGGTTATGCACGTTTTTAGCTTTGGCGGACAAGAGATGTATCCCACTTTTCAGACTTCCAAGCTTTGATGGAATCTTAGAGAGATGAAGAAATCTTGACCCAATTCCGCTTTGGCCACATCCAAGCCTTAGGACGGATGTGCAGACTCACTTTGCATGACGCTCAGTCTTTCATCCGCGATGGAGAACTGGACATTCCGAGCCTGATTCGTCGGTTTTCTGATGCCGGTGACCGCGACGATCACCACTGGCAGGATTTTCGGCGACATGCCCTTTGCTTGTGCATGTTGTCTCATTTATTGCTTGCCCCAAGCTCTAATGGGTCTAGCGTCCGTTTGATTGAGGTTGCCCAAGGCTTCAAAGAGGGCAAGATCTGTATCGCCATGACACTAGCTGAGACGTTGATGGGTTTGGAAGCCTTCCATCGCCGGGAGACGACTAGGTTCGTGGGGAGTCCACTAATGCAGCAGATAATGTTTCCCACCCCATCTCACATATATTTCTCACATCGCTCGGTCCTCAGGCTCGTATTTTCTCTCAAAACCCCTTTTCTCACTTTTCTCTCCACGTACACCTCTCTATTCTTTAATCTCTCATTTTTCATCACTCCCCAGATATGGTTGATGGATAAGTTGAAGGTTGTGGACTCATGCCCAGCATATTCAGCTCGCGGCTATTTCTTCCGATGACGTCTAGTCGATGCCCCTGATGAGGGATGGTGGCGCAAATAGATGTACAGTTTGTCTGTTGCCAGTATTGCTTGGCGCTGCCCCTGACTCAATTTATCGGCGATGGGCTACAGCATGACTCGCCAGCCTAGGATTCAGTTGATCGGCCCGACACACTATGTCTTTTACTTCCTATTTCAATTCTGGCGCCAGTTCGGACATGATCAGACTTGCCCGGAGGAAGGGATAGAGTACCCTGTCGCATTTCCAGTCCGTGGCGCACAGCTAACTCGGTATGCCACAACATGGGGGATGAAAGAGCTTCTGGCCCCCACTCCCACTTTCAGTTACACCCTCTCTGATGAGTGCATAGATTGGCTCAATGAAGAGGCACAGGTAGGGCCCACTTTGTCATCAGAGGCTTCCATCAGCTCGGGGAGGGGACGCAGGAGCACCTGACTATGCCCCGAAGTTATTGCTTTAATCAGTACTTTCAAGTTTTCTTTACGAATGTAAGAATAAAAGTAACTTCAACTTGTATTCGAGAGTAGGAGAACTCTATACTGAAATCAATATAATTGAAGGTTGTGGGTGCTGAAAATTTTTCGTTTGGTCCAAAAATGGTGTAAGTTGCAAAAAGATTAATTTGAGCAAAATCAACTTTTATTAAAACTTTACAAAACCATTTTCGATATGGATTAGAACTGGACACGCTTAAGATCTGTCACTGAGATGCACAACCCCGGATCCCAGCAACTGGAAAGTTGCCCGTAGTCTAAATAGCACTGTACTAGAGATCACAACCGAGCTCTTGAATGCAGAATAGGCAAAGATGACCAACACTACCACACAGACAAAGTTGATTTGGAAGTGTTTATGGCTGGACTTCAGAATGAAGTTGCCTACGTATCCCGAAGATGGGAATCTAGCCTTACGTAGTTCGGGTAGGTCGTATGTCTTGGATAGCCAATACTGCTCTTTATCTGATCATCCCAAACACACTTGTACATCACATGCCTAGTTTACCCTGAGCACATTCACACATGATATTTGTGTCGACCCGAACATATGTACACACTACACTTCTATCAATTCTGAACACATGCATACACTGTATTCCTGACACTGCTTCTTATCTGTTTGTCTTTGAACACAGGGAGATTCCCATGCTTTCCGGGGGTATGGGAACATCGTTGCTCGAGATTGGTACATGGAGCAATCCGATGATGTTCGCCACATCATCGATGGGGCCAATTTTGGCATATTCTGCATGGGACTCTCGCACCTCACTGCGAGTCGGCCTCTTCTAAGCGGTTTAGTGGAGAGGTAGTGGGACATCACCGATTCCTTCCACCTTTCTATAGCAGGGGAGATGATGATCAGTCCCTTCGACTTCTCCATGCTCACCGACATCGGAGTAGGGGGTGATCCGATCCCTTTCGACACTGATATGGGTGAGTGAGATGCTGGCCAGATCTTTTTGCTCAGCATTCGCCCACCTCTCTCCTGACCAGGGTTCGTGAGATATTCGTGGTTCGAGGACGAGTTCAGGGGACAGACGCCGACGACCCACGAGGAGGTCGAGCACTACGCCCGAGGGTTCCTCATGTTCTTGTTGGGCACTACTCTCTTCGCCGACCAAGCGAACACCGTTGGCCTCTACCTCTTGAGCGCACTGGTGGACGTGACTCGCATCCGGCACTATGACTGGGGTGGCGCAGGCTTGGCCACACTGTATGGATATATGAGTTCCTCATCTCGCCGGAGTGGGCACCTGCTAGGAGGCTACTGGCGAACCTGGGAGGTACATCTTTCCCTTCTGCTTTACACTATCTATACATCACACACACTGCATAACACGCAATCTGCTTTACACTAGTTGTACACTGCACACACTGCACACCATTCTCTGATTTCTGCTTTATCTGCATACTACTTTACTGATAAACATACTCATTATTACCCTTTTACATTCTGTAGTTGTGGGTATATGCCTACTTCCCGAGGCTTGCTCTAGAGCCGAGGTAGAGATACCCCCCGGTTGTTCCATATTCCCATAGGTATGATGTGAGATGCAAGCGGAGGCCGCGAGAGTCTTTCTTATTCTTCCGAAAATATTTTGACACTGTAGCCGCAGCAGAGGTATTTCAAACCTTACAATTCATCTGAGTTTTGCTTTATATTGCACTTTCAATAGCAGATAACAACCTGTATATTTATCATTTGCAGATCACCTGGCAGCCTTGGGCAGTGCTGCCTAATGCAGTTAGAGACCAGTACATGGGTGCTCGGGAGACTACCCGATTCTGAGTTTTGCTCAAGGGTCCGGTCTGCCGGGCATGGTACTTGGGAGAGCAATTCTTGTCATAGAGCCTCGGTTTACCCGAGCTCGTGGTTCCAATGCCGCCTCCTTTGCACATGAGGCATACAGCGATGTACACCCCTCAAGAGATGACCAATTTCACGATCGGTTGGGATGCTTACCTTTTTAGAGATGATGGCGACTACACTGTCTTCATCCAGACTTATCTCATATGGCCTTTGGCCAGTGCTCACTGAGGTAAGAGAGAGAGACCTGCAGCCCCAGCAAAAGGAGTGGGAGCATCGAGGGCGACTCAGGCCCATGGCAAGAGGGGTTCCTGGAGGAGACAGAGGGCGGAGTGGCTAGACCGGCCCACTACCATGACATGCTGAGGACGGGCTGGAGAGACTTATCAGATACCCATCGCTCCTCCCCCGGCTTATCATAAGCTCGTCGGAGTTCGAGGCTCGACCCCAGTATATGCTATACTTTTCATTTTGTACATTCATTTCATTTCAGTTGATACCCCGCAAAATACTATTTACCTCAACACTTTTGCAGGCTTCCATCGAGTACACTGGGCAGGCTCTGGAGCTGTTGCCTTCGATGATGAGGATGTTGTAGAAGAGCATGGACCTGCTCAGTATTTATGGTATTCCGGTAAGTACTTTCAACTTCCGTCCCAAAACCCTCTATAATCTGCTCGATACTGATCTGATTAATTTCATTGTCAAGACTGCATTTGATACACCACATTCACATACCACTCATGGCGCTGATACACTGCTTCTCATATACTGGCCACAGCCCTCATATAATGTAATCATTCACCGCTCACGGCGTTCACACACTGCTCACAACATTCATACACTGCAATCATTCACCGCTCATGGCATTCATATGCACTGCTCACAGCATTCATATACTGCTCACAACATTCATACACTGCTCACAGCATTCATACACTGCATTTGATATCATACTTAGCTTCGCACATCATAACTGTTGCATTTGCCAAATTGTTCTTTTGAGGCCCCATTCCAGATACCGGCCACAGCGGGTGCCTCAGTGAGACCTTCAGTGCCTTCTTCCCGATCAGCAAGGAGAACGGGACGAGGGACTCCAGCGCATAGCCGGAGCAGAGCTGGACATACTCAGACAGGGAGTAGTTCACGGGCGCCTGCCCCAGATGACGATGAGTCCGACGAGGAGGCATTGAGTCCACAGTTAGAGTCTTCCCACGATAGAGATGAGGCTGGAGATGGCTCGGGTTTAGACTCAGGCAGCAGAGCTGACGGCAGCGGTTCTGGACCTTCATCGAGGAAGAGGGCGAGGAGGGGTTCCCATTCTTGAGGTGACTGACGCCGATTTCAGATGTTTTGTTTTTACTTTATTTCTCTTTTTGCTTATAGTTTTTGCACATTGAACTGCCTCAGGCAGGTTTTATGTTCTTTAAAACTTTGTACTCTTTTGCAAAAGAAAACATGATGGAATGGGAAAAGCTTTTTTATTGAAAAAGTGTTACATTTTATATTCTAAGCATTGCATCGCATCGCATCACGTAACAATGTAAATGAGATTGGATTTTGTTTGAAAATTGCACACTCGGATTGCATTACCTTAATCAGGTAATGAACCAACTGATGACTGAAAGACCAAAACAACTCGATAAACAAAACCAGGACTTAACAATGCTAATCAAATGTAAATACAACTCAATAACTTCGCAAAATCATCACCGAAAGGCATTAGAAGTGGAACAAGTCACAAGTTCTCAACACCTCCAACACATGGACAGCTTCAGAGGACAAAGGAAGGGCCATCGGCCAGAGTAGAAGGCCATCGGCCACAAGAAATGACCATCGGCCACCAATACTAGCCGATCGGCTGAAAAGATGGTCGGTCGGCCATCATTACTAGCCGATCGGCCAAAAATGGCAAGAATCTCCAGAATGCTACCACATGTCTTCCACTCAACACATTATCTTCTACAAAAGCCCTAGCTTCGTAGTTTCTCCATTTTAACTCAGTTTTTGCACCAAATGGAGGCATTTCTTGTCCAAAATCTCGCAAATTGGATTGCTAACTTGGATGGCTCGAAAAAATTAAATTTCTGGGGCTTTAGAATAAATACACTATTCACGCTGAGCCGCACCCCACTGCGTTTTCCGTTCCTCCATGCCGCGGCAAGGTGTTGGAATCCGGTTATGCACGTTTTTAGCTTTGGCGGACAAGAGATGTATCCCACTTTTGAGACTTCCAAGCTTTGATGGAATCTTAGAGAGATGAAGAAATCTTGCCCCAATTCCGCTTTGGCCACATCCAAACCTTAGGATGGATGTGCAGACTCACTTTGCATGACGCTCAGTCTTTCATCCGCGATGGAGAACTGGACATTCCGAGCCTGATTCGTCGGTTTTTTGATGCCGGTGACCGCGACGATCATCACTGGCAGGATTTTCGGTGACATGCCCTTTGCTTGTGCATGTTGTCTCATTTATTGCTTGCCCCAAGCTCTAATGGGTCTAGCGTCGGTTTGATTGAGGTTGCCCAAGGCTTAAAAGAGGGCAAGATCTGTATCGCCATGACACTAGCTGAGACGTTGATGGGTTTGGATGCCTTCCATCGCCGGGAGACGACTAGGTTCGTGGGGAGTCCACTACTGTAGCAGATAATGCTTCCCACCCCATCTCACATATATTTCTCACATCGCTCGGCCCTCAGGCTCGTATTTTCTCTCAAAACCCCTTTTCTCACTTTTCTCTCCACGTACACCTCTCTATTCTTTAATCTCTCATTTTTCATCGCTCTCCAGATATGGTTGATGGATAAGTTGACAGTTGTGGACTCATGCCCAGCATATTCAGCTCGCGGCTATTTCTTCCGATGACGTCTAGTCGATGCCCCTGATGAGGGATGGTGGCGCAAATGGATGTGCAGTTTGTCTGTTGCCAGTATTGCTTGGCACTGCCCCTAACTCAATTTATCGGCGATGGGCTACAGCATGACTCGCCAGCTTAGGATTCAGTTGATTGGCCCGACACACTGTGTCTTTTGCTTCCTATTTCAATTCTGGCGCCAGTTCGGACATGATCAGACATGCCCGGAGGAAGGGATAGAGTACCCTGTCGCATTTCCAGTCCGTGGCGCACAGCTAACTCGGTATGCCACAACATGGGGGATGAAAGAGCTTCTGGCCCCCGCTCCCACTTTCAGTTACACCCTCTCTGATGAGTGCATAGATTGGCTCAATGAAGAGGCACAGGTAGGGCCCACTTTGTCATCAGAGGCTTCCATCAGCTCGGGGAGGGGACGCAGGAGCACCTGACTATGCCCCGAAGTTATTGCTTTAATCAGTACTTTCAAGTTTTCTTTACGAATGTAAGAATAAAAGTAACTTCAACTTGTATTCGAGAGTAGGAGAACTCTATACTGAAATCAATATAATTGAAGGTTGTGGGTGCTGAAAATTTTTCGTTTGGTCCAAAAATGGTGTAAGTTGCAAAAAGATTAATTTGAGCAAAATCAACTTTTATTAAAACTTTTCAAAACCATTTTCGATATGGATCAGAACTGGACACGCTTGAGATCTGTCACTGAGATGCACAACCCCGGATCCCAGCAACTGGAAAGTTGCCCCTAGTCTAAATAGCACTGCACTAGAGATCACAACCGAGCTCTTGAATGCAGAATAGGCAAAGATGACCAACACGATCACACAGACAAAGTTGATTTGGAAGTGTTTATGGCTGGACTTCAGAATGAAGTTGCCTACGTATCCCGAAGATGGGAATCTAGCCTTACGTAGTTCGGCTCAGGTTCACTCGTGTATTAACACTCTCCTTTTACACTCTAACGTTTGCCTGGGCTGCCCTTTATGGGGTTTCAATCTTGCAAGCTTAGTTTTTATTATTTCAAATTTTCTGTGCTCTAACTTTTGCCTAGGTCTCCCTTTCGGGTTTTCGGCCTAGCGAGCCACTCAGGGATAGTATTTCTTCAACTTGTCCATGTTGATCGGTTGGGAGAACTCTAGGCCATCTAGGTCCATCAGAACGACAGCTCCACCCGACCAGATAGACTTAATGATGTAGGGACCAGTCCAATTAGGTCTGAACTTGCCCCTAGGGTCGTGGATAGGAGCTTGGTTGTCTTTGAGCACTAGATCCCCCTCTTTCAAATTCCGGGACTTAACCTTCTTGTTGAAAGCCCTGGCAATTCTTCGTTGATAACCCTAGACGTGATACAGTGCCTTTAGCCTTCTTTCATCAAAGAGCATGAGTTCTTCAAACCTACTTTGCTGCCAATTTGCCTCAGCTATCTGACACTCAGCTAATACCGACGGGACCTTAACTTCGATAGGCATAACATCCTCCATCCCATAAACCAAGGAATACAGAGTTGCCCCAGTAGAAGTTCGAATTGAAGTCTGGTAGCCCCAAAGAGCGAATGACATCTTATTTGGCCAGTCCCTGTAGGTTTCCATCATCTTCTGCAGTATGTGCTTGGTGTTCTTGTTGGCGGCCTCAACTGCTCCGTTCGTTTGCGGCCGATATGTATATGACTTATGAAAAGCCACATTGTACTTCTCCAACAAGCCGATCACCACTTTCTTGAAGTGGAAACCATTATATGAAATAATCTCATTCGAGACCCCGTAGCAACAGATGATGTTGTTCGTGATGAACTTAGCAACGTGCGATGCTTTCAACACCGCATAAGATTGGGCCTTAACCCACTTTGTGAAGTAGTCTATCGCTACCAGAATGTACTCATGCCCGTTCGACCCCTTTGGAGTGACAGCCCCAATTATATTAATCCCCCATATTGAAAATGGCCACGGTGAAGTCATGTTGTATAGCTTCGACGACAGAATGTTCATGCGATTTGCATGGATCTGACATTTGTGGCACCGCCGGACAAAGCCAATACAATCCTCCTCCATGGTTGACCAGTAATAACCCTGTCTAAGGATCTTTCGGGCTAGGATCACCCCATTCATGTGCGCTCTACACTCTCCTCCATGGATGGCCTCTATCAAGCGCTTGGATTCTTCAGTATCAACGCATAACTTATGCATCCCGAGATGGCCCATCTTGTACAATTTACCCCCGCAAACGATGAACTGTGCAGCCATTCTTTGAATTGCCCTCTTATTTGTGGCATTTGCCTCTGGTGGATACGTCTCTTCTTCCAAGAAGTTCCAGATGTCATAATACCAGGGATTCTCATCTTGTACCTCATCTATGGCAGCAATCAAGTCGTAGGCCGGCACGAATTTCTGTTCAATGATGATCGGACGCATCCGGACTCTAAAAGGGATGTCTATCATAGAAGATAGAGTTGCTAATGAATCAGTGAACCTGTTGTTCTCTCTTAATAGATGAGCGAAGTTCAGTTTCTCAAATTGAGGAATCAGAACGTGCAAGGTCTGGTGATAGATTGTTATCTTTTCTTCTTTAACTTTCTAATCTCTTTTAGCTTGAGATACAACAAGGTTCGAGTCCCCAATGACGTCCAACCATTTTGCCACTAGTTCCAGGGCGGCTTCTAGTCCAGCAATAGATGCCTCATACACTACCTCATTGTTCGATACTTTGAACCGGAGTTTGAATGCTAAGGGTATACGGGAATTGTCGGGTGCTATTAGCAACACCCCTATCCCATACCCGTATTGGTTTGATGCTCCATCAAACTACATCGTCCAAGTCTCTTCTTCGACATGCAGAATGGCCTCGCCTGGGAACTGATACTCAACTGTTTCATCCCCCTTAGACTGGGTGGTCGGCTAGGAACTCCGTTGCCGCTCTCCCTTTCACTGACTTGCGCATCATGTACTTCAGATCAAATTCGAAAAGTAGAAGCAACTAATGGGCTAGCCTACCTGTGAGTGCCGGTTTCTCGAAAAGATATTTGATGGGATCTAATCTCGAAACCAGTATTACAGTGTGAGCTAACAGGTAGTGCCTCAGCTTCCTGGTAGCCCATACCAAGGCCAGACAAGCCTTCTCCAGCGGAGTGTAGCGGGTCTCGTAATCCAACATTTTCTTGCTCAGGTAGTAGATAGCCTTCTCCACTTTGTCCTCAAACTCCAGTGCAAGCATGCAGGCCATTATAGTTTCGATCACTGATAGGTACAGAATCAATGGTTTCCTCGTCTCAGGTGGTGACAACACAAGTGGATTCTGTAGATATTGCTTGATCTGCTCGAAAGTAACTTGGCATCGGTCGTCCTATTAGAACTTCTTTCCTTTCTTCAGAAGACCAAAGAGTGGTTCACAAATCAAGGTTAATTTTGTGATAAACCGTCTTATGAATTACACTTTACCCAGAAAGCCTCGCACCTCATTTTTAGTCCTCGGTGGTGGCATTTCTAAGATGGCCTTGATTTTAGAAGGATCGACCTCGATACCTCTTTGTGGTAATGTAGACACCCCATTTTTGACCGTCCTCAAGACTTGGACGTCACCGTTTGAACACTCGGTGATTACCCATGTTTGTGTTCGTTTGGAGTTCCCGAAGGTCTCGGCTACGCGCCTTGCCTCAGGATCTCCGAACTTGACCATTTAGTGTCTGGTGTCACACCAAACACTTGTGTTTTGCCTTGGAAGGGGAGGGAATGCCTTGTGAGACATCCCCACACACCACCGGCAGTGGCTAGGGGCCACCGGCTGGTTTTTGCTTCCATCGGCAATCTTTTCTGCCGGTCCGCACATTTTGTTGCCGGTTAGCACTCTTTTTTGTCAAAATGACATTTTTGGGCAGCCGACCACTGTTCATCTACTTTATGTAGATATTTTGTGCCAGCTGTGATAGCTGGCACCAACTCTGCCTCCCTCCATACACGTGTATGGAGGGAGGCAGAGTTGGTGCCAGCTATCACAGCTGGCACAAAATATCTCCATAAAGTAGATGAACAGTGGTCGGCTGCCCAAAAATGTCATTTTGACAAAAAAGAGTGCTAACCGGCAACAAAATGTGCGGACCGGCAGAAAAGATTGCCGATGGAAGCAAAACCCAGCCGGTGGCCTCTAGACACTGCTGGTGGTGTGGGGGGATGTCTCACAAGGCATTCCCTCCCCTTCCAAGGCAAAACACAAGTGTTTGGTGTGAGCTGGACCATTTGTTCTTCAAAGGATCTTCAAGGGTGAGCACTTTACTTTAGATTCCCCAAACTTGCAATAGTTTTTTACCTATCTTGCTTGCTGATTTAGCTTTTGTGCATAACATAAAAAAAGCTTACATTTTCATGCTTTAGAACTTTGATTAAGGTTGTTTTGTGGTTTGAGTGCAAACTCACCTTATTAGGCTTTATTTGGCCCCTTTTGTGCTTCCCTTGTGAGGCCTTGTTTGCTTGAGTGTGTTGGTCTTTTCACCACTAAAAACCAGTTGATTTTCAGTGGTAAGGAAGGTGGTTTGAAGTCTTGCATAGGGGAGGGACACCCCTCTCCCTTCATTGTCTTATTTCCTTGCATTTTGGCTTAAAGGGTAACATGCATGCTTGCTTGATTTTTGCCTTATTTCAGAACTTTTTAGGTGTTTTTAGGTCATATGTAATCTCTGTTTTTGGTCGGATTTATACCTCTTTGCATGCTTAAAGTACTTGCTTTGCATTGCTCCTTTTGGCCTAGAAAGGCACCTTGTGTTTAGGCCATGATTCTTGCATACGTAGGCATAGTTTCATGAAGGTTTTGGCATCATCTTACCATGTTTAAGGTCTGTTGGCCCTTCATTTCAGCCATGCTTGCATAGTTTGATGTCGTCTCTTTATGTTTTGGCTTGTAAGCTTTGAGCATTTTGACCTCTAGCATGCATAACTATGATCATCCTCATGATTTGGCATCATTTAGGACCCCATTTCAGTCCACAAATCATGCTTGTATGCTTGCATTTGTGACCTCTTCCATGCCTTGAGGGTGCGCCCTTTTATGCCTATATATGAGCCTTGGTGCACACACCTCTTTGGAGCCACTTTAGCTGCCATATTAGGAGGGTTTGGAGTCCTATTTTGCGTGTAAAAATTCTGTTTTTACTTGTCTAAATCATGCCATGATTGGTCTTGTTGTTGGAAGTGAAGTGGCCCTTTTTGTGCCTTAGCCTTTGGACCATTGGATTGCTTGTCGACATAGGCTTTTGTCCACCCTTTTAGGCATTTTTGGCCGCTGTTTTGGGGTGGATTAAGGTCTGCCTCTTTATGGTTTGAGGTCCCCCTTGCATACTTGTCTTATGACCATTGCATGATTGCTTCATTAAGTGTTGTAATTTTTTTGGTCCCATTGCTTAAATTGTTCGTATTCGCATTGCATTTCGCATGCCTAGCATTGCATACTGGCCATACTAGTTGCATAACATTTGGCATGCTTTGCATTTCCATCTCATTGTTGCATTTTGAGCCATGTTTGCATAACATGCATTGCACTACTTGGTTTGGGGTGTCAAACTAAGTGTTGAAGGTTAAGGGGCGTTCATACCATAAGTGATGGAACGCGCCTTAACTTCCGGTCGCCGGGGCCTTTGACTTCGACATGATAAGGCTTTGGTCCTCATTTGTATGTTGCATGCATCTTTACATCAAGTGGCAAACTTGATCCCTTGGGCTATCATGCACCATTGATGGCTCGAGGATCGAGGGCCATGCTTCCCTGAATTCAAAGCATGATAGGAAGCATGACCATGCTTACATGTGCCTGAATTCCCATGCCATACTGTCTGTCCTCTATTTGTTGTCAAAACTGTCT
Organism: Camellia sinensis; assembly: GCF_004153795.1. Taxonomy (NCBI): domain Eukaryota; kingdom Viridiplantae; phylum Streptophyta; class Magnoliopsida; order Ericales; family Theaceae; genus Camellia; species Camellia sinensis. The sequence continues at coordinate 313,485 of NW_021027391.1, read as the reverse complement.
TCTGCAGGAGGTTTTTGCTGACCGGCATAATTCTGCGCCGGCCGGCAATCTGTTTACAGCCGATAGATCCAAAAACGGCCGGTGGAAATTGTGCACTGCCGGTGGGAATTCCCCCTAGCCGGTGGTACTCTGCAGCATTCAAGGAACCTGTCCTAGGGCTTTGGGAATTTTCAGAGAAGCAGGGCAGTATAAACAGAGGTGGCAGTGATGTGTTACGGGTTTTCCAGGCGAGCCGGGTTTCGAGCATGCATCATTCGCGCATCCCGAGGCAGAGGCTGCGGCCATCCCTTTCCTTTCTTTTTGCAATCTTCCTATTAAGCAAATTAGAATTTCTGTAATAATTTTATTTGCTTATTATTTGGATTGTAATATTTATTTCTATGCTCCGAGCGAGGGCAAATCTGTAATAAGTGTGGGTGAGTGTGTGTATGTCTTCCAATCCCCACTTCTTTCTTCCCTTTTATTTACCTGCTTATGATGGTAGATTAGGGCACGTTTAAATTAGCATACCTCATGTAATGCATGCGTGCATTCATCCATTTGTTCTACATGCACCGGGCTCGGCGCATCATTCTAACCACATCTGTATTTCAAATTCCAAATTGAATACATGTTGGTGTGACAATCAATGTGGTGTCACATATTAACTCGGCTTCTCGTATTGGTCGGGAGGTTAGCCTGAGCCTTATACATAATAGATAGACAAGTCTATTGTATGCCTATAAGTGCTGAGTGTGATGTCGGAAGAATTTGTCATGGATCTCGTGAACTTCGGCCAATGTATTGCTAACTAGTTTAGTGTCGCTCTCCTATTTGCATGGAGTACTCTGAGAGTGAAATTACATTATGCACTTTTAAGCCATATCGCATGCACTAAGGTGAATGAGAGATCACCATGAGTGCTGGGTTTTAAGAGGATAAAGGCACTGATTCGGAGGACACAGTTCAAAATTTGTGGTTGGCCGAGCTAGTGTGGCCGGATCGGCCACCTTTTTCGGGCAGGCCGGACCACCCCTGCCCCTTCCATTGCAAAAGCTGGTCGGCTCGAGTGTTTAGTGGTCGGCCATCAAGAGGGAGGGTTTGGGCCTGTAGGTCATTGTTGTCTAGATGCATCTCTAGAGAGTGAAGTCTTCCACAGGCTCATGGCTTTAATTGTGCTTCATATGAATGACATTTATGGGGGCCACGTATAATGGTGCAGAAGTGCCTTGTGTGCTGTGAAGGTTGGTAGGTGTTTTGTAGTTTGCGCGAGAAACTCGTGAGAAATCCGTATTTGTCAGTTTTCCGTCCTACTTGCGAGTCGCAACTATAGCCATAAATTCGTTCTCTATCCGGAACAAAAGGATTATGCCTCATAGCTTATTTTCCAATTGGCTAATCTTAGTCTATACTTGTTTTGTTAGACCGCGCCATGTAACATCAGTAGGTAGTCTCTAGGTCATTATAGAGAGCGCGGTTGTATAAATGCACATTAGCTCTTATAGAGGTTGCATAGATTGTTATATCGGAGCGTGATAAGATAGCGGAGTCTCGTTACGTGTCCGTGATACCAAGTTTGGTTCTAATTTGTGGGTGCGAGTATGGACTGAGTGCTCATGTCTGACCTTTGCTCACTGGAGTTGGTTATACCTACTAGCTTCGCTTCGTGAGCTCGAACGAACTTAACTTCCTCGTGGTTATGACGCGACACATTTGCTTTTATGAGATTTGTTTTAAGTTATTTTCTTTTATATTCTTAGTTGGTAAACTTGCTCTAATTTTTTCTTTCTTAGTAAGTTTTGCTTTTTGCTCATCTACAGGCTTGGGCAATTTTCAAGGCACGATTTCTCATATAATCCATTTTTTTGGGTTGGGCTAGGCCTATCTAAATGGCGATGCGATGCGGCACCGAAGAAGCAAGAGCGATTCCATAAATACATATCTACCCTCTTTCTTTTGGAAAATAAAATATTTAAATGTGGCGCACTCTGTTATCTGCAAAGCTGAGTCCATTGTGTTTTTCAGGCACTTCTTTCTCAAAAAATCTAATTTTTCAAAGCGACTTTACCTGGGATCTGGATCTCTTTTTGGTTCACGCATTTATAGAATCCGTTTGACACAAATCGGTCCGACATTTTACTATAACTAGCGGAGGTCGCGGCGAGCTGCGGAGACGACGTGCTACATGTTCTCGAAAATTAAAATAGTGTTCAGCATATTGTAAGATGCGCGAACAAACTGTGCTGAGCGGAGTCCCACGCGGGCAACGCTTGTACGTGCCACAGTTAGTGTCATAGGACGAACACTAGGGTCGGGGATAATTAATATAGCAGAAGGGAGAGACTTGACCTCGAATCTTTTTGTGTGATTTATCTTCCAAGACATTTGACTATCAGGTTAATGGTAGTTGTCTCATATGGAGGCCCATGCATTCTCGCATTTGCTATTGTGCGTGTCAACCCTCATGGAACACCCATGTCGTGTTCTCGCGGATCTGCCAATTCCCGCCTCTCTGAGCTTCTGTTTGGCCGGAGCGGGCTTGTTCTTGGCATCAAGGCTCTACGACCCACTAAGGTTTCAGACCCCGACGTTATATGGTGCTCATAATGATATTTGAGTATGTGCGCGAACCACTAAACCACCCCTGGTCGATTTAACCGAAGAGGCTTCTTTTCCTCGGGGCATCACCTCTCCGACCCATTCGACCTAGGTCGCATATTTGGATTTCCACTAGTGACCAATTCCAAAATGGGCCTAAGGACAGGGTTGACTTTCCAGGAGTTTACCCGATTCTGCTCTACGCGTGTTTTGATAGAGCAACGTGCCGCAGTTGCATAGTGAAACCTGCTCTTGTCAAAATATGGAACAGTGGAACCTACCCGCATACATAGGGGTGTTTTGGCGTCTCTTTACTTTCGCATGTGCTTTTAGCAATAATATCTTCTACAGGCGCGAATAAGGCTATATATCAGTTGCAAGTCTTAAGCTCATCGACCTAAGGCCACCGAAGTCAAGCTCTTCCAGTCTCAGCGTTACTGAGATAAATACTAGTATATCCGCGGGCTCCAGGTGTTCAAAGTGTCTTGGGCGAACCAGGCGTTTCGCTCTGGGACGGGAGGACAGTGATCAGTCATCAATCGGCATACTAGTCGTGTCTCAGCCTTTAGCGCGGACTATGTCACTCTCATGGCTATCACCACAATTGGGTAGGTATCTCGCTATGACCGCGTTTTGGGCTGTCCGGTGTTAGTTCCTATTTCACTGCTTTATTCTATATCTCTGGGGTATTGACTGACGGTCCGCATGTAAGCTCGGGATTGCTTCCAACCCGGTGGAGATATTCCCCAAGCACTCTGGATCAGAGGTCGTCGGGCCTCCATCGATCGAGATTGAATAGCAGTGGCAATCGGGTGTACTCCTCTCTAACCCGGTACTGAAGAGACTGGAAGATGACTATATAGCCGCAGAGAGGCATCTGGAGACAATACGAGGAGTATGTCGGTCTGTTCTAGATACTGACAATTGCGAGGCCTTTAAATTACTTTATATGCCCCTCACTCTGCATGTGACATGTAAGGACTCCAGGGATTACACGGTAAGCTTATCCACACACTTGGCAGGGAAATGGTAACACATACCAGGCACAAATTCAAGTACATGATTACAGAGATTCAGTATACGCTAGTCTAAGAATGAGGATGGATTTTTTCCGAGGTACTCAAGAAAGCATTGGTAAATGACTGCATGGTAGGATGCGTCCGACAGGCAGGAATTCGCCAAACAACAAGCCACAGTTCAATGGGTGAGATGCGGAGTTAATTTCGTGGTGAGATGTGCCACGAGAAGTAAGGGTGCTTCTTCCGGGCGTCAGCTTCACAGTCACAGGGCCCTCCTCCGAGGTATACGGGTTCCAATACACCTGAACGCGACGAC
>NW_021027391.1:240370-286026 GCF_004153795.1 Camellia sinensis | reverse complement strand
TAACAAGAAGGTTAAGTCCAGAAATCTAAAGGAAGGGGATTTGGTACTATATGTGTTTAATCGGTATCCGGAACCGATTACTCTAGTCAGAAGACGTTCTGTGATGTGTTCTATGGGATGTACCATTATTATGTTCTGATATGAGAATAATTATGTTCTGGTCTATTTTCTGCTTATGATATATTCGGATTTCGTTCACTAACCCGTTTACCTTAATGTTATTCATTGGGCTTTAGCTCATTGTGTGTATATATATGTATAGGTGAGCATTCTGGAGCCCGAGCCTGAAGGCTTTTTGTCTGGACCTGTGTTCTGTTGTCAGCCAACCATTGTGCCTTACGTGGAGGTTCCCGAAGTGTGTTTAAGTTCTGTTGTTTCTGTATATATAAGACTCAGTTGTTCTGTTGGCTGTACTTAAGATACTTTAATGTTTGTGGGTATAACGTATGAATGACTTTTGATTATGTATATAAAGTTTTTAAATATTCCGTTTCATATAAGTTAGCACAGCTCATTGGACAACTATATTTATGTATTTATTTCCGCTAGCCCCCTTAATCTTGTTAATCTGTTCAGAGGCCTTCGGTAGTCCAAGGATTTCTGGCCAGTTACGATACTAAACCTATAGAGACAGGTTTGGGTTGTGACAGGTGCAGGGTGGAAGAGACCGCCTTTACCTGGTGCAGCCACGGCCGCCCTAGGAGTAGAATGAAGGTGGCCAGAACATCCAAGACATGAAAATCAATATCCTGTTGCCCCGGACCAACCTGAGTCTGAATCTGTATAGTCCTCATCATCTCTCGGCTGGTATTATCGTAGGCCCGTATCACCTGGACAGTAGGCACAAAATCCACAAGTTTTAACCCGATAGCATATGTCGTTCTCGACGGGCACACATTGATAGCAGATGATGTGTTAACAAGGACCACAGGTATCCATTTCTCTCTACACTCGACAAAGATATGGAGCGGTTTGTTATGATATGAGCCCTCAGGCGGCAGTTCCTTGTCGGTGAAGGTCAAGGTCGGGAAAGCTCCTCCCGGGAGAACCAGCCTTACTAACTGTTCGGGTGTGGTATCGATTGAAAGTTTCGCCTTATCCATGGCAGAAAGGATAGCTTGTCTGTGAACTCTTGAGGCCATAAGCAGTCCCCAGATGGAGATGTCTACTTGGATTTTCTTAAGTTGTTTCGGCACAACCTCCTCCTCGAGCAACTTTTTCTTCTACCTCTCCGCTTTTTTGTCCTTTTCGGATGCCTCTGGTTGATCCAAGTATGGGGGCTTGAAATACCGCCCACTCCTGGTCATATGGTCAACCTCTTCAACATACCAGGTGTCATCCGGCTGGCTCTGTCCCCAATCTTCGTCAGTGTGGGCAAGACGTAAGTCGTCATCTTCCCACCACATCCCGTCGGCAACCGACAGACAGCTGTCCGGTTTCGTTGCAACTATTCCTGTGCTCACAGCACATTCCGTTCCCGCAGGGGCTTTGGCCTTCCTAGCTCTCTCAAGATCTTCGATCTTTTCCTACTCAAACTGCTTCAGTGCAGCATGTTGTTCAGTATCTTCTGTGCTCAAACTGCCCCGGATCCCGAGCAAAATTCTTAACACCGGTGCTCTCCGGTGATCCCTACTGATTCTCGGTCATTCCGGCCACTGCTAATGTCCCCGTTTCTGATGATGTCTGTTCTGGCTGAGATTCTTCAACAACATCCGGCTGGTCACTAAGCCACCCAGCATTCTCTATCAATCCATCCAAGTCAAACCAATTGATGTTTACATCCCCTGAGTCCTGCTCTTCAAAGAACTGCAGATCTGCAATGTCCTCTTCCAACTCTACTAGGTCATCTAACCCCTGATTAGGTCTATCCTCCCGAACCACACTGATCTCTGCCCCAACTAGTAACTCTACCCTCAGTTTAACCTAATCTGTTAATGTGATGTAACCACTCGAGTTATATGCAAAGCTCACAGACCCCTCAGGCCCTGAATCAACATTCCCATTTGCCTCCAAAGTCATCCTGGTTCTGTGTTCGATAGTCACCACCACCAATTCAGGTTGGGTTTGGGAGGTGCTCAACATGCACAAGTCTGTGTTGTCCGGGACGAACACCTCAGGCTTGGGTAGGTAGGAGGGTGTGATATATATGCTAGGGTCGTATGACACAACCCCAGCTTGGATCAGGTTAATGCGTTTAGGCGATGGAGCTCGGTTATGTGGTGGGAGAGGGTTGGTTGTCACATTAGGTTTTTCTGGAGGTGCGATCACCCTATTGTCAACGAGATCCTAGATCTCATGACGTAGTCTATAGCACTGGTGGGTGTCGTGACCATGCTGTTGGTGAAAGGCATAGTATTTGGCTGGGTTATGAGAAGCAGGAAGTTTGTCTGGTAATGGCCGCCGCTCTAGGGGCTTCAAATGCCCTTTCCTGACTAAAACCTCCAGAGCTTTGGATAGGGGCATGTATAGTAGAGTAAAGGTTCTCTGGCCTTGGGGTGGATATCTGGCTGTTTGTGAGCTGGTACCAAATGCACCGGTGAATGGGGTGGCTGTAAGTGTTTTTGGAGTGGTGGTGGTGACCATGCCTACATCAGAAGTTCTGGCAGCTGCAGCATTACTCGTGCTTGCATTCGTACTGCAGGTAAATGCCCTCTTGGGCTACTCTCTCTCGTGGTCAATGAGACCCTGCTTTATGGCATCCTCAATATGTACCCCAATCTCGTGTAAATCGGCAAAGGTGGGAAGGGGTAAGACGATCATCTTTTGCATCAGCTTAGGTTGGAGGTTGCGCATAACCATCCGTATCTGATCCTTGTCGACCGGCCTGATGGTCATCATAGAAGCTTTGGCCCTCTAACGGGTTACAAAGTTGGAGAAGCCCTCTTTTGGCTCCTGTCTAGTTGTCTCGAGATCACGAGTTGTGATCTTGATCTGCGCGTTGTAGGAGTATTAAGCTACAAAGGCCTCAGCCATCTCCTCCCAACTTCTCTTGATAGAGTCCTCCAGCTTTGCGTACCAAATAGCCGTAACACCCGACAGGGTCCGGCCGAAGAAGGAAAGCTTTTGCAATCTGGAGAGGCCCATTGGCCTTAGGATATCTGAGAACAGCCGCAGGTGTACCATGGGATCTCCAGAACCATTAAATCAGTCTATATGTGGCATCTTGATCCTGTCCGGCAAAGTAACCGCTGAATCGGTGTATCCATCCTCTATATCCAGAATGGAATTAACGCCTTAAGCCTTCTTGAACAGTTTTTCTAGCTTGCTCACTTTTAGCGCTGTTGGATCCACCTCAAATTCAAATGGTGCATCCCCTAGATTAGCCGGTGCTTTGGACAGCTTAGGTAGGATTGGGGGTGAAACTAGCCCCATTGGGACGCCCATATTTTCCTAGACATTTGCAGTCTCCCCGAGTGTTGGAACTCTAAGCGGGGGCGGGGGTGGATGCGAAGCAGATGCTCCAGCTTGCTGTGGTTGTTGTTGTTGCTGAAGTCTGGCAATTAGTTCCGTCTGTTGAGCCACAACCTTTGCTTGATGTGCGGCAAACTCTGCTTGGCGGGCAGCATCCCGTTGCATGACTTGCATAGTCTCTTGGAGCTAACGCATCATGTCCTCCATACTTGCCATAAGGTGATAATCTAACTGAACAATAGGTATATCTCTCTCTGCGGCAGAAACTAAAACCTCAACCTGACTACTCACTGGCAGGGTGGATAAGGACCACTGATCCGATAACCGCTGTACTGATGAACTGCGCCTGACTGACCTCCGTCTAGTAATCGGGGGTAATGAAAGGAACACTGGTTGTCTGTCTATCAGATCCTCGGATCGATGAAGTCTTCAACCTCTAACCCAGAGTGCTTAGGGAATATCTGCCTGCTGGAAGCAATGATGCTAAACTACCCTACAAAAAGATAAATAAAGCATAATAAAGAAACAATAAGTAGAAAAAACGGATAGCACTTCTGCTTAAATTTAAGACAACACACAGTTGACAATCACAAGCTGAAAGAACCATTCTCAAACACTGATCACTGTTCTCAAATCTCTGCCTCAAATCTGATACCCTCAGGTAAAACTGATTCCCCCAAATACTGATGCCCGCATGCCTGATTCCCAAACTTGCAAACTGATACATGCATTCCTGTAGAGGCACACTCTAAAAGCACATAGCAAGCAAGTGAGAGCCAAAACACCCCTATGCGGGGGTAGGGTTTCCCTGTCCTATCTTGTCAGGAGCTAGGGTTTCACTACACACACAGCGGTTTCAAACAACCTACAATCGGGTAAGCAACCTGTCTTAGCTTGGAATGGTCACTACGGATTCCGATATGCAACTAGGACGAATGGTCAAAAAGGGTGCCTCGGTGAAAATCGAGGTTTTTGTTCCCATCGTGGCAGAGCCCATAACCGGTCAGCTTTATGGCACGCAGCCTCCGACAAATCGTTCAGGAATAGCAGACGGCAAACACAGTGTCCTAGGCGCACCAATGCAAATGCAATGCAAAGAAACACATAAGTGTGAACAAAACAACATATCATGATGTTCAAGTCAAGTTCTCTAAATCCCCAGCAGAGTCGCCAGAAACTGTAGACCGTCCGAACTCCGCTCCGCGCGCGAGGTCACGAATTATTGTTCTTAGCTACTACAGTTCAGACTCATGTCACGGTTCTGAATCTAATCTCACAAAGTGCAATGTAAGACTGATAAATCACCAAAGAGTCCAAATCCGGCAAATCATTTTGGAAAATTGATTTTAATAAAAAAACGCCAAACATGGACTGCTTTACCAGATTTCAGAGTCGCCACCTAAACATTTTGTTTTGGGGAAATTTAGGAAACCTTGACTCGTGCCTAAGGCCACGTGTCCGTCATCACCAAAGTTGCCTCGGCTCGGGAACTTGGGTACAAGAGCGAAAGGTCTTGAAATGAGCACCCCCGCTCCCCCGATCAAAGGATCGGACTCTACTAATCATGAAATGTTGTTTTTGAAAACACATGCATTCTTATTCTGATTATTAATCTAGAATTACTATGTGATGGGCACAACATACAAGTATAGACTAAATCACTCAAATTGGAACAAAACATCTCATGTTTGTTTTTCGAAAATGGTTTGAAGTTGCTACTCGCAAGTAGGCTAAGTCGCGGATTTGCCACCCTCAAGTGGGCTTAGAAAACATGATGATTTGCCACTTCAAGTGGGCTTAAAACTCGCATTTGATGGATTGTCCCAATTCAGGCAATCAAGCCTCCACCCACAGGCATTCATGCAGTTAAAACACTTAAGCAGTCAGCCTCATGGCAAGCATGCTATCATGGCAGTCACTTACATACATGCAAGGATGCTAAAGTATAAACACTCACAGTGTACCCCAAGCCAAAACAGAAGCTAGTTAGTAATCATGCATGATCCTAGCTATGTTAAGATGCCTAATGCAACACAAGCAAAAATGCAACTAAAATAGGCTCGACTATTCTAAGATGGCATATGAATGCAACACTCGATAACATGCTTTGAAACATGTATTCAAGGAAGTATTGAAATTCAATGAGGTTTGTATGATGCGCTGAGCCTAGTGCACGCAAGACAAATGAATGATGCATGCATGCAAGCATAAGGATGCTAATTAAGATATGCCTTAAACTAAGCATCGAAAGCTGGTAAATAAAAGGGAGAAAGAAATGGGGTTGGAAGACATGCATCACACACACGCACACTTATTACAGAATTTTCCCCCTCGACGGAGGGTCCGAATAAATCAACTAACTAGCTACGCTAAGCTAATTAATTACAAGTAAACTAATTAACTAATTCTAGCTAATTAAATATTACAATTCAATTTGAAACAAATAGCTAAGTGCATTAACTGCTTAAGTACATAACCAAATAATTAACTAGCTAAGCAAAGCAGTTAAAAGGAGCCTCGGGGTGAGGGGTGTATGCATGCTCGGTCGGCTTCGCTCGGAAATCCACTACCTTGCCTCGTGATGTCTCTATTTGCACTCTTTTAGACTTCTGAAAATTGTGCCAACTTCCAAGATGCTTCTGATCCACCTTATGACCATGCTGAGGGGTGGTCGGCCAAGAGGAATGGCCATCGGCCAAAGTTAATGGTCATCGACCACTTTTGATAGCCGATCGGCAGCCTTTCATGGCCGGCCGGCAGCTCTGATGGCCGGTCGGCCACTGCTTCCTGCAAATTCTCCTTTTTTACTGCAACAGAGCACTAACAGAGGCATGGCAGTGTATTCACAAGAAAATGTGTGTGCAACCACACTTCTTATCATGTCCTAAGCTCAAAGGAGTGTAGTACTCGGCTCTCGAGCCATCAATCATGCATCTCAATGCGTGATGGCCAAAGAGGTCGAGTTGCACAAATCAATATCAATGAATGCACACAAATAACACATAAGACTCAATGAACCTCCACCTTATCATACATGATCAAAGGTGTCGGTGACCTAAGGAATGAGGCACGTTTCATCACTTTGAGTATGGAACGTCCCTCGTTCCTCGTGTTTCGATTGACGTCCAACCCAAACACAATGCAACACACAACATGCTAACACAATACAATGCAACAACATGCAAACAGCAATGCAATGCAACAACATGAAAACAACATGAACATGGAAAGGGCTATATAATGCAATACTCAATGGACCAAACCAACCTTAGACAAGCCTCATGCATGCCAAGACAATGGCCAAAACATGCTGAAAATCAAGTCCAAAAGCAAATACAAGCATGCATACACATTAGTTCACAAACAAGGCATGAAGACAACAAATCTCAAACATATTGAAGAAGTGGAAAATGTGAGAGTGTGGCAATGAAATAGGCTCTGAAATCATGTAAGGAATGATGCCAAATCATGCACATAACACAAGCATAGCATGCTAGAAGGCTCAAAGCTTAAGGCTAGCAAAGGGACTTGCACCATGGCCATATCAATCGAGCCCCAAAGGTCCAAGGTGACTCAAAACAGTCCCAAGGCAGGTCAAAACAAGGCCAAAACATGCGTGGACTAGAGCTAACACATGTTAGAATGGGAGGCATAAAGCATGACGCATGCAAGGCCAATGAGGAAGATTACACTACACCTACCAAAACTAAGCATGAGATGACTTCACCAACCAAAAACAGAGTTACTCGCAAGTAGGCTAAGACGTGGATTGCCACCCTCGAGTGGGCTTAGAAAACATGATTTTGTCACTATCTAGTGGGCTTAAAACAAACATTTGATGAATTGTCCCAATTCAGATAACCCAACCTTCACCCACAGGCATTCAAGGTAGTTATATCACATAAGCAAATAGTCTCATGGTAAGCATGCTATTCATGGCAGTCACTCACACGCATGCAAGGATGCTAAAGCATAAAACTCACCGAGTACTCCAAGCCAAAACAGAAGCTCATTAGAAATCATGCATGATCCTAAATACACAGAAATGCCTAACGCAACACATGCAAAATGCAACTATAGCAGGCTCGGCTATTCTAAACATGGTATATGAAATGCTACAGCGAATCATGTATTCAACTTGGAATTGAAATACAAATGCAGTTAGTATGATGCGCCGAGCCCGGTGCATGCAAAACAGATGAATGAATGCAAACATGCTATCATACTGTATGCTAATTGAAATATGCCCTAATCTAACCATTATAAGCGGGTAAATAAAAGGGAAGAAAGACATGGGGTTGGAAGACATACATTACACGCACGCACACTTATTACAGTTATGCCCCCGCGCAGAGGGTCCAAATAAATAATACAGTCCTGAATAAAAGAATAGTACAGTCCAAATAATACAGTCCAAATAATGTACAAATTCCTAATTAATTTACAAATTAACTAAAAAAGATGTAAAACTGGCATGCAAGCCAGGGACTGTCTTGACTCCGCTCCAGATGATGAATGACACATGCCCGGGTGTCTTTGCGCGGAAATCCACGGCGATGCCCCGATTAGCCTCTGTTTGCACTTTTTCTTGAAATGCGCGCCAAACTCTGGAAAGTTGCTGATTCTTGATTTTTTTTGCTGCAATAGAGAGCAGGAAAGGGGCATAGCAATGTATTTCACAAATATATGCATGCCTCGATCCTCGTGCAACCAATCACGCATATCGATGCATGATGGCCGAGGAGTTGAATTGCACAATTCAATGTAGAATGAATGTACATGAAAACACAACAAAACCTAACTCCATCATGGATGATCTGAAGTGTCGGTGACTGGGGAATTGAGACGCGTTCCGTCACTCGGAGTACGAAACGCACCTCGTTTCCCGCGCCCGGGCTAACTCCTATTCCGAACACGATGCAATATGCATGACATGCATGAATGCAACTAAGATACAGCCTAGCATGCTCAATGCTATGAAAATGAGATGCCTCGAAATGCATGCACACGAGCACACAAACCGAGGAAATGCATGAATGCGATCTAAGATACAACCTAGTATGCACTATGCTGTGAAAATGAGATGTCCCGAAATGCGTGCACACGGGCACGCAAACCGAGAAAATGACATATGCAATGCAAATGACATGGAAATATGATATGGGCTTACACTAACATGAGAGTAACATGAGAGAGCCTCAGCCACACTCACATAAGAGGCCGATGGATTAAAATGATGTGCCTCGAAATGCGTGCACACGGGCACGCAAACCGAGGCGATACGCAATGCAATATGGCTAAAATGGCATATAGAATGCAACATGGACTTATACTAACATGAGAGAGCCTCAGCCACACTCACATAAGAGGCCGATGGATTAAAATGATGTGCCTCGAAATGCGTGCACACGGGCACGCAAACTGAGGCAATGGCATATGCAATGCAATGGCATAGAGAATGATATGCAAACATGATAATGGAATTTCAGCACTGAAATGTGGGGGAAAACAGCCCCGAAATGAGGCGAAAGTACACCCGATGCATGGAATAGTCCCGAAACATGAATTTTGGCACCCGAAATGGCCTATAGCTATACCAAACATGCACAATACGGACATGCAATGAATAGACAGTAGCAAGGCAGCCCCAAAATAAGCATTTTTCCAGTTCAAAGCATGGCCAAACAGCAAACATGAATAGGGCAAAACTAGTATGCAAAAATGGCCCTAAATATGAGATTATGAAGCAACTCACAGCTGCTGACTCCAAATAGGTTAGGGCCCTTCAACAACATTGAAGAGGGGCCCAAAATATGCACATTTACAGAACTGTAAAAACCCCAAAAACAAATATTGGTATGGCTAAGCTCTTATGCAAGAAATGGGCCAAAAGGTGGCCAAAGAAGCAAGTATACAAAAAATTCATCAAACAGCCAAAGACCCTTAATGAAACATGACAAGGGGGTCAAAATATTGCTGTTTTTAGTTTGGACCAAAGTCCAAAAACAGCAACATCAGGGGCTGCCAAGGCATGCAAAAATGGGACCCAAAAGAGAATATAAAGGCAAGTATAGCATGGAGGTCCCAAACAGTGTTGAGCCCTTCTTCAATGTTGAAGAGGGACTCAAAATAAGCCTATTTACAGTTTACATCATGCTCCAAAACAGATCACGTATAGGCCAAGAATAACATGCAAGATAATGGCATTAAAGGGGGGTAATGAAGCAAGTGCAAGCTACTGTCCTCAAACAGCAAGAGGTCCTCAATGAAACATGAAGAGGACCTCAAAATATGATGATTTACAGTTTGGGTCGGAGCCCAAAAATGCAAGAAACTATGGCTTAGATATGAAGCAAGAAAAGACTAGAAAAGGGAAGAGGAGGACTCACCCTTGAAGACCAGCAAACCAGCACCTCTTGGACCAAGTTTAGGTGCTCCTAAGCTTTGAAGAACAGCCTCAAGTTGCTGCAATGGAGTAAGGATGCCTTGTGCTATGATTTGATGAAGAAATGGCCCAAGAACAAGGGTGTTTGATCACTCTAACACACCCAAATATAGAGAGAGAGAGAGAGAGAGAGATAGAGAGAGAGGGTGATATATATGTTATATGTATGTATTAGGTCTGGTTTTGCTGAACCAAAACAATGGAGGAGGATGGCTTCCTTTTATAGAGAAAGGAAAATGACATAAAGCTTCTCAAAGAAGCTATACAAAAGGGTCAAAGGGACCAAGCTTCTAAGAGAAGCTAATGCAAAGGTGCAAGCTTCTTGAGGAAGCCAAGACAAGGGGTCAAAGCTTCCTCAAGAAGCTTTGAGCAAAGGGTGCAAAAAGAAAGGGTCAAAAGGTGTGCAAAGGGTGCAAAACAGCCATACACGTGCATGGGGAGCAGGGTTTGTGCATTCCAGCTGCCACAGCTGGCTTCCATTCAATCTGTAGAATACTCCGGAAGGTCATCGGCTAGCAAAAAAGGTCGGTCGGCTACTTTAATCTGCCGGTCGGCAATCTATTTGGCCGGTCGGCCATCTGTTCTAGCCGGTCGGCCATCTAGCATAATGTTTGGCCGGCCGGCAGGAAAAATCTACTCTGCAGGTTCAACTTCAAACGGGCATAACTTCTTCATATGAACTCCTTTTCATGTCAATCTTGTATCCAAATTGAAGCCCCGGAAGTAAGCTTTCCAATGGCACCAGCCTTGCATCAAAATTCCAACTGTACAAATAGTTATGCTTATTTTGGTGAAGGCTACTCAGTTTCGGTCCAACCGGGATGATGCCCAACTTCAACCAATCATATCTCCGCCCTCCGGACTCGGATTTAAGAGATTCTTGAATGAAAAATGAAGCCCCGGAAGTCTTCTTTCCAACGGTGGTGGCCTCATAGATTAAATCCAAGTGTATAGACTGATAAGCATGATTTAGCGAGGACTGCCCGTCCCTCTCCTAGCGATTCTTGCCTATCTTCTTCTCCAACTTGGCTTCTCCCCTCTTCTCCTCTTTTCTTCAACTTCAAACCCCTAAGCAAGGTGTTTTGAAAGTTTTTTCAAAGATTTCGTCTCTCTTTCATTCATTTCCACCTTGTCCTTGCTCGGTTTATCGAAAAGCGCATTTTTTGACAAAATGTGAGCCTCGGAACATCGTAGAAATTTTATTTCAAAAATGTTTCAAAAGAGAGGGTTTTAAGGTCTAAAAACCATTCAAAATAGCTTTGGTCTAAAATGGGGTGTGAAGTTGGGATTTGTCTCTCTTCTTGCCGAAGAAGTTGAACCTTTGCCCTGCACACCTTTCTCTACCAAGTAAACCATCAGTAACGCCCAAGTCTTATGGGCTGTCAAAAATAGGGTGTCTACAGTGACCTAAGGAATGAGGCATGTTTCATCACTTTGAGTATGGAACGTCCCTCGTTCCTCGTGTTTGGATTGATGTCCAACCCAAACACAATGCAACACACAACATGCTAACACAATACAATGCAACAACATACAAACAGCAATGCAATGCAACAACATGAAAACAACATGAACATGGAAAGGGCTATGTAATGCAATACTCAATGGACCAAACCAACCTTAGACAAGCCTCATGCATGCCAAGACAATGGCCAAAACATGCTGAAAATCAAGTCCAAAAGCAAATACAAGCATGCATACACATTGGTTCACAAACAAGGCATGAAGACAACAAATCTCAAACATATTGAAGGAGTGAAAAATGTGAGAGTGTGGCAATGAAATAGGCTCTGAAATCATGTAAGGAATGATGCCAAATCATGCACATAACACAAGCATAGCATACTAGAAGGCTCAAAGCTTAAGGCTAGCAAAGGGACTTGCACCATGGCCATATCAATCGAGCCCCAAAGGGCCAAGGTGACTCAAAACAGTCCCAAGGAAGGTCAAAACAAGGCCAAAACATGCGTGGACTAGAGCTAACACATGTTAGAATGGGAGGCATAAAGCATGACGCATGCAAGGCCAATGAGGAAGATTACACTACACCTACCAAAACTAAGCATGAGATGACTTCACCAACCAAAAACAGAGTTATGGCATGGCAAAATAAGATCAAATACACACTGAAATGGTAGCCCAAAAGCCTAGGCAAGATGTCATACATATTGGCTCATGTTTAAGACATAAAGCACAAACCCTCCAAAGCATTGAAAGAGTGAAAGATGAGAGAGTGTGACCACACTACACACCCTGAAATCACATACCAAATGATGCTAAATTATGCAAATAGCGCAAGCAATGCATGCTAATGACATGGAAACTCAAAGCTAGTGAGCGAGATTGCATTATGGCTATACAAAGCAAGGCATGCATGACCAAAACAACTTAAAACAGAGCTTAAGCATGGAAAAACATGAGTAAAAGCTTGCTGGAGTGGAGCCAAAAAACATGCTAAAAAGATGGTTCAAAGCATGATACATGTTAAGGAAATGGGGAGGATTGCACTACAAGTTCAAGGAGCACGTAAGAGGTAATCAAACCAAAAGGCACAGAAACATGCCAAGATAGAGCCTCAACATGCTAGAAAGACATGCTACCTTGCAAAGCTACAAGTAGGATTAAACTACAAGTATAAGAAGCATGCAAGAGGTGACCAAGACAGCCAAAAACAGAGTCATGGCAGGTCTAAAGGGTCACAAAAAAGTGCTCAAACAAAGCCTCAAGAAGATAAGGCTACATGCTCTTTTGGTGAGCCACCAACACAAGTAAACAAGAGAAAAGGGGAGGGACAACCCCCTCCTATTTGGGGCCTCAAAACCACTTTTCCACCACTGAAATTCCTTTGGATTTCAGTGGTGAAGAGGCCAAACAAAGGTGATCCAAAGGCCTAAAAGAGATGGCTTAAAACAAGGCCAAACAAAGCACAAAAGGGGGTAGACCACCCCCAACACCAAAGAGGCCTAAACAAACACTTTTAAAACTTAAAAATGAAGCTTTTTACAGTTTAAAGTTAAGCCAAAAGAAGTATCCAAATACGGCTAAATAAGCTATGAAAACAAAGTTTTAAAGAGGGAAGAGACTCACCCTTGAAGAATCTCTTTAGAACAGCAACTTCAGAGGCAAAAACCAAGCTTAAACCACTCAAATACAACCTCTAAGAACCTCAGCTTAGTAGTGAAGGTGTTTCACTAGGTGCTTTAGTGCAAAAGTGTGAAGAAAAGACACTTTTGAGCACCGACAAGTGCAAATATAGAGAGAGATGAAGAAATATAGATATATATATATATATTTTGTATCTCCAATTTTCAGAACCTCTGGAAAGGGAGAGGGGCCTCCCCTCTTATAGAAATCCAAGTCTCAAGTTTGTTGAACAAGCTAGAGGCTTGGTTCAATCCCTCCATACACGTGTATGGAGGATGAAATATATGCTCACCAACTATCACAGCTGGCACAAAAATATCTGCAAAAGCAAATAAAAATGCCTTGGCCAACAAATATGGCCGACCAGCCAAAAAGGGTGTCGACCGGCCGCAACTGCTGGCCGATGAAGAGAGGGCACGGCCGATAGGCACAGGGCCTGGCCGATGGGTTGTAAGGCTGGCCAACAAGCCACCCTTTTCCCTCAGAAACAAAACCACAAGTTCTTGGTTCACAACCAAGCACAAAATAGACAAGTTGAGAGGTTCTATGGCAAGGCACACAGCCGAGACCTTCAAAAACTCAAAACGAACATGAGCATGGATGATCATCGAGTGTTCAAATGATGACGTTCAAGTCTTGAGGACAGTCAAAAATGGGGTGTCTACAGTCGTCAGCAAACTATAAATGAGATATATTAACCTCTCTACCACCCACTACCACACCTTTTATAATACTCAACTCCTTAGCTCTGGACAACAATATATTCTGCCTTTCAGCAACAACATTAAACAAAAAAGGTGAAAGAGGATCACCCTATCTAAGCCCCTTTTGTGGACAAAATTCTGCAGACGGTGAGCCATTGACCAAATGGAAATTTGAGCAGATTCCACACATTCTTTCATCCAACGAGTCCATCTTGATCCAAACCTAAAATTGGATAACATCTGTAGCAAACAATTCCAATTAACAGTGTCATAAGCTTTTTGGAAGTCCAGTTTGAGAATGAGGCCGTTCCTCTTTGATTTTTTCCACTAATCCACCACCTCATTTTCTATAAGCACTATATCCAAAACATTTCTTTCCCCCACAAAAGCAAACTGAACCTTATTAATCACACTAGGTAGAACTTGCTTGAATCTATTGGCCAACACTTTGGACAGCACTTTATAGAGAGAATTTATCAAACTAATAGGCCAATAATCAATAAGAGAGTTAGGATTTTCTTTCTTGGGGATAGGAGTAACAAAGGAACAATTTACCCCATATCCCAATTTACTGTTACTATAAAACTCCTTCATGAACTTCATGATGTCATCTTGCAAAAATTTCCAGCCTTTTTTGAAAAAAAAAAAAAAAAAAAAAACATATTAAACCCATCAAGACTCGGGGCTTTGTTGCCATCACATTCTTTAATAGCAGCCTATACTGCTTCCACTGAAAACACTCTCCCTAAAATGTCAACTACCTGATTAGCTTCAATCTTCTTAAACTCTCCTCCAATTCTTGGCATATACCTCCATTGTTCAGTAAATAAACTTTGGAAATGGTAGCAAGCTGCTTGTTTAACCTCACTGGGTTCTTCAACCTCTACCCCATTAACCTCAAGAGAAGCAATCAAGTTTCTATTATGTCTCTTTGTAGCCATAATATGGAAAAATCTAGTATTTTTGTCACCTGTAAAGGCCCAATCCATCCTAGACTTTTGCACCCACATCCACTCTTTCTTTTTCCTAAGCGTCCAAATCTCACCCCACCCCATACCTCCTTTCTTTTGCCCTTTTCCACCTCATCCGACACCCTCAGTTCAGATTGTAAATCTAAAGAATGTAGTTCAATTTCAGTTTTTTTCAACTTTGAGTCTACATCACCAAACACTGTCATATTCAATCTTTTTAAAGCAACTTTCAAAACTCTCAACTTCTCCATAATTACGTAGCTTGCCCATCCTTGTACCCTTGTTGAATCCCAAACTCTTTTCACTTCATCAAGAAAAGTGAGGTGTAAGACGCAAGCATTTATGTACTTAAAAGATTTCGGACCCCAGTCCGTGTCATCCTCCATCAGTAGAATGGGGCTATGATCAGAAAAAAGTCTAGATAACCCCCAAACTTTATATTTGTACCATTCCAACCACTCAGGGTTAACTAGAAACCGATCAATCTTACTCCAATTTTGAGAATTTCCCCAAGTGAACTTCCTACCCAACATTGGGATGTCAACCAATTCAAGTAAAATTACCAAACTCTGTCATACCTCTGTCCCTTCTAATACACCCTTTTCTTTCACTAATATCTTTAACTTTATTAAAGTCCCTCCCTAGACACCACAGATCAGGGAAGGCAAACTTCAAATTAACTAAAATGCTCCACAACCTCCTCTTATTCACATCTTCATTTGGTGCATAAATATTACCAACGAAACAATTAAGAGAAGTGTACATAGTACCTCCCAATATGATGAAGCTTCTAGAGCAACAACACTCTTTTAAGGAGAAAACCTCAGGATTCCAGATGCATAGAAGTCCTCCAGCACTGCCAATCGCAACCACAGCCATGAACTCCATCGAATCAATAGGCCACAAAGATTTAACGACACTGACATCAATACATGAACGTTTTGTTTTTTTAAGCAAGACCATGTCTACCCTTTTCAACCTCAACAATTCCTTGACGCTTGAACATCTCTCTGCCCTACCCAACCATCAAACATTCCAGGATAGAATCTTCATAACAAAAAATAAAATAAAATCACCAAAAAGCCCCCCTATCAAGTGCTAGAATTAAGCACCTGGCCCCACCCCTTGACCTTTCACTCTATCAATGTCTTCGTTTTCCATCTGAATTATCTGCTTCACAACTTCAGCATCATACCCAATCAGTGCCAGGCCTAACTTGATTCCCATCTACACTATGGCCTCAGCATATTTTCAAACTTTCTTTTACTTACATACGTCGTTACTAACAAAAAGAGCTGAGTGGTAGCCATTATTGCAACTCAAACCAATGCACCTCGTTGAAAGCCACTTTTGAATGGTGCCCCCAATTTCCCCTTTATTCTCCAGAATTTGCCTTGAACGCCAATAGTGTTAATCGATTCCTTTTCACTGAGCCCCTTTTTTGTTCTTGTCCTACTACTTTCCTTAACTTGGGCCTCTATTCTATTGGCCCAAACATATACACTAGGTTGAGACACTTCTCTTTCATCTTCACTTGCACTAAGCTCATCATCACTGTCTCCAACTTCCTCAATTGGGCTTTCCTCCTCAGCAAAAGCTGCCTTATCATTTTCAGGCCCCTTACTGTTCCCATCAAAATGGGCTTCATCCAACACTACTTCCAACGATATGTTGGGCGTAAGTAAATCTCTTTCACTTAAGCTTCTCATAAGCCCATTCAGTTCAGTTGATGCCTCCACTGCCTCAACTGCTCGACTTCTACTCACCTCAACCACCACTGGATTCTTATCTTCCTGTAACAGGTTGTTCAGGCTTAATCTATTCTGTCGGTGCTCTCCTGCTGAGTTTCCCTGTTTGATTGTGTGGTCAAAAATTAACACCCAAAGTTACCATTATTTTATAACAAAACCATCTCTTTGTGTAATTCACTTAAGTTGGTAACTCAAGCCTCTTCTGCTATCATAATATGTGAAGACAGAGGTAGCCTTTTCTACCAATTAAATCGTATTTCAGAACCCCAAGTCGCTGCTGCTATATTCATATATAAGGTTTTAGAGACTAAATATTTTGGTCTCTAAAAGTGAAAATTGTGTTGCAAAAAATATTTAGGAACCAATTTCTATCGTCATGAGGATAGTCGCAAAAAGGTTGTCCCGAAAACCAAAAACAAGTCTTTTAGTGACAAAATTTTGAAAATGTCACTAATAAATAGACTTTTAGGTACAAAATAATTTGGTCGCAAAATGGTTTATTTTTTTAGACAAAAAATTTGGTCCCAAAGGGATAATAATTCATCACTAATGTCTAAATTTTGTTGCTAAAAATATAATAACAATATTTTTTGTAACAAAAATATTTGGTCCCTAAAAAATAATTTTGTCCCTAAATTTTGGTCTCTAAAACCTTAATTTTTTGTAGTGATATCTGATGATCAATTTTTCGACTACCCATATTTTTTTCAATGGCCTGGTGTTGTGATAAGCCCAAAGAATGGACATGAAGTGATCAAATATGAAAAAACTAAGGATCATCATCCTTGGGCTAGCATGAAGTTCAAACAGACCATACTAGGAAAAAAGACCTTCACCAGTTGTGGATTCATCTTCCTCAAGAGGTTCTTCTCAAACTAATACTTGAATCTTGAAACCAGAGTCAATGGCACCTGGGTCACTAGTCTTAGCCACTTGGATGCCGACTAAATTTGCAGCCACCATTGGCGATAATATATTTTTTTCCAATGACTACAACATAGAATCTGGAACCTCCATGGGTTGCCCTCATGTTGTTGCTATGGCTGCACTCTTGAAAGGCACACGCCCTGAATAGAGCCCGACAAGCATTCAGTCAGCCATGATGACCACAACAAACCCACTTGATAATACTGATAATCCTATTCGAGATAGTGCCCTAAATCTTATATTTGCTTCACCACTAGTTATGGGTTCAGGTCACATTGATCCAAATTGAGCACTTAATCTAGGTTTGATATGTGATACGCCTCCACAAGACTATGTGAATATGTTGTGCTACATGAATTACACAAAGAAGCAAATTTTCACCATCACGAGGTCACATCGTTACAATTGCTCAAACCCACCGCCTGACCTAAATTACCCATCGTTTATTGCACTTTACAATAACAACTCAACAACAACAATTCAAACATTTCAAAGGACTCTTACTAGTTGAGAGGGCAATTTATGTGTAAATTGGGCAGAGGTAAGTGCAACTATTTAAATGGACCGAGCTAGGTGCAATCTCCTAGATGTTTGGCCGAACTATGGGCCAAGGTAATGAAGCTTGGTCTTTTATCCCGACAGTTCGGTCAGAGGCAAGCTACCAGTGGCTTGGTCTGGCTGTCCTGGACCGAGGTATCGTTGGAAGGAGGACCAAGGTATATGATAGCCCCACAGGGCATCGTCTAAACATTAAAGACTTGTTGCGTTGCCTAAAGTAGCACCAAGCTGTGTGAGTACAGTCAAGTCTAGCATAGGGCACGACCATGCTAGCTCGGTTGAGCAGTTACCAAACTGAGGTATGGAGGTTTAAGCCATCTCACTTGGTTAGTAGTGAGTAGAGTGTTATCAGGATAGACATTATCTTTGGGAGTGTGATTCCTATGAGGACTCTGTTGAGGAGAGTTGGAGTCCTACTAGGATTGTGTCAGGAAGAATCTACAAAAGCTCATACAGGACCTATATACAGGTATCACAATTTTTACTCTCAAATATATAGAGCTTTTGTGTCTATTGTCCATTTGTTGACTTACACATCGAAGAGGTTTCCGGCACACACCTGCCGGCTAGCTCTCATTTGTGTTTTCAAGTAGTAAAGCAACGACGTTTGGAGGAGTGCAAACTTAATCAACAGGATTATACGAGAAAATTATTTTGTGCTCGTACAATTGGCGCCGTTTGTGGGAAATACACGAAGAACAAACCTTTTGATTAAAGTTTCTCCTTCCACTAAGTTCAATGGCGCACAATGAAGATTTACCCCATTCTGCAATTGATGGACAAACCCTGGAAGGGGGCAGGAGACGTGAAGGTCTACTTTTTGTCCCATCTATGGCAGAATTGGATCCCAAGCGACAGAACTCACAGAGAGACATGCGAGATAGACGGGGCTCAAGTCCGCGTCGCTCTCAAAGACCTGATAGACAAAGGCGAATAATGGATCCCCAGGTTCTAGAGGATCGGATGAGGGAGCATGATGAATTGATAAGGAGGATGGCGGTGGACATGGAGACTATGAAGTGCCAGATAAAGGGAAAAAGGGCGGCGGAAGAAGAGGTGGGCAAGAGCAGGGCGCCACTCAGAAGATCGTGACAAGAAAGTCATACCGTCTCAGACGAAAAGCAGAAACCTAAGGACAAGCGTTACACAATCACGAACCTCTAGGACTCGTTACTCCAAGTCTGAGAGAACGAGGACTGAGAGGTCGTATACGGAGGGAAACAGTTATCGGCCCTCGCACACGCACCAAACGACATCTAGGCACACGGAGTTACCTAGGTCAGCAGACCTGCAAACAGTACTAGAGGAGAGGGCCCGATGAAAGGAGGACACCCAGGCTTGCGACCCTCGCAGAGTTTCAACTCTACAGCGATTGGCTCCTAGGACACATGAGAGTGTTGAGGTAGGGATGCCAATACCACGCCTTGCTTACGAACCAGCAGATAAAGTGTTAGCAAGGTTACAGAGCTCACCGTTCGTTCCGGTAATTGAGAACGCACTGCTACCCTCAGGCTTCCACCAACCCAAATTCACTACTTATGAGGGGAAGTCATACCTCTACATGCACTTAAGCCACTTTCGCCAAGTTAAGGTCGAGTATCAACGAAACGAGGCCCTAATGTGTATCTTGTTTCCTTCCAGCCTTAGTGACTAGGTCTAACATGGTTTGAAAGGTTTCCAGAAGGTAGCATAGCTTTATGGGCACAGTTGGCAGAGGCATTTGTGACCAGATTCAGAACAAACACCAAGACGCCAGTGGAGATTGACCAGCTACTCTCCATTGACATGGGCGAGAAAGAAACATTGAAGTCTTACAACAATCGATATTGGGAGACTTTCAATCAGATTGGAGATTGCCCCACAAACCTCACCATCGCATAGTACAAATGGGGTTTACCGGTAGGTAACAAGTTGAGGGATTCAATGACGATGATGCCACCCCTCACAATGGAGGCCCTAATGGAGAGAGTACATCAACACATCCGAGTAGAAGAAGATAGCGCCCGCGCTAAAGCAAAATCTGACACAACAACGATGCTGAATAGAAAGACTACAGCAAAAGCCAACACGGTTGAACAACCAAGCAAAAATGGGCGAGGTAGACGACCTAACAAGGAGGATCTCCAAGCAAGGAAGTTGAGAGTCTGCACGGCCATCACCACGGTATTTTATAAACCTATCTACCGGATTCTTAGCGAGATACGCGATGAACCCTTCGTTCGGCGGCCAGCCAAGTTGGGAGAAACATAGAGGGGCTACGATGAGAGGTACCGTTGCACCTTTCATGATGAAAAGGGGCACCGAACTGAAAACTGTACGCCATTAAGGCAACATCTGGAGGAGCTAATGGCCACAGGCCACGTGGACCAATATATTGAAGGGGGAACACAGCCAACCCCTCAAGACCACAATAAGTCAGATGGGATGCCGGTCGACGGTCCACCCCAAGGTGTAATCAATGTAATACATGGGATCGTCAAACCTGAACAGGTATGTGAACTCAGAGGGATGATCAAAAAGGCTAAGCACATGAGAGAGGTACTAAGTGCACAACCTACCATCAAAAGGGAAAAAATGGAGGCAACAAACGTCATCTGCTTTTTGACAAGGACTTAGCAAGGTTACAATGCCCTCACAACGACGCACTAGTGGTTACTTTGCGCGTCAGGAACTTCGACATCAAGCGGATCCTAATTGACCAAGGGAGCTCCTGTGAGATAATGTACTACGAGACCTTCAAGTAACTAAAACTAGAGGACAGAGACTTGGCACCCGTAACATCTCCCTTAGTCAGCTTCAACTCAATGCCAGAATGGTCGGTGGACAAGATAATTCTGTCGATCAAGGTAGGAACGATGACGAAACCGGTGGAATTTTTGGGTATTGAAAGTCCCTTCCACTTACAAGATAATCTTGGAAAGAGCATGGTTACACACCATGCGATTAGTGGCATCAACCTACCATCAGGTATTACGGTTCCCCAACAAAATTAGAGTGATTGAAGAAAGCTTAGGAGACCAAATCATGTCAAAACAGTGCTTCATCACAGTAAACGGCAGCCGAGCTACAAAAGGGTTTGTACAAATGGTAGAAGAACCAGAAAGCAACAAGCTGTTCTCAGACGTCGGCAAAGCAGCTGAACAGAAGGCAGTAGAAGACTTGGTAGAGGTAAGAATAGATGAAAAGAACCCAGAAAAGTTCTTTTTGCTCGACTCGTCTCTGTCCAGCACTAAGAGAATATAGATCATGGAATTTTTTACCTCTAACATCAAAGTGTTCACCTGGACATCGTATGGCATGCCTGGCATTGACCCCAATTTCATCTATTATCAACTCAATGTCCACCCAACTACCAGACCAATTATACAGCGAACTCGCCGATCGGCACTCTACCACGCGGAGATAGTGGCAGAGGAAGTGGAAAACCTGCTGGAAGTAGGGGCAATCAAAGAAGTATACTATCCCAGGTGGATTTCCAACACTATAGTGGTACCAAAAAAGAACGGTAAATGGCGCGTTTGCGTGGACTACAAAATAGTTAACAAAACGTGCCCAAACGACAGCTTTCCCCTACCATGAATAGACCAACTGGTGGACCTAACAGCACGGCCTAACAGACTTAGCTTTCTTGATGCGTATCGCAGTTACCATCATATCGCTATGTATGAATCGGATCAGGAGGTCACGTCGTTTACAACACCCAGAGGACTATATTGCAACAAGGTCATGCCCTTTGGCCTAAAAAACACAAGGGCTACATTCCAACGAATGATCACCAAAATGTTTGAACCATTGTTAGGCAGAATAATGAAAGCTTACATAGATGATATGGTGGTCAAAAGCAGAGATGAGGGGGACCCTCTCAGACCGCAGCACTGCCAGCGAGGACTCACCTAAAAGTAAACTCTTGAGACAATCAGACAGTGTGGATTGAAGCCCAACGACAGACACTAACCTGGAAGAAGGCATCAGCAATGCCCCTGATCCCAAGACATCATCTGATCCCTCCACTTACTGGAAGCTATTTGTCAGAGAGATGTGAAAACTTTTCATGGATGAAGCATCCAACAGGCACGGTGTAGGACTTGGCATAGTCCTCATCTCACTAGATGGCCTAACAATTGAACAGGCAATCAACCTTGGCTTCCCAGCATCCAACAATGAGGTGGAGTATGAGGCATTGCTAGTAGGTTTGAAATCGACACTTCGCAAAAAGGCCATTGAGCTGATGGTGTATAGTGACTCCCAGCTGGTAGTCAACCAGATTTCAGGTGACTACGAGATAAAGGATGATAGGATGGCTAAGTAACAAGACTTGGTCAGAAAAGAGATCATGAAGTTTGAAGAAGTTCGGATAGAGCAAACCGGCCAGGAGGAAAATAGTAAAGCAGATGAGCTGGCCAATTTTGCGTTAATGGCAGATACATCTATTACACACCCATTGTTGATTGACTTCCTACCCAGACCAAGTATTGAAGAACCCGAAACAGCCGAAGCATGTTGTGCCGAGCTAGACCCTTCCTGGATGGACCCCATCATAGTATTTTTAAAAGATGGCAGCTTACCTGAAGAAAAGAAAGAAGTCAACCAAATTAGAGCAAAATCACATCAATTTTGGCTCTCTCCATCACTAGCATTGTACAAAAAATCCTTCATAGGACCTTACTTGAAGTATGTCCATCTCAGTAAGGTCGAGGCATTTTTGTTCAAAATACATGAAGGCGTCTGCAGAAGCCACCAAGGGGGAAGATCGCGGGCCTACAGAGCAATTTTACGAGGATATTGGTGGCCATACATGCAAGCAGATTCAGAGAAATATGTCAAAAAGTGTGAGAAAGGTCAGAAGTTCGCACACCTAACACATCAACCAGCCAGAGAGCTTCTACCATTGACCAGCCTGTGGCCCTTTGCAATGTGGGGCCTGGATATAGTAGGACCACTCCCAACTGCGCCCGACAACAAAAAGTTCTTTCTCGCAGCAACAGACTATTCCACAAAATGGGTGGAGGTAGAAGTACTAGCATCCGTAAAAGAAAAAGACGTCAAGAAGTTTGTTTGGCAGAACATCATAACTCGGTTCAGCATACCCAAGGCTTTAATATCTGACAACGGCACTCAGTTTGATGGAAAATCTTTAGGGGCTTTTGCGAAGAATACAAAATAGAATTCTACAACTCTACATTGGCGTACCCCCAAGCTAATGGCCAGGCTAAAGCTTCCAACAAAGTAGTCTTAGAGTGTTTGAAGAAAAGGTTGGAAAGAGAAAAAGGCAAGTGGGCTGAGGAACTTCCCTATGTTTTATGGGTTTACCATACCACACGTTAGCAGTCAACTGGCAAAACACCTTTTTCTTTGGTCTATGGCATGGAGGCAGTAATCCCCATGGAAGTGGGCTTCCCCACTACTAGAAGTGAAAATTTTGATCCAAACTTGAATGGTGAGGCCATAGCCCTAGAACTCGACCTCGCAGAAGAAAGAAGGGAAAGGGCATTGGTACACATTGCCTCATATCAACAAGAGTTGTCCATAAAATACAACAAAACAGTACACCTAAGACAATTCAAGATTGGAGATTGGGTACGACACAAAGTAATAGACAACACTTTAGTACCTGGAGATGGCAAGTTAGGACCAAACTAGGTAGGACCATACAAAGTGATTGGTTTAACGGGAAAAGGGGCATATCACTTGGAAGATATAGACAGCAAGGCTATTCCCAGGCCACGGAACACGGCTAATCTTAAACTATTTTATTTTTAGCATTTTCTTAAAACACTTGTAATTTTTCTTTTGCAATAAAAACAAGTAGTTTTTTTTTTTTTTTCCAGTGAAATTCTTTCCTTTGTATGTACAAGTTATTCATATTTATTACCGACTGAGGGCAATTAAGATGATTGGCAGGTTTGACCAAAAACAAAGTTTTCTTTTTCAGCCGAGGTAAGGATCTAGGCTAAAGAAAGTTGGCAGGTTTGACCAACAATTTTTTTTTTCTTCAGCCAAAATAAGGATATAGGCTCAAGAAAGTTGGTAGGTTTGACTAACATTTAGCTCATCCCTAAAGCCGAGATAAGGATCTAGGCTCAGGAAAGTCGGTAGGTTTGACCAACAAATTTTTCCTCTTCAACCGAAATAAGCATCTAGGCTCCAGAAAGTTGGCAGGTTTGACCAACATTTAGCTCTTTCCTAAAACCGAGATAAGGATCTAGGCTTAAGGAAGTTGGCAGGTTTGACCAATAGATTTTTTCTCCTCCAGCTGAGATAAGGACCTCAACTCAAGAAGGTGAGCAGGTTTGACCAAACACCTAGTTCATCCCTCAAGCCAAGATAAGGATCTAGGCTCAAGTACGTTGGTAGGGTTAATCAAACCTGTTTTCTTTTAGCCAAGATAAGGATCCAAGCACACATCTCAGTTACAAAAGTTTTTGTAGTTTCCCAAAGTTGTTTTTCAGCCAGGATAAATACCTCGGCCAAACAAGGTGGGCCTAATAAAGGAATAGCCGAGCTAACTAGGCTAGCTGGGCATGCAGTAAAACTGATACACTACAAAGCGGAAAAGTGATGTAAACCGAACGAAGAGATGCTAAAAAAGAAAAGTTTGATTTCATTCATTTGAAATTAAGTACAAGAGGAGGGGCTTGTAGCCTGGTTACATTTTTAAATAAGCAAAAATAGAAAAGTGTTGGTAAATCAGGTAAAGAGGTCATCCAGTTCGGCATCCAAATTGACCCGGACTCCTCCAACTTCACTTTCACGTGCTTGATCAGTCTCGGTTGCTTTGCTAAGGTCCAGCACGGCTTGGTTGGGTACTTCCGACCGAGCTGGCAAAAAAGGGTGGCGACCAAGGTCAGTGTTGGCACGTGGAATGTCGGCTAAATCTGGGACCTTTTCCTCCTTAGGTTCCACTTCAAAGAATTTTTTCTGGATGGCATTTGCGTAGTCCGTCATGTAGACCGGAATAAAATATGCAGGAGGATGGAGGAACATCTCAAAGTCGGGCGACTGACCGAGCTTTTCAACTGCAGCCTTCCAGCCGCACTTGAAGAATATGTCTTTCGCAGCTTCGCACTGCTTGACATAGGTTTCTTCACCCTCTTTGAAGTTGCGGTCCACCGCATCCTCCATCTTCTTCTATAGCTCCGCTATCTCGGCGTCTTTTTTCTTCTCAAGCTTCGCGAGTTCACGCAAATACCAATCTTTTCTCTCAGCTAAGGCCTTCTACTTATCAGCCTCAGTTGCGCTAACCTGCTCGGTGAGTTTTTCATTTACAGTGCTCAGTTCAGCCAGAGAAGCCTTTAGGACTTGTAGCTCAGCCTCTTTTGTTTTCACCTCGGCGACAGTCGCCTTGGCCGTTCTTCGTAATTCAATCACACGCTGGTGTGCAGTGTGATTTTTCTGGATGGCCTACACAGTGTTCACAAAAATAAGTTTTAAACTGTACAAAATGCTTATGGAAAGAAGTAGATTTACTGAGAAGTCCAAAGCTTACCAGGACCATCGACTTGGTGGCAGACCGAATCGGCAGGAAGGCACAAACTTTTGGATAAACCAAAAGCCAGTAAGTGGTCTTTCTCGGCGGCGACAGAGTCGGCTGTGGTAATGGCACGGCCTTTGAAAGTTACAGCCGGTGCCCACACCAAAGAAGAGCTAGCACGACCGAGGGCGCCTCCTCCTTATCTCGGTTCGCTTGCTGGTGGCTTGGTCTCTTGTGGTTCGGTGTCCTCTTCATCTATTAGCTACTACGATTGAGAGGCTGAGGTGCGCGACCTCTTGCTGGGCCGAGATGAGGTAGCCCGAGAGGAGGGCAACGCGACGACAATTTCGATGGTCTGACCGGTTGTAGTCTACATGGTTTGAACCTCAGCATTTGAGTTGGATGCCTGTTTGATGATCATAGCCCGAACGACTCTCCTTTTGGCCATCTCTTGCTCTTCGGTTAGGGGGATAAGGTTGATCTGGGGCAAGTTGGGGTCCGGTTCAAGTGATGGTTCAAGAAGGAAGTCAATAACCCTAGTTTTTCTCCTTCCGTTATACCGATAGGTTGGCTCAAAATTTAGTAGCTTGGTCCAATCTCGGTGGCGGTATCGAAGTGTGGCACGAAGGGCGTCTTGATTGGTGTAAGCATAATCTGATTTAAGCTAGTTTAAATCTGCAATAAAGACAAGGAACGTAATTGGTTAGCGTAATGGTTATTGAAACAAAAAAGAAAGTTGAACCAGAATGTTCTTACCAGCAATTCCTTTATTTCAGTTTATATTGTAGCCTGGTATTTGGGCTTCCTAATCTTCAAAATGGCTAGAAACCCAGAAGAAATCATCATCATTTAAGTCTTTGTCCGGTGTATTTTTGATAATTTTTTCTTGGCCTCTTTTTACCCTGAGGTAGTACACCCAACCGTCGTCATTTTGGCCGAGTGAATATTGATGGAATAGCTCAGCCAATCTGAGGTTAAGGCCGAGCCAGCGGTTTAGCTCGGCAATACCATTTATTATTCTATAAGTGTTTATAGATAGTTGGGTAGGACACAATTTGGTTTGCTTTAGGAACTCACAGATAAGGGGCTGCATAGGGAATCGAAGCCCGGCTTCTATAATCGATATAAGTGTAAAAGGGACGAAGCCCGGTTTGCCCCAGGGTGTAGTGTCTAGCTCGACCAAGGAGAGGTGGACGTCGCCTGGAATATGGTAGTCTCTTCGAAATTTGACCATGGCTCTAGGCAAGTCCACCAGAAATCGGTATTTACCCATTAAAACTAAAAAATTGTTGTGTAAAAATGAGCACGGTGGCCTAGCTCGGCACTGGTGTGACTTTGGATGGCTCAGTTAAGAAAAATGGCCTAGGGGCATAGTGCTAGGGTGTGTCTAGCCAACCAAGTCAAGTCTGCAAAGTGGAAATAACAAGTTATGCCCAAATAATTGGACCGGTCTAAGTAAAGTTAAGTAAATTTAGCTCGGTTATAACGGGCTTATAGAGTATTTCCTAGTTCGGCCATAAAACAGGGCCGACTCACGGTTTATAGCACGGTTAGTGATCAATGCATTTCTAGTTCGGTCAAGTACAAACCTAAAGGTCACAAACAAGTGCCTAGTACGGTCACAGCACGATTTTGGATTAAATATCATGTTCTGAAGGTCATATATGTGTGTTTAGGATTGAGCGTGAGGTTTTGGGTTTAGTATATTACTCAAACACTCTAGTGTATATAACACACAAATGGAGGTTAAGCTCTAGAAATATAGAAATAAATAAAAAAGAACATCAACAAAAGGGAGAGAGAGGCATTTATAACTTATGAGTATAAAAGCGTGAGGACAAAATCCAACTAGCAAGAAGGCAAGCGAAACGGATGTTATAGTTCCTTGGTTTGGGACTGGAGCTCATGAGGCACGGATACGGAACTCAGAATGCAGAGATTCTCTCCAGAACGAAGTGAATAGTAAAAAAGGTGACTGTTTGAAATGAGGGGGTAGTATTTATGATGGAGGCAAAACGGCGGGCCTTTTTAAAATTTTTTGAGCAATGTGAAATGGCTGACATAGTATAAGGAAGCAATCAACGTGTGTCACGTGTCCTGATAAGGATATGTTGTCAAACTTTTTTTAAACGACAGGCTGTGCAACCGACGCGAGTTCAAGAAGCCGAACAGACTTGAGTTTGGCAGGAATCATTGTTTTATCTCAGTTGGAATAGTTATTTCAACGAGGATGGACTTGGATAGCTTGGCTGGAAGTTCATAATCACAATCATGCTTTGCAGATGAAATTAAGGGGCAATTGAGAGGGTAATTTATGTGTAAATTAGGCCGAACAAAGTGCAACCATTTAAATGAACCGAACTAGGTGCAATCTCCTAGATGTTGGACCGAACTACAGGCTGAGGTAATGAAACTTGGTCTTTTATCCCAACAGTTCTGTCAGAGGCAAGCTACCAGTGGCCTGGTCTAGCTATCCTGGACCGAGGTGTCATTGGAAGGAGGACCGAGGTATATGATAGCTCTACAGGGCATCGTTTAAATAGTAGACTTGCTATGTTGCCTAAAGTAGCACCGACCTGTGTGAGTACAGTCAAGTCTGGCATAGGGCACGACCACGCTAGCTCAGTTGAATCGTTACCAAACCGAGGTAAGGAGGTTTAAGCCATCTCACTTGGTTGGTAGTGAGTAGAGTGTTATCAGGATAGGCATTATCTTTGGGAGTGTGATTCGTAAGAGGACTCTGCTGAGTAAAGTTGGAGTCCTACTAAGATTGTGCCTACAAAAGCTCATACAGGACCTATGTACAGGTATCGTAATTTTTACTCTCAAATACATAGAGCTTTTGTGTCTATTGTCTATTTGCTAACTTAGGCATCAAAGAGATTTCCGGCATACATCCGCCGGCTAGCTCACGTTTGTGTTTGCAGGTAGTAAAGCGACGACGTTTGGAGGAGCGCAAGTTTGATCAACAGGATTATACGAGAAGATTATTTTGTACTCGTACACTAGTGTTGGAGATGGTGTGGCAACTTATAACGCTGAGGTGATAGCACCACGAGGTTATAAAGTTACAGTCTCACTGAAGATGTTGGTTTTCAATCAGAAGTACGATCAGAAGAGTTATACTCTGAGGATAAAGTAAAAGAGTGGTGTGAATGAGACAACATCTGGTTCACTAGCTTAGATTGAAGCTAATGGAACACACATGGTGAGGAGTCCAATTGTTCTGTATCCAGAGGTAACTATTTAATTTCCAACTTTTAAATAAAAAACAATTCTGGGGGAATATTTGTTCCATGTTGGCGGGAAAAATATGTAATACATCTTTTAGTTTGTGGACTTTTCTACAAGTGGGCTATGCAGCATAAATTATTGGTTTGTGGGTTTTTTATGCGAATCCAAAAGAGTAATGTTAGTTTTTATGAAAAAAAATATTATGAAATGTTTTATGAGGATTTTTCATCCTTTGATTATGCACACAATAAAATACCACACACTAATTAAATGATGAAAAATATTCATGAATCATTTCACGATATTTTTTTTTTCATAATACTTAATATTATTCAACCCGAAACTAACATTCTATTAGGCTTTGTTTTTAAATTTTTTTTTATTTTTAATATTTGAAAAAAAAAACTACAAAATAAAATATACTCATAATTTTTATATAATTTTCTATTTTTTTAGATGTGAAAATATTTTTTATATTTATTTTTATCAAATTAATTTATATTTTTTATAAGTAAACTCGGGAAAAGAAAATCACACTAAACAGAGTGAATAAAAAAGAGAACATTAAAAAAATAAATAAATACATGATCTGGACTCTTAATTTGGGCCTATTCTTAATTGCGAAATATAGGCTGAAAATTTCGCTAACTCGTAACAGCAATTCAATCCAATTGGTTTTATATGGGCCTTGTTGGTTTAAACTTGGACCCTCTCAAAAAACCATGCAATAGCCGTTTGGTTGACCCAATCCATGAAACAACCAGAGTTTGTTGCATTGACACTTGCAACTACTTTTAGGGGGCCTATTGGGGACCCAAGTGTATTTAACTTTTCTCTTATTTGTATAAACTTTTTTAAAATTTTAATTTGTGAAACAAATTTAAACCATCATCATAAAATCGTGTTTTAGAAAACTTTTAAAATCAAAACAATATTTTCTAAAAAAAATTCATCATTTAATGATTTTAATTTTAAAAAAATAGAAAATAAAAGGATAATCAAAGCTTATGACAATAGAAAAAACTTAGCATTGACAAAAGAAGCACTAAAAAAAGGGTGATTGACCCATAAATCCCAAATGGTGGAATTGTAGACTAGTTAGTCCTACGTTTTATTTAATACATACAGAAGTCTCATCATATGAGAAGTGACTCTTTTGCCTATTGTATATGTTATTTATGATAGATTATTCTAATTTCGTGTTTGCCAATTATGTTACGTTTGGAAAAAACTTACTATAATCTTTTTTTTGTTTACCATAGTAATTTGGGTGACCCACATTCTAATGGAACCCACATCAAACAGATGTACCTTCTACCAAATCAAAGAAGGTGACTCACATTGTGGTTCCGACCCAAATGTAACCACCAGAAAAACATACTAAAAGATTTTTGTACTATATCACATTGATTCAAACATCCCACATTCGATTCTTTCCAAATGTATGACCTTCATTCCATGGTTGTAACGGGCTATTTGTATGTCACATTTAGGAAAAACACACTAAAGGTTTTTTGTACTTTGCTACACTGAATAACTCAATGTTCATGTGGATATGATTCAATCGGAAAGAGCAGGCAAGGTACAACATAACAGCGACATTATTACCAGCGTACGAACACAACAACAGGATATTGTCCCCCATTCCTGCATGGTAACATAACAACAATGTAACTTTAATAATCATTCAAAACAATTGGAATATGTAGTTCAAATTAAATTTCCCCCTGTGTTATATGTGTGCGCCATGAATGTCTTACGAACGATCGCTCTAATGCGGATGTTCATGTAGTGTGTAATGGGATAACCAAGAATAATGTATGTGGAATTACGAACAACCAAATATTAGGAATATTCAACCATGACACTATCACTCACCCTAACAACATTAATATTGTTAATGTATATATTAGATTTAGATTTATATTTATCTCCTTGTATTGTAGATATAGCTTATCTCTATCTCTCTTTATCTTTATCTCCTTGTATCTCTATCTTTCTCTATCTCTATCTCCTTTTATATTCATCTAGGTTTGTGTTCAGCCTATAAATACAGGCTTTCTTATCGTATTCAATTTAATTCAATGTAATACAGATACACATTTTCCATACTTCTTTCAACCATTCTAGCATGGTATCAGAGCTCTAGGTTCTACACTTATAGCCTTTTTATTCTTTTCTTTTTGTGCTTTGCCCCCATATACAATGGCACTACAGCATTCATTCCATCACCCATATATTTATTATCTTTGTTCTAGCACTGCTACATCATTATTTTCAGACGATTCCAATGGCCTGTAGACGTCCCCGAACGCCCCGGGAGAAATAAGCTCCCTTTCCGTTCATTTGGGGTCACTACAGCTCAGGACTCTCAAATTGTCACGGTTCTTAATCTGAACCAAAGAGTCCAAATCCGGCAAATCGTTTTGAGAAAACAAATTTTGAAAGAAGTGTCAAACATGGACTGCTTTGCCAGATACAGAGTCGCCACCTAAATATTTTATTTTGGGGAAATTTAGGAAACCCTGACTCGTTTGCATAAGGCCACGTGTCCGTCATCCCTAAAGTTGCCTCGGCTCGGGAACTTGGGTACGAGAGGGGAAAGTCATGAATTGAGCACCCCCGCTCGCCCGATCGAAGATCGGCCTCTTACTAACCATGATATCTATTTTGAAAAACATTATGTGTTCTTATTCCGGTTATTAGCCTAGGTTTACTATGTGATGCGCACAGCATACAAGTATAGACTAGATCGCCTGAATTGGAACAAAACATTTCATGTTTGTTTTTGAAAGATGGTTTGCTACTCGCAAGTAGGCTTAAAATGCAGATTTCGCCACCCTCAGGTGGGCTTAAGAAAAGATGATTTTGCCACTATCTAGTGGGCTTAAAACTCACAGTTGATGATTTGTTCCAATCCAAATAACCCAACCTTCACCCATAGGCATTCAGGCAGTTATATCACATAAGCACATAGCCTCATGGTAAGCATGCTATTCATGGCAGTCACTCACACGCATGTAAGGATGCTAAAGCATAAAACTTACCGAGTACTCCAAGCCAAAAAAGAAGCTAATTAGAAATCCATGCATGATCCTAATTATACAGAAGTGCCTAATGCAACACATGCAAAAATGCAACTATAGCAAGCTCGGCTATTCTAAACATGGCATATGAAATGCTACAGCTAACATGTATTCAACTCGGAATTGAAAATACAATGCAGTTAGTATGATGCGCCGAGCTCGATACATGCAATACAGATGAATGAATGCAAACATGCTATCATACTGTATGCTAATTGAAATATGCCCTAATCTAACCATCATAAGTGGGTAAATAAAAGGGAGAAAGACGTGGGGTTGGAAGACATACAACACACACACGCACACTTATTACAGTTGTGCCCTCGCGCAGAGGGTTCGAATAAATAATACAGTCCAAATATATACAAATTCCTAATTAATTTACAAATTAACTAAGAAAAATAATAAACTGGCATGCAAGCCAGGGACTGTCTTGACTCTTCTTCAGATGATGGATGATGCATGTCTGGGCTGCCTTACGCGGAAATCCACTAGGATGCCCCAATTAGCCTCTGTTTTACATTTATTCTTGGAAAGCGCGCCAAGCTCCGGAAGGTTGCTAATTCTTGATTTGCTGCAACAGAGAGCAGAAAGGGGCATAGGAAATGTATTTTCACAAATGTATGCATGCCTCGATCCTCGTGCCACCAATCACGCATCTCGATGCATGATGGCCGAGGAGCCGATTTGCATTACTCAATATAGAATGAATGCACAAAAAAACTCAACAAAAATCTAACTCCATCATGGATAATCCGGAGTGTCGGTGACCGGGGAATTGAGACACGTTCCGTCACTCGGAGTACAAAACGTACCTCGTTTCCCGTGCTCGGGCTAACCCCTATCCCAACCACGATGCAATACGCATGATATGCATGAAATGCAACTAAGATGCAACCTAGCATGCACAATGCTACGAAATGGCATACGCGATGCACGAGGTAACATGGCATACACAATGCGCTAACATACAACCTAGCATACACAATGCTATGAAATAAAATGGCATACACAATGCACAATGGACTTACACCACCACAAGTGGACCTCAGCCACACTCACACAGGAGGCCATAAGATGAAAATGAGACAACTCGGAATGCATGCACACATGCACGCAAACCGAGGACCGAACCTAAGGCACCAAATGCCACTCTAACAAGACATGGCAAGGCATGGAATATGGCATACAAGAATGCAAATTTCAGCACTAAAATATGCCCCAAAACAGTCCCGAATCATGGCAATATGGCTCCCGATGCATGAAATGAAACCGAAACACAAAACTAGGCCTATGCATTGGCCTATAGCTATACAAAACATGCAATATTTGAACATGGAATGTAAATACAGAGTCAAGACAGCCCAAAAATAAGCACATTTACAGTTCTAAGAAAGGTCAAACAATAAGCACAAATAGGGCAAAACTAGCATGCAAAAATGGCCTTAAATGTGAGATAAAGAAGCAAGTCACAGCTGCTGACCCCAAACAAGAGAGGGCCCTTCAACAAATTTGAAGAGGGGCCCAAAATATGATATTTTATAGTTTACAACAAACCACAAAAACCAACACAGGTATGGCTAAGCTCTCATGCTAGAAATGGGCCGAAAGAAGGACAAAGAAGCCAGTGGTGGTTTCTGGCCTCAAACACAAAGGGGCCCTTCAACAATGTTGAAGAGGGGCCCAAAATATTTCACTTTACAGTTGATGGCCAGACCCAAAACAGTATGCATGCAAGCCTAAAATACTACGCAAAATAAGGCCAAAAAGAGAGATATAACACAAAGTATATAAAGTATGCCTCAAACAGTGAAATATCCTGAATGAAACATGAATAGGGGGTCAAAATAAGGCCACTTATAGTTCGGACCAGAGCCAAAAAACAGAAGAAAAGGAGGCTAACAAATCATGCAAAAATATGGCCAAAAGAGAGATATAAAGGCAAGTGATAAATGAAAGCCTCAAACAGTAATGAGCCCTTCAACAATGTTGAATAAGGGCTCAAAATAAGCCACTTTTCATTTCATGACAGAGCTCAAAACAGTTTATACATAGGCTAAAAATACTACACAAGAAGATGGCATACAAGGGAGATAATGAAACAAGTGCAACAAGGAGACCCCAAACAGGTAAATACCCTTAAACAAACATAAAAAATAGCTCAAAATAAGCCTAGTTCTAGTTATGGTCGGAGCCCAAAACACCAAGCAAGAATGACTTAGAAAGCACACAAAATATGGACCAAAAAGGGGGAAATGGAGTTTACCCTTGTAGACCAAGTCTTGACAGCCTCTTGGCTTGAGTTGCAGCACTCCTAGGCTCTGAAGAACAACCTCCAGCTGCTGGAATGGAAGATGGGGATGTGATGCTATGAGGTGTAGTGCAAAGTGGTATAGGGTTTGGAGGATTGGAGCTTGGAAGAGAGGGAGAAGAAGGTGTATGTATGCAAGGCTCTTAGGTAATTTTTTCCAACCCTTAAAACCAGAGCTGGAGGCTGGTTATATAGGCAAAAAGAGGGGGAAAATGGAGGGAAAACAATCATGTTTTCCCCCAAAAATGCACCCCCCCCGGATACACAATCTAGGGGGAAAACAGATGCATATCTGCACTGTACTTGATGCAAGGAGCATGGCCGGCTGCTTATCTAGGTTGCAGGTGGCCGGCCGGCCAAGGGTCAAAAGGTTCAAGTGTGATTAGTGGCCGGCCACCACAGAAAGAGGGCCTCTGATGTGTGCACAACACAACCCTGTAGTTAAACACTGGAAAAAGTGAACCAGGAGAGAGAACAACCCACTTTTCAAAGGGGTTCAAAACGTTCAACAACAATTACTGGCCGGCCACCAAATATTGGTGGCCTCCCAGATGTGTACATCACAAATATGGGGTTTAGGGTTCAAGAAAATGGCCCAAGGGTAGTCAACATTGGCTTTGAAGTGAGGAAAATCGGGCGACGGAGGGCGATGAAGGGATAAAGTTGGCTGACAGAACAATTACTGGCCTCCCACCCTTCTACAGCCTTCTTACCAATGAAACAGAGGTCCCTGCCAAAAATGAACCAAAACCAATGCAAAACGAAGGTTCGGGGGTCGAAACGCGCAGCCCGAGGCCTCGAAAACTGACTGTTAGGCACCGGGAGTGATGTTCGACCATGAAGTCGGTTTCCCGGGCCACAGTGTCCCTTAAAAGGGAGCAAATAAGAAGTATGCCAAAAACCGATGCAAACGGAGATGGTTAAGTGGTCCCGAACCGAGGCACACGGCCAACGATTCTGAAAAAACGGGAACCGGACTCCAAACGGGCAAAAATGGCCTACAACCATGAAACGTAGCCTACGGCCACTGAGAGATGATCTACGAGACCTCTCCCTCCCTTCGCGAAGAGAAAACAGAGCCTGTTTCGCAAACCGAGGCAAAGCACAAAAGAGTCCGGAAGCCCGGAGGCAAGGCTCGCAACCGAGACTCTGAAATTTCCTAACGAGCACAATATGCAACATCACCAAGCGCTCAATCGGTGACGTCCGAGTCTTAAGGTCGGTCAAAAATAGGGTGTCTACAGTTGCCCCACTTTGACAGCACTCGAAAGTCATAAGTGACGGGAGTGAATGTCAAAGCCCAGAGACGACCCATTTTTGACAAGGCCGAAGACTTAGACAAACAGGCGAGATAAACAGAGATGCGCCCGCGGGCATGCCCGCAGGCAGGGGCAAAATGCAACTGACAATGCAAGAAGCCGAAAGTAACTTGGTGATCGTGCAAATGCAGCAAGCTGTAATGAAGCAAGTATTCACAATAGATGCAACAGTTTTAAGTAAGAATGCAAAGCAACAACTATGTTTCATGTAGTTAAGAATGCAGAGAATTATTCAATTCTCGTCGCGTCTCACATGGAGAAGATATGATACCGGCGTGATTCGTTTGGTCGCACCAGCTTCAAATGAACCGTACATACAATATTGTGCCTGCAAAATAAAGAAACTCAACAAGCACAACATATCTAACAACATATGTTCAATGTGATATCGAATGCAGACAATCGTGGTGTTGATGGAAAAGTGCATCGCAATGCGGGAAGGAACGCGCGTGACAACGCGAGTTTAAGCACAGGGGCTTGGTGATATCAAAGAGACGTGCATAACAATGCAAGTATGTGCATGAGAATGCAAGTTATGTGCATGATAATGCAAAACAAGCGTAAACCAGGATGTATGTTTGTCACAAAACAACGAGCAAGGAAACGCGCGTTTCGGCAAGGGCGACTCGATCGCGGCCTCCGGTTCACCTCCCGAAAGGGTTACAACATGTTCAAAAGGATACATCGCACTTTCGACGAGTAGTGATGAGACACGCATCGGAAGTTGAAGCTGAGGTTCCGACGGAGCGATTTCGTGACAGAAAGTGCACTTCGCTTGTACTTTTTCAGGTCTCAGGGACTCCAATCTTCCTCAAAATTTGCAGGGACCTTGGAGGGCATGTGGGGAACACCACCGGCCAGTTTTATTGGGAGGGGGAGGCCACCGGCCATTTTTTGAAAAGTAAATGGCCGGCCTGCCAGAAAAAGTGGCCGGCCGACCACTTTGCCTAATTCAGGGGCAGTTTTGTCTTTTCGGCCTCTTTTCTTTAAATACATCCACCCAAACACTTCAGGCTCATAAGTGTAGGTCCGAAATCTTCTTCTCTAGCTTCCCAAACCATTTTCTCCCTCAGCTCTGGGCTCTATATGCATTTTCCAACGTCCCACGCAAGTTGTTTTCACGAAATCTTTCAGTTTTAAGCACTTTGAACCAAGATTAATTTTGGTTCGGGGCTTCTTTCTCAGTTCGCCACTTGAGGTGAGTTTTGTCTCAATTTGGAAGATTTTCTCGGGATGTTGACTTTTTCACTTCCCGAGGTTGACTTTTGTTACTTTTTTCCAATTTTTGCTCATTTTGCCCCCCTTTTTGCAGATTTCTTGAAATGGCGGGTCAATTTCCCCACGGCGGAGGTTCTCCAGGCGCCGAAGGCGAGCCTGACATCATGTCTCTGCCTCCGAGGGTTCGCCCCTTCATCCCCGAGAGGTATGATCCACCAGTACATGTTCTCCCGCGGGCTGTTTTTCATCATTTCACCGAGTTCGACGCGCGAGCACCCGGGGATCTCCTCCTGCGGGAGCCTGAGTATCAACTCTCCCATGAGGCACGAGAGGTATTTACTTCATTTTTACCTTTTCTGTAACGTATTATGAATTTTTCTTGTATTCTGTTTGTACTCTGAACACATGGTTCAATCACTTGAATTTCTGAACACTCAGCCCATAAATTGATTGGGAACACACAGCACACACCGGTTGAGGGTTGAACACGCAGCCCAACACACTGATTTTCTGAACACACAGCCCAAATTGATGGTGAACACGCAGCACGCACTGATCGAGTTTTTAACACGCAGCCCAAACACTAATATTCTGAGCACACAGCCCAAACTGATGGTGAACACGTAGCACATACTGATTGAGATTTGAACACGCAGCCCAAACTGATTTTCTGAACACACTGCCCAAATTGATGGTGAACACGCAGCACACACTGATTGAGATTTGAACACGCAGCCTAAACCCTGATTTTCTGAACACACAGCCCAATATTGATGGTGAACACGCGGCACACACTGATTTTGAACACGCAGCCCAAATTGATTTCCTGAACACACAGCCCAGACTGATTGAGAGTTGAACACGCAGCCCAAACACTGATATTCTGAACACACGGCCCAAATTGATTTTCTGAACACACAACCCAGACTGATGGTGAACACGCAGCACACACTGATTGAGATTTGAACACGCAGCCCAAACACTGATTTTCTGAACACACAGCCCAATATTGATGGTGAACACGCGGCACACACTGATTTTGAACACGCAGCCCAAATTGATTTCCTGAACACACAGCCCAGACTGATTGAGAGTTGAACACGCAGCCTAAACACTGATATTCTGAACACACAGCCCAAATTAATTTTCTGAACACACAGCCCAGACTGATGGTGAACACGCAGCACACACTGATTTGAGGTTTGAACACGCAGCTCAACACACTGGTTTTCTGAACACACAGCCCAGACTGATCGAGATTTGAACACGCAGCCCAAGTTAATTTTCTGAACACACAGTCCAAATTGATTTTCTGAACACACAGCCCAGACTGATGGTGAACACGCAGCACACGCTGATTTGAGGGTTGAACACTTAGCTCAACACACTGGTTTTCTGAACACACAGCCCAAATTGATTTTCTGAACACACAGCCCAGACTGATCGAGATTTGAACACGCAGCCCAAATTAATTTTCTGAACACACAGCCCAAATTGATTGAGAGTTGAACATGCAGCCCAAACACTAGTTTTCTGAACACACAGCCCAAATTGATTTTCTGAACACGCAGCCCAAATTGATTTTCTGAACACACAGCCCAGATTGATTTTCTGAACACACAGCCCAGACTGATTGAGAGTTGAACACACAGCCCAACACATTAGTTTGCACGCAGCCTATTCATTTTATTTGCACGCAGCTTATTCATTTTATTTGCACGCAGCTGTATTCATTTCATGCTGAAACATGTGTTCATTCTGAATGCAGGTGACTTCTCACAACGTGCGAGGGTATGGCTCTACCGCGGCTAGAGACTGGTATGCTGAGCTCCCGGAGGCCGTTCAGGATTTGGTCGACTTGACGGGGTTTGGGCCCTTCTGTGCTGGGCTGTCTCGTTGTCCTGCCAGGAGGACGCTGATGGCCGCCCTGGTGGAGAGATGGTGGGACACCACCAAATCTTTCCATTTCTCTGCCACTGGGGACATGACTATGACCCCTTTCAACTTCGCTGTATTGACCGGCCTTGATGTGGGAGGCTGGGCAATCCCATATGATGATGACATGGGCGAGTGGTAGGCCGCTTGGATATATCTGCTTGGGACTCGCCCGCCCGTTGACAGAGCTTCAGGGAGAGTCCGATATACCTGGTTCTCTTTCCATTTCCGGCGGGTGGAGATGGAGCCTGGGACTCCTGATGAGGCAGCACAGTATGCCCGCGGCTTTTTGATGTTCCTCTTCGGGACCACTCTGTTTGCTGATAGAGGAAACACTGTTGGGCTCTATCTGTTGAGTGCCTTGGTGGACCTGTCACAGGTCAGGCGGTATGACTGGGGTGGCGCCGGCTTGGCAACCCTTTATTGCTATATGAGCGCGACTTCCCGCGGACGGGGGGATTTACTTGGCGGCTACTGGAGAGCCTGGGAGGTACTTTCTGCCCTCTTGATTTACATTTCTGCTCCTCATTACCTGCACATTGCACACACGGCGCACTTTCTACTCTGTATCGTGCATTTTGCCCTCAGCATTTCACATTCTGCTTTGTTTTCTA
This sequence comes from Camellia sinensis, assembly GCF_004153795.1. NCBI lineage: Eukaryota > Viridiplantae > Streptophyta > Magnoliopsida > Ericales > Theaceae > Camellia > Camellia sinensis. Next base: position 246,927 of record NW_021027391.1, on the reverse strand, counting down.
CAGTTGTGGGTTTATGAATATTTCTCGACGTTGGCCCCGGAGTTGATGGTAGCGGGACCTCTCATGACCCCGTACTCACTTGTGTTTGAAGGCCGGCACCGGCCAAGACCTCGGGAGTCTCTCCTTTACCTGCGGCAGTATTTTGACACGGTGCGCTCATCGGAGGTACTTCAGAACTCTCAGTTCTTTTTGCTTTCATCTTTGTTTTGTCCTGTACATCTTCGATTTCTGCTTGGTTTATGCACCTGTTATCTGCAGATTACCTGGCAGCCTTGGGCGCCCTTAGGTAAGGGTCTCCGATTCCAGTTTGCCGGAGGGTGGGGTGCCTTCCGGTACAGGCTCCTGTTCGAAGGGCCGGTTGGTAGGGCCTTCTTTTTGGGGGAGCGTTTCTTGCGTCAGGTCTGGGGGTACACTTCTCAGGACCCTCCTTCAGCGCCCCCAGCCGATATGCGGATTGCTGATGTACTCATTTCCCGGGATATCGTTAATGCTATGCTGGGTACTGATGCTTTGCTATATATTGAGGAGGGAGATTACGCCACTTACCATCACACATACCTGATGCCTCCATTGACGGGAGTTCGTACTCCGATGATAAGGCCTGCTGGTATGCCATCTTCGAGCCAGGCCCGAGCTCGGGCTGCAGACGCCCCTTCCACCAGCAAGGCTGGTACATCTAGAGGTGCGGGTAGGTCGGTTCCCCCGATTCCTCCGACTTTTCCTCATCCTGGGTGGCCGGACATGCCGACTGAGCTGATGGGGTGGCAGTATGGGACTACCTTTCCGATTTTGATTCCGATAGAGCCTCCGAGGCCCGGTCATCGATATGTCAGAGACCCTGACTCGCCACCGGTATGTTTTACAGCTTTGATTCATCACTCAGATACTTGGATGTTCATTCATTTACTGATACCCTTGCCTTTGCATCTGCAGCCTCCTGTTGAGTATATGGATCAGGTGCTCGAGATGGTAGCCTCACTTGAGGGGATGGTCCTGTGGAGGGAGGCACAGTTGTCTATCATGGGTTTCCAGGTACTCTTTAGTTTTCTGGCATTTATCATACTTCAGATGATATACTGATTTCTACTGCATTGATAGGCTACTTGTATAGAGAACATCTGACACACACCTCATTTATACACTGTGTTTATATGTACCCACTTCATGTAGTTTTCCCGCATCTGTATCTGATGTACATATTTGGACTGATGTATTTAATTTGAACTCTTTGTTCTCAGATGCCTCCGGTATATGCTCAGCCACAGGCCGGGCCACCTGGGCCTTCTCGGGGAGCTGGGCCATCTGGGCCCTTTCATGGAGCTGGGCCATCCAGGCCTTTTCACGGAGCTGGGCCATCCAGGCCTTTCCGAGGAGCTGGGCCATCCAGGCCTTTTCGAGGGGAGGGGTCGTCTCGCAGACGTAGAGCACATATTGTGGAGGAGGAGCCTGGCGAGGATGAGGAGGAGGAGGTTGCAGACCGTCAGTCGAAGACATCTGCTGATGGAGAGGACGGCTCCGGCCTTGGTTCCGGGAGTGGAGGCGAGGCTGAGGAAGTTCCCGAGGATGACGGCTCCGATTCAAATGATGGCGATGGCGATGGTGGCGGAGAGTCTATTCCGCAGAAGAGGACGAAGAGGGCCTCTTATTACTGCTCTTGAGAGCACAGATGCGGCTGTTTCCTGTTTTATTTATCTTTTTGCTAGTAGTTGTAGCACATTGTACATTATCGGGCAGTTCTATTTTCCGTAAAACTTGTGCCTTAGTCTGTAAAATGTTGTAACAAGCGAGGCATGATGGGATGAAACAGTTTTTTTGAACAAAGTATTGTATTTTAAACACTGAGCATCATATCGCATCATTTTGCATCATAATGAGATTGAATGGAAATGTGTATCGTGTATTTTGCCCAGTCAGGTAGTGAACCGACGCAACAGCTTGACTTTCTAAGATATAACAAAACCTTAGCAAGTTTACAACTCGATAAACAAAATACAATAATGTTGACAACTCGATAAACAAGACTCAAACAAAAGCTTAAACAGAGAGTAACTACTCAAAAACATGAAAGACGACAGCTCGACAAACAACTCGATAAGCAAAACGACAACTCGATAAACAAAACAACAACTCGATAATCAAAACTTAACAAAACGAAGTGTACTTCGGACGATCTGGGCAACGGAAAGCATCCGAAACGGAGGGAAATAGAGGCCTTCGACACATCCGTTGCATGGAAATGCTTGAAATTTTCCCTCGGAGGATAAAAACAAGGTTGAAGACACACATTGGAGCATGGCCGGCCACTTTTGGGAGCCGGCCGGCCGGATTTATTGCAGAGAGGGGGCCACCGGCCAGTTTTGAAACAAGAAATGGCCGGCCTGCCAGAAAAGATGGCCGGCTGGCCACTTAACTCTGCAGCCGCCCAATTTTTGACACTTGTCCCCCTGAATAGTGTCTTTTCCTCTTTAAAAGCCTTAGCTTCGTGTTTTGATCCAATTTATCTTAGTTTTGCACAAAAATGGAGGCGTTTCTCGTTGAAAATCTCACAGTTTGGATCGCTTCTCTAGATGGCTCGGAAAAGTTGAACTTCCGGGGTTTCGGCTTGAATGCACTATTCACGCTGAGCCGCACCCCGCTACATCACCCTTTTCTCCATGCCGCGGCGAGGTTTTGGAACCCAGTGACGCATGTCTTTAGCTTTGGCGGGCAAGAGGTATGTCCAACTTTTGAAGATTTTCAAGTTTTGATGGAGTCTGAATGTCATGAAGAGATCTTGCCCCAGTTCCGCTTTGGCCACGCCCAAGCTTTAGGGCGGATGTGTGGACTCACCGCGCATGATGCTCGATCTCTGATCTGCAATGGGGAATTGGATATCCTTGGTTTGATTTATCGCTTTTCTGACGTCGGTGACCACAGCAACCATTATTGGCAAGGTTTCCGGCAACACGCCCTTTGCTTATGCCTGTTGTCTCACTTTCTGCTTTCCCCGGGCTTTGGCGGATCTAGCATTCGTCTGATTGAAGTTTCTCAAGACTTGAAAGAAAGTAAGAGCTGCATCGCCATGACCCTGGCCGAGACACTGATGGGCTTGGATTCTATCTATCGCCGGGAGACGACTAGATTTGCTGGGAGTCCACTGCTGCTGCAGGTAATGTTTCCCACCCAATCTTACATATATATTTGCTCACATCACTCGGCCCTCAGGCTCGGTTTTTCTCACAAAAACCCTTTCCTCACTTTTCTCTCACCGTACATCTCTCTATTCTTTATTCTCTCATTTTTCATCCCTCCCTAGGTATGGTTAATGGACAAATTGCAGGTTGTGGACTCTTGCCCGACCTACTCAGCTCGAGGCTATTTCTTTTGACAGCGCCTAGTCGATGCCCCGGATGAAAGGTGGTGGTCTGACTGGATGTGCAATTTGTCCGCAGATCGCATTGCTTGGCGTTGTCCTTGGCTCAATCTCCTGGCAATGAGCTATAGCATGTCCCGGCTAATCGGGATCCAGTTGATTGGTCTAACCCACTGCGTGTTCTACTTTCCGTTCCGGTTCCTGCGCCAGTTCGGTCATGATCAGATTTGCCCACCAGAGGGGATTGAGTACCCGGCTGCTTTCCCGGTCCGAGGTGCACAGCTTGCCCGATATGCCACAGCATGGAGGACTAGAGAGCTCCTGGCTCCTGCTCCCACTTTCAATTGCACTTTGTCGGACGAGTGCTGGACTGGCTGAATGAGGAGGCACAGGTTGGGCCTAACTTGGCGTCAGAGGCTTCGACCAGCTCTGGGAGGGGACGCAGGGATACTTGACTTGACTATGCCCCAAATTTATTGCTTTACTAGTACTTTCAAGTTTTCTTTATGAATGTAATAAAAAGCAACTTCGATTGTATGCAAGAGCCGGAGAACTCCGTTTTGAAATCAATGAAATTGAAGGTTGTGGTACTGAAAATTTTCCACTTTGGTCCAAAAATGGTCTTAGTTGTAAAGAGATTGATTTGAACAAAGTCAACTTTTATTAAAACTTTTCAAAGCCATTTTTGATATGGATCAGAACTGGACACGCCTAAGATCTGTCACTAAGATGCACAACCCCGGATCCTTGCAACTAGAAAGCTGCCCCTAGTCTGAAGAGTACCGCAGCACTGCATGGCAACGGAAAGTTGCCCCTAGTCTGAATAGCGCTGCACCGTCGTGGCAACGGAAAGTTGCCCCTAGTCTGAATAGCACTGCACCGAAGATCACGATAAATGCTGATGGATAAAGATGACCGAGATGGTCAAAAATGGACAAAGTTGATCGGGGAAAAGTTTATGGCTGAACTTCTGGGTGAAACTGCCTACGTATCCCAAAGATGGGAATCAAGCCTTACGTAGTTCAGGCTTAGGTTCACTCGAGTATTTTCACTCTCCTTTTACGCTCTAACTTTTGCCAAGGTCGCCCTTTGTGGGTTTTCAACCTTACGAGCTCAATTTTTATATTTTCCAATTTTTTGTGCTCTAACTTTTGCCTAGGTCGCCCTTTCGGGTTTTCGGCCTAGCGAGCCTCTCAGGGGTAATATTTCTTCAACTTGTCCATGTTGATCGGTTGGAAAAATTCCAAGCCATCTAGATCCATCAGAACCACAGCTTCACCTGACCAGATAGCTTTGATGATGTAGGGACCAGTCCAATTGGGTTTGAAGTTGCCCCTTGGGTCGTGGATGGGAGCTCGGTTGTCCTTGAGCACCAAATCTCCTTCCTTTAGATTCCTGGACTTAACTTTCTTTGTTGAAAGCCTGGGCAATTCTGCGCTGATAGCCTTGAACATGGTACAATGCTTTCAGTCTTCTTTCGTCAAAAAGCATGAGTTCCTCAAATCTGCTCTACTGCCAATCTGCTTCGGCTATTTGATACTCAGCCAATACTCACAATGACGGAACCTCAATCTCGATAGGTAGAACGGCCTCCATCCCATAAACCAATGAATACGGAGTCGCTCCGCCATCCATGAATGAGAGCAAAGCATGCCCTGCTGTAAAATCCACCAACTCATCAATATGCGGTAAGGGAAAGTCGTCCTTCGGACTAGCTCTGTTTAAATCCCTGAAATCCACGCATACCCGGATCCTGCCATCCTTCTTCGGCGACCCACTTCGTGAAATAATCTATCGCAACCAGGATGAACTCATGCCCATTTGACCCTTTCGGAGTGACAGCTCCGATCACATCGATTCCCCAAACTGAAAACGGCCATGGCGAAGTCATGTTGTACAGCTTCGATGGCGGGATGTTCATGCGGTTTGCATAAATCTGACACTTGTGGCATCGCCGAACAAAACTAATACAATCCTCCTCCATGGTGGACCAGTAATAACCCTGTCTGAGGATCTTCCGTGTTAAGCATTACTCCGTTCATATGCGCACCGCATTCTCCTCCATGGATGGCCTCCATCAGGCGCTTTGATTCTTCGGCTTCAACACACAGCTTGTGCATTCCCAGATGACCTCTCTTATACAGCTTACCCCCACAAATGATGAACTGGACGGCCATTCTTCTGATTGCCCTTTTATCCTTGGCATTTACCCCTGGCGGGTATGCTTCTTTTTCCAAGTAATTCCAAATGTCATAATACCAGGGGTTTTCGTCCTGAACCTCATCTATAGTAGCGATCGACTCGTAGGCTGGCACAAATTTCTGGTCAATGACGACTGGACGCATCTGGATTCCAAACGGGATGTCTATCATGGAAGATAGAGTTGCTAAAGAATCTGCGAACCTGTTGTTCTCTCTTGGAAGATGAGCAAAGTTTAGATTTTCAAACCGAGGGATTAGCAAGTCCAAGGTCTGGTGGTACATCATCATCTTTTCTTCTTTGACTTTTCAGTCTCCGTTTGCTTGAGACACAACAAGGTTTGAATCCCCGATGACGTCCAAACGTCTTGCCCCTAGTTCCAGGGCCGCTTCTAGGCCGGCAATTCACGCCTCATATTCTGCTTCGTTGTTCGAGACTTTGAACTGGAGTTTGAAGGCTAGAGGGATACGGGAATTGTCGGGTGCTATCAGCAACACTCCTATCCCATACCCGTATTGATTTGATGCTCCGTCAAAGTACATCGTCCAATATTCGTCATCGATGTGCAAAATGGTTTCATTTGGGAATAAATACTCAGCCGCTTCACCTCCTTCGACTGGATGATCGGCCAAGAACTCTGCCACTGCTCTTCCTTTGACTGACTTGCGTGCCACGTATTTCAGATCGAATTCGGAGAGCAACAATAGCCAACGAGCTAGCCTACCCGTAAGTGCTGGTTTCTCAAAAAGATATTTGATGGGATCCAGTCGTGAAACCAACATTACGGAATGAGCTAACAAGTAGTGCCGCAGCTTCCTGGTAGCCCATACCAAAGCTAAGCAAGCCTTCTCCAGCGGAGTGTAGCGGGTCTCGTAATCCAACATCTTCTTGCTCAGATAGTAGATGGCCCTCTCCACCTTATCCTCTGATTCTCTAACTTTTGCCAAGGTCGCCCTTTGCGGGTTTTCAACCTTGCGAGCTCAGTTTTTATATTTTCTAATTTTTT
>NW_021027391.1:219293-233539 GCF_004153795.1 Camellia sinensis | reverse complement strand
GGAGGTGGTTAAGCGGTCCCGAATCGAGGCACACGGCCAACGGTCCCGAAAAATCGGAAACCGGGCTCCGAAATGGGCAAAATGGCCTACGGCCACCAAATGTAGCCCACGACCACTGAGAGATGGACTATGGGACCTCTCCCTCCCCTCAGGAAAAAGAAACAGAGAAAACCGAGTCTGGTTCGCAAACCGAGGCAAGCCACAGAAGAGGGTTCGGAAGTCCGGAGGCAGGGCTCACGGCCGCGACTCTGAAACTTCTGAACGAGCACATTATGCAACATCACCGAGCGCTCAATCGGTGATGTCTGAGTCTTAAGGTCAGTCAAAAATGGGGTGTCTACAACATGCAAGATGCAACTATGATAGGCTCGGCTATCCTAAACGTGGCATGTGAAATGCTGCAATTAACAAGTATTCAACTTTGGAATTAGAATACAAGTGCAGTTAGCATGATGTGCCGAGTCCGGTGCATGTAAGACAAATGTATTGATGCACGCATACATAGCATAAGGTATGCTAAATTAAACATGTCCTAATACTAACCATCAAAGCAGGTAAGTAAAAGGGAGAAAGAAGTGGGGATTGGAAGACATGCACACACGCACCCACACTTATTACAGTTGTGCCCTCACACGGAGGGTCCGAATAAATAGTACAGTCCAAATAATACAGTCCAAATGATACAGTCCGAATATAAACAAATTCCTAATTAATTTACAAATTAACTAAGAAAGCTATAAACTGGCATGCAAGCCAGGGACTGCCTTGACTCTAACTCTTCTTCATCTGATGGATGATGCATGTCTGGGCTGCCTTGCGTGGAAATCCACTGGGATGCCCCAATTAGCCTCTGTTTTACATTTATTCTTGGAAAGCGCGCCAAGCTCCGAAAGATTGCTAATTCTTGATTTGCTGCAACAGAGAGTAGAAAAGGGGCATAGCAATATATTTTCACAAATGTATGCATGCCTCGATCCTCGTGCCTCCAATCACGCATCTCGATGCATGATGGCCGAGGAGCCGATTTGCATTACTCAATATAGAATGAATGCACATAAAAACTCAACAAAAACCTAACTCCATCATGGATAATCCGGAGTGTCGTTGACCGGGGAATTGAGACACATTCCGTCACTCAGAGTACGAAACGTACCTCGTTTCCCGTGCTCGGGCTAACCCCTATCCCAAGCACGATGCAATATGCATGATATGCATGAAATGCAACTAAGATACAACCTAGCATGCACAATGCTATGAAATGGCATACACGATGCACGAGGTAACATGGCATACACAATGCGCTAACATACAACCTAGCATACACATTGCTATGAAATGAAATGGCATACACAATGCACAATGGACTTACACCACCACAAGTGGACCTCAGCCACACTCACACAGGAGGCCATAAGATGAAAATGAGACAACTCGGAATGCGTGCACACATGCACGCAAACCAAGGACCGAACCTAAGCCACCAAATGCCCTTCTAACATGACATGGCAAGGCATGGAATATGGCATACAAGAATGCAAATTTCAGCACTAAAATATGCCCCAAAACAGTCCCGAATCATGGCAATATGGCTCCCGATGCATGAAATGAAATCGAAACACAAAACTAGGCCTATGCATTGGCCTATAGCTATACAAAAAATGCAATATTTGAACATGGAATGCAAAGACAGAGTCAAGACAGCCCCAAAATAAGCATATTTGCAGTTCTAAGAAAGGTCAAACAATAAACACAAATAGGGCAAAACTAGCATGCAAAAATGGCCCTAAATGTGAGATAAAGAAGCAAGTCACAGCTTCTGACCCCAAACAAGAGAGGGCCCTTCAAAAAATTTGAAGAGGGGCCCAAAATATGATATTATAAAGTTTACAACAAACCACAAAAACCAACACAGGTATGGCTAAGCTCTCATGCAAGAAATGGGCCGAAAGAGGGACAAAGAAGCAAGTGGTGGTTTCTGGCCTCAAACACAAAGGGGCCCTTCAACAATGTTGAAGAGGGGCCCAAAATACTACATTTTACAGTTGATGGCCAGACCCAAAACAGTATGCATGCAAGCCTAAAATACTACGCAAAATAAGGACAAAAAGAGAGATATAACACAAAGTATATAAAGGATGCCACAAATAGTGAAAGACCCTTAATGAAATATGAAGAGGGAGTCAAAATAAGGCCACTTATAGTTTGGACCAGAGCCCAAAAACAGAAGCAAAGGAGGCTAACAAATCATGCAAAAATATGGCCAAAAGAGAGATATAAAGGCAAGTGGTAAATGAAAGCCTCAAACAGCAATGAGTCCTTCAAAAATGTTGAATAAAGGCTCAAAATAAACCATTTTTCAGTTCATGACAGAGCTCAAAACAATTTATACATAGGCTAAAAATACTACACAAGAAGATGGCATACAAGGGAGATAATAAAACAAGTGCAACAAGGAGACCTCAAACAGGTAAATACCCTTAAACAAACATAAAAAATAGCTCAATATAAGCCTAGTTCCAGTTAGGGTCGGAGCCCAAAACACCAAGCAAGAATGACTTAGAAAGCACACAAAATATGGACCAAAAATGGGGAAATGGAGCTTACCCTTGTAGACCAAGTCTTGACAGCCTCTTGGCTTGAGTTGCAGCACTCCTAGGCTCTGAAGAACAACCTCCAACTGCTGGAATGGAAGATGGGGATGTGATGCTATGAGGTGTAGTGCAAAATGGTGTAGGGTTGGAAGGATTGGAGCTTGGAAGAGAGGGAGAAGAAGGTGTATGTATGCAAGGCCCTTAGGTAATTTTTTCCAACCGTTAAAACCAGAGCTGGAGGCTGGTTATATAGGAAAAAGGAGGGGGAAAATGGGGGGAAAAATGGAGGGAAAACAATCATGTTTCCCCGCAAAAATGCACCCCCCCGGATACACAATCTGGGAGGAAAACAGATGCATATCTGCACTGTACTTGATGCAAGAAGCATGGCCGGCTGCTTATCTAGGTTGCAGGTGGCCGGCCGGCTACTTCCCATGGCCGGTCGACCAAGGGTCAAAAGGTTCAAGTGTGATTAGTGGCCGGCCACCACAGAAAGAGGGCCTCTGATGTGTGCACAACACAACCCTGTGGTTAAACACTGGAAAAAGTGAACCAGGAGAGAGGACAACCCACTTTTCAAAGGGGTTCAAAAGGTTCAACAAAAATTACTGGCCGGCCACCAAATATTGGTGGCCTCCCAGATATGTACATCACAAATATGGGGTTTAGGGTTCAAGAAAATGGCCCAAGGGTAGTCAACATTAGCTTTGAAGTGAGGAAAATCGGGCGACGGAGGGCGATCAAGGGATAAAGTTGGCTGACAGAACAATTACTGGCCTCCCACCCTTCTATGGCCTTCTTACCAATGAAACAGAGGTCCCTGCCAAAAATGAACCAAAACCAATGCAAAACGAAGGTTCGGGGGTCGAAACGCGGAGCCCGAGGCCCCGAAAACTGACTGTTAGGCACCGGGAGTGATGTTCGACCACGAAGTCGGTTTCCCGGGCCACAGTGTCCCTTAAAAGGGAGCAAATAAGAAGTATGCCAAAAACCGGTGCAAACGGAGATGGTTAAATGGTCCCGAACCGAGGCACACGGCCAACGGTTCCGAAAAAACGGGAACCGGACTCCAAACGGGCAAAAATGGCCTACGACCAGGAAACGTAGCCTACGGCCACTGAGAGATGATCTACGAGACCTCTCTCTCCCTTCGCGAAGAGAAAACAGAGAAAACAAAGCCTGGTTCGCAAACCGAGGCAAAGCACAAAAGAGTCCGGAAGCTCGGAGGCAAGGCTCGCAGCCGAGACTCTGAAATTTCCGAACGAGCACAATATGCAACATCACCAAGCGCTCAATTGGTGACGTCTGAGTCTTAAGGTCGGTCAAAAATGGGGTGTCTACATGGCCGTAATCACAAACCTACGACAACCATCATATTCCTCTCTTCTAAACAATTCTAGAGCCACCAACCACGTCACAAAATAAGGCCAGACGTGCTCTCACGCGCCACTTCTTTCTAGGTGCGTTATTCACAACGGCACCAATATCTATACGCGCTACCACGGGCCAGTTACCAGACGATCACACGCTACGCGTCTGTCACGCGCGCGTCCCTCTGCTGCAGTTGTCGCTGATGTTAGCCCTAAACGCGTCAGCGTCATGACTACAGTACACTACACGCCTCTGCTGTTATCGTGTGTCGCGTATCATTCTGCTAACGTGCGCCGCGTATCTGCTGACGCCTTTACTGTTACCGTGAGCCGCATACCCTGCTGCTAACGTGAGCACCTACTGACATCATCCAGCCCCTGCTGATGTCATCTCTACACACCAGACCACTTTCTTAGCTATTTTTGACCTTTCTGGACTCACTGGTATGCTCTATTTTTCTTATTTTTGCTCTTATAGCACTGTTTTTGTCATGACCCAAACTCGCTCCTAAAAGTTTGGATCATGATTGGCCAATAACCCTAGATTACTTTCGGCAAAATTTCAAAATATTTAAATTATACTGGGGCCTAAAGTGAAAGCAAAACAAATAATAATGTCCATTGAGCTTGTGCATACATGATCACTGGAATAATTTAAACATTTAGACACACTAGTAATTTATATCCATATACAAATCTTATATATCTCACACACATATACATGGGACTCAATAAAATACAAAATTCTAGCAATACAAAGTTAAAGCCCTGACACAGAGGTGCATCTTGGAGTCTTGGCATAACAGGTCCACAAACGAACTCCTGAGATTGACCTAATATTGCTCTCCAGATTGATTACCTACATACATATAAAATATGGAGTGAGTGAAGCTAAATGAGTAATAATATAGCAAAGAGGTTTAAATGAATGAGCCCAACATCATAGTAAACATACTAATATAAATCCATACTTTTCTGAAATCACATTTACAGAACAACCTCGGGTCCACAAAATAGCCTCAGGCCCAACATAATACAGAACGGCCTTAGGCCCAACATAATATAGAAAGGCCTCAGGCCCAACAGAATACAGAACAGTCTTAAGCTCAACATAATACAGAACGGCCTTAGGCCCAATGTATAGCAGAACGGACTCGGGCCCAACATATAACAAAACGGCCTTGGGCCCAATTTATGTATGTATGGACCCAAGAGGTGACTCGTACGGACTCTAGAGATGACTCTCACTGTATTAGTTAATTTCGTACAGCACTTTGTTCCATACCAGAAATCAATAGGTCTTAAAAACTGAACAATTCATATCATGCCATAGCATAATGGAACGGATAAATGGAACGGCCTTAGGCCCACCGTATCATATTACAAACAATTCACATTTCTTGTTCATAACTCATTTCACATTTCTTGAAAACTTATGCATTTTGACAAAATAGGGTATTTAGAGAATCATGTCGTACATAAATCAAAATAGATAATAAAAAACATATCATTGCTATACTATTACTCACAGTGGTTTTCAGAACTGGTTAAACGGTCCTCGAATCTTGACCTACAAGCATAATGCACATTGCACAACATATCGAAACATAAAATTACTCTCTTGATCAAATTTACTTCTTTTAATCTTTTCTTAATCAAATAAACCGATCCTTTACTTTGCTTCTTAAGCAATTATTTATGTTAGTTCTAAAATCATTAGTCCTCAATAGATCATCATTCATATCTAGGATAATAGGAAGAAACAAAAGGAAACTGGGTTAGGAGAGGAAATAGCACAAAACGGTTAAAAAGAAAGTGAACAATGTTCACTAATTTGAACATATCTATTTTTTTAGTTAGAATTTGGATGTGAGACTACCACCATTGGAAACTAAACTTTTGAGGCTTGAATATAGGCTCAAGAATCATCTAAAATGGATTATGGATGAGGGAGATATGCCTATTTGAAGTTACTATAAGCTGAAACAATACAAGCCGCACATGCGCCCACTTTGACCGCTCGTACGGTGACTGGGCCGCTCAAGCGGTGGCTGTGACAACCCTCACCTCTGATTAGTGTTAAACTATGATTGAGCATGATAAGTAATTGATTAGAACGAAATCCTAATCTGTTTGCATGAGTGTGTTGCTTTAATTGCATTCTATCTATTTGTCGTTGAATGATCTGTTCATGTTTTAATTTTGAATTGCAAATCGAAGGCCTTATCGGTGACCGAATCAGAAATTGATTAGTGTTATATGCTAATTAGGATTTATGTGATTTTATGGTAGGTTTAATTAACATTTGATTTGGAACGATTAAATTAGATTAAATAATGTTAAATTGCATTAGCTTGAGTTATTACACTTTCGCCATTAAGTGGCCATTTTCTAAAACATTGTTTGGGACTTAATTCTTGCATTTGATACATTATCTCATCCACCTCCAAGACCAAACCGAGAGAGAGGGGGAGAGTAGGAGAAAAACTTTATTTCATCAAGAGTTGCTTGGAATAAGAGGAATTGAAGGAGGTTTGCAAAATTGAGCCAACATACTTGGAATTCAAGACTTAAGGTAGGAAATTCATCATTTTAATTATGAATTTGAGTTGTCACATGCATGGTTAATGGTAAATTAGTGATTTGAGTCAAGAATTAGCCTAAGGGTTGAATTGAGAAGCAATGTGTGCATGCATGTCCATATCATGGAATTTTGATGTTGTTTTCATGAAAATTCTTATATGCATGTTCATATTTTGGTTGTAGTTCAAGAATTCACCATGTTTTAGAGTTCAATATATGCTAATTAGGATTTATGTGATTTTATGGTAGGTTTAATTAACATTTGATTTGGAACGATTAAATTAGATTAAATAATGTTAAATTGCATTAGCTTGAGTTATTACACTTTCGCCATTGAGTGGCCATTTTCTAAAACATTGTTTGGGACTTAATTCTTGCATTTGATACATTATCTCATCCACCTCCAAGACCAAACCGAGAGAGACGGGGAGAGTAGGAGAAAAACTTTATTTCATCAAGAGTTGCTTGGAATAAGAGGAATTGAAGGAGGTTTGCAAAATTGAGCCAACATACTTGGAATTCAAGACTTAAGGTAGGAAAATCATCATTTTAATTATGAATTTGAGTTGTCACATGCATGGTTCATGGTAAATTAGTGATTTGAGTCAAGAATTAGCCTAAGGGTTGAATTGAGAAGCAATGTGTGCATGCATGTCCATATCATGGAATTTTGATGTTGTTTTCATGAAAATTCTTACATGCAAGTTCATATTTAGTTGTAGTCCAAGAATTCACCATGTTTTAGAGTTCAAACTTGCATTTGATCATGTTTTGGAGCATTAGAGTTCATAGGAACTCATGCATGTTACGTTCTTGCATTGTTCTTCAAGTTTCATTCAAAATTGTATTCAATTGTCACACATTTGGGCTTGATTTCATAAAATGATTTTTGAAACATGTTGTGTTATGGATTTCTTAGTGTTTTCCAGAAAATTAGCCCAGAAAAATCGAGTTTGAAGCTTTAATGCTTGAGTTTTGTGCTTGGAGATCAATCTAGAAATTCAAGATTTTTGATCCATGCTCGAACGGAGGACTTCATGCTCGAGCATACACTCTGAGTACATGCACTTCTGATCGAGCGTAGATAGTCACGCTCGAGCATGAGATGCATATGCCCAGAAGTTCATGTGATTTGCAGTCCGCTCAAGCGAGGTAATCTGCGCTCAAGCGAGGGTCTGAGCCTCACGCTCGATCGTGGGTTGAGCATCCATCGAGCATGAAAAACGTGCAACCAATACTTTTGCCTGAGTTTACAGTCCGCTCGAGTGGGGAAAGTCACGCTCAAGCGGAGCTTCTTTGTCTCCATGTTCGCTCGAGCGTAGAAAGCCACGCTCAAGCGAGACCCCTATTTCAGCAAAAGTTTGAAAAGTGTTTTAAGGTACATTTTTGCATCCTCATTTCATCCTAGGCATTCCTAGGCCATGTTTAAGGCATCTTAATAAGGATAATGTTATAGAACCACACCAAGTCAAGATAGGGGCTAAGTTTTTTATCCCAAGTGTGTGACTTAGTGTGTGTTCGTTCTGTAACTATGTAAGGTTGGCACCCGAGGACGCTGACTAGCCTGTCTATAGCACAGTACTCTGTAAGTAACAATGTCGTAAAGATACGTTCAACTATAATTATTTCTGAACGATTGACTGTACTACCTTCTGAAATGACATTCCTTACTGAATGGATGTTTGTCCTATTTGTAAACTTTACTCGTGGCATCCATAGCAACTTACAGTTACTGTACTGTTACTACTACTGTTACAGAGATCTCTATCAGTTCCAATGTTTGGAACCACTACTGTTTACTGTTTTGATGGCCATCAACTGACTGTTCGGTCTATTAAGACCTACTGTACTGTTTTGCTATTGGACGTACCATGTATGACTGTTATGATTTCTAAATGACTGATATGGCATGAAATATGAGCCACTGATTGAATAACTGATTTACTGATGCAAATGACTGTCTTAATTAAAGAAAGGACATTCATTCCCAACCTCTTTACGCATATGCTATTCACTGGACTTTAGCTCACTGTTTATATTTATCTATAGGTGTCTAGGCACCGGACCAGAGCTAGGAGAGTCGAGCTAAGCTTATGTTTTGTCAAGCCAACCGTTGTGCCTCATTTCGAGGTTCCGAGTTCGTCCAAGCTATGGCTGTTTTGGGGTGTTTCAGATTTACCCTTTTGTCTCTGTTTCGTATTGACTGAATAAGACTTGACTGTACAGTTACGATGAAGGGATTTGGCCCCTAACCTGGATGTTATGTGTATATGATGTATGTATATATGTTTTGGTTGTGAATGTGGCTTTGCACATATGAGTCTTTTTCCATTTCAAATTTTCACAGCTGATTGGACATCTTTTATTTACTGTTTGGCTTCTGCCAGCCCCTTACTCTATATTACTGTCATTACTGTTAAGCAGGCCTTTGGTAATCACGAATTACTGGCCGGTTACGATGCTAAACCCATAGGGGCAGGTTTGGATCGTGACAGAGTGGTATCAGAGCACGAGTTATACCGCACACACGTGTCTAAATGAGCTATAGGATGTCCTAGAAAAGTAATTAGGGCGTTGCATGAGCATGAGAAAGTGTGTGTGGCCATGATATGAATATATGTGCTAATGTACTAATGTGCTTGAGTAAGCAACTTCCTATGTTTATTATTACCGTATTGCATATAGTGAAATGGAGAATACAAGAAATGCCAATGAATCTGAATCCTCTGAGGCGAGAATGGCAAGGTTAGAAAGAACGGTTGAACTGTTGATTGAGGCCCTAAGACAACAACAGAACCAACAACCCCCACCTCCTCCAGTCCAACCGGAACCGAATGTTCATGATGATGTTATTGCTTTAACACAAAAGTTCAACAAAATGAAGCCACCATCATTCCAAGGAGGCCTTGAACCGCTGAAGGCTGAAGCATGGGTTTTAGAAATCGAAAAGTTGTTTGAAGTATTTCCGTGTTCTGAAGCACACAAAGTGTTACTGGCTACCTTCACTTTACAAGAGGAGGCTAGACGGTGGTGGATGCTCGTCCGTGATACCAATAATGCTATGACTTGGGCTCAGTTTAAGGAAGCCTTCTTTGAAAAATATTTTCCCCAATGTGTCCAAGACTGCAAGGTGGCCGAATTCGAACAATTGAAGCAAGGTACCATGTCAGTAGCAGAATATGAATCTAGGTTCACTGAACTCGCCCGTTATGCACCGCACATGGTTGATACTGATTATAAAAAGGCCAGGAAGTTTGAAGGTGGCCTTAATGTAGATATACTTGATCGAATCAATGTTCTGAAACTGCTCAAATATGTGGATGTCCTCGACCGAGCAATTATGGCCGAGGCAAATGTTACTGCATTACAACAGACTAAGACACCAGTAACCGAATGGTAAGAGGCGAGGCTTCAATTTCAAAAAGGGTCGAAATAACTCATCCAATAAGAAGCAAAACACAGGGTCAACAAACAGTTCTAGTTAGGGAAACAGTTCCACACGACCCTGCTCCGAATACAGCAAAAGGCATCAAGGAGTTTGCTATAAGATTTCTGGTGCATGTTACAGGTGTGGCAAGGTGGGCCACATGGTTAAAGATTGCCCTTCCACATCTCAAGGCAATAGTAAGGCTGCAGCTACTACCGCAGCATCAACTGTTACACCAAAACCCAACCCCAAAGCCACTAGAAAGGAGCCTTTAAGGCAAGGCCAGGTGTTTGCACTTATATCAGGAGACGTGCAAAACACCAAGACAGTTGTGTCAGGTATACTCTCAATCTGTGCCCAAAATGCTTATATTCTAATTGATTTGCGGTCTACGCATTCATTTGTCTCATATGCTTTTTCACGAAAATTAAATAGACCACTGGAACCCATGAACTATTTGTTAGCTGTATCTTCACCTGCTGGGGGATCCATGACTTGTGCTTATGTGTATCCTGCATGTGAAATTGTTATTGGAGATGCACTTTTGTATATTGATTTATTGCCTTTGAATATTGATCATTTCGATGTGATTTTGGGAATGGACTGGTTAACAAAATATCATGCTATCATAGTGTAGACACCCCATTTTTGACCGACCTTGAGACTCAGACGTCACCAGCTGAGCACTTGGTGATATTGCATAATGTGCTCGTTCAGAAGTTTCAGAGTCTTGGCCGTCAGCCCTGCCTCCGAATTTCCGAACCCTCTTCTGTGCCTTGCCTCGGTTTGCGTACCAGGCTCGATTTTCTCTATTTCTTTTCCTGAGGGGAGGGAGAGGTCCTGTAGACCATCTCTCAGTGGCCATGGGCTACATTTTGTGGCTATAGGCCATTTTGCCCATTTCGGAGCCCAGTTCCCGATTTTCGGAGCCGTCAGGCCGTGTGCCTCGATTCGGGACCGCTTAACCACCTCCTATTGCTCCGATTTTTGGCATGTATCTTATTTGCTCCCTTTTGAGGGACACTGAGGTCTGAGAGACCCACTTCGTGGTCGAATGCCACTTTCGGTGCTTAACAGGCAGTTTTCGGGGCCCCGAACTGCGCGTTTTGGCCCCCGAACATTCGTTTTGCATCGGTTTTCGTTCATTTTTGGCAGGTACCTCTGTTTCACCACCAGGAAGGCCGTAGAAGGGTGGGAGGCCAGCAATTGTTTCAGCAACCAATTATATTCCTCCGGGGCCCTCCGACGCCCGTTTTTCTCACTTCCAAGCCAATGTTGACCACCCTAGGGTCACTTTCTTCAATCCTAACCCCCATATTTGTGTTGTACACACATAACACCCTTGGGCCATTTTCTTGAACTTTTAACCACATATTTGTGATGTACACACATGGGAGGATCCTAAAAGTTGGTGGCCGGCCAGTAATTCCACCTGACCCTTTTGAACCCTTCCTAAAAATGGCCTATTCTCTCTCCTGTTTCACTGTTTCCAATTTTGAACCACAGGGTTGTGTTGAGGACACTTAGGAGGACACCTATCTGTGGTGGCCGGCCATTAATTCACCTTGACCCTTTTGACCCCTGGCCGGCCGGCCATGGGAGGTAGCCGGCCAGCCACCTGCAGCTCCAAAACCTGGCCGGCCATAATCCTTACAGTGTGTACTTTACAGCTGTATAGCTGTTTTCCCCCAAAAATATCTGTATCCGGGGGACAGCTTTTGGGGGAGAACTTGGTCTTTTTTCCCCCACTCTTTCCCTCCCTTTTCTCCCTCTCCTTGGTCCATATAACCAGCTGCCAGCATTTGTATTAGGGGTTAGAAAAAATTACCTTCAAGCTTGTATACAAAAATCTCCCTCCATCTATCCCTTTCAAGCAAAAAACTTCCTAAGTTCTACCACCATTTCTTCTACACCACCAACCCCCACCCTTCCATCCTCCATTTTAGAAGTTTGAAGGTGTTCTTCAAGGCCTAAGGGTGCTACAAACTCAAGCCAAGAGTTGCTAAAGACTTGTCTTCAGGGGTGAGTTTCATTTCCCTTGTTTTTGGTTCATTTCTTGTATCATTTGTAAGCCATACATGCTTGCTGTTTTGAGCTCCAGCCCTAACTGAAAGGGGCCTTATTTTGAGCTCTTTTTCACTTTTTCTTAAGGGCTCAACCCTGTTTGAGCCCTCCATATTGCACTTGCTTCAATATCCTCCTTGAATGCCATTTTCTTGCATGATATTTTTAGCCTATATGTGATCTGTTTTGGAGCATGTTTTAAACTATAAATAGGGTTATTTTGAGCCCCTCTTCAACATTGAAGAAGGGCTCATCACTGTTTGAGGCATATTTTATACACCTTGTGTTATATCTCTCTTTTGGTCCCCATTTTTGCATGCTTTGGCAGCCCATTGTGCTTCCGTTTTTGGTTATTTTATAGAGCTAGAAAAGACCTTATTTTGGCCATCTCTTCAGGTTTCATTAAGGGTCCTTCACTGTTTGAGGCACCCTTCCTATACTTTGTGTTGTATCTCCCTTTTAACCCCCATTTTTGCATGATTTACTAGCCTATTGTGCTTCTGTTTTTGGTCATTTTACAGAGCTAGAAAAAGTCTTATTTTGGACCATTATTCATGTTTCATTAAGAGCCTTTCATGGTTTGAGGCATCATTTATATACTTTGTGTTGTATCCCTCCTTTTGGCCATATTTTGCATGATATTTTTGGCTTGTATGCATGCTGTTTTGGGACCAGCCATAAACTGTAAATGTGCATATTTTTGGTCCCTCTTCAGTGTTGTAGAAGGGCATTTTTCAGTTTGGGTTTTGCATATACCACTTGTTTCATTGCCCTCTCTTGGCCCCTATTTTTGCATGCCATTGTTGCCCTATCCTTGCTTGCTGTTTGGCCATGCTTTGAACTGGAAAAATGCTTATTTTGGGGCTGCCTTGCTACTTTCTATTCATTGTATATCCATATTGTGCATGTTTGGTATAGCTATAGGCCATTTCGGGCCCCAAAATTCATGTTTCGGGACTATTCCATGCATCGGGTGTACTTTCGCCTCATTTCGGGGCTGTTTTCCCCCACATTTCAGTGGTGAAATCCCATCAGCATGTTTGCATATCATTTCGATGCCATTGCATTGCATATGTCATTGCCTCAATTTGCGTGCCCGTGTGCACGCATTTCAAGGCACTTCATTTTCATCCATCGGCCTCTTATGTGAGTATGGATGAGGCTCTCTCATGTTAGTATAAATCCATGTTGCATTCTATATGCCATTTCCATGCCATTGCGTTGCATATGTCGTTGCCTCGATTTGCGTGCCCGTGTGCACGCATTTCGAGGCACTTCATTTTTCATCCATCGGCCTCTTATGTGAGTGTGGCTGAGGCTCTCTCATGTTAGTATAAGTCCATGTTGCATTCTATATGCCATCTTAGCCATATTGCATGGTATATGCCATTGCCTCGGTTTGCGTGCCCGTGTGCACGCATTTTGAGGCACTTCATTTTTCATCCATCGGCCTCTTATGTGAGTGTGGCTGAGGCTCTCTCATGTTAGTATAAGTCCATGTTGCATTCTATATGCCATTTTGGCCATACTGCATTGCATATGCCATTGCCTCGGTTTGCGTGCCCGTGTGCACGCATTTCGAGGCACTTCATGTTCATCCATCGGCCTCTTATGTGAGTGTGGCTGAGGCTCTCTCATGTTAGTATAAGTCCAAGTTGCATTCTATATGCCATTTTGGCCATACTGCATTGCATATGCCATTGCCTCGGTTTGCGTGCCCGTGTGCACGCATTTCGAGGCACTTCATGTTCATCCATCGGCCTCTTATGTGAGTGTGGCTGAGGCTCTCTCATGTTAGTATAAGTCCAAGTTGCATTCTATATGCCATTTTGGCCATACTGCATTGCATATGCCATTGCCTCGGTTTGCGTGCCCGTGTGCACGCATTTCGAGGCACTTCATGTTCATCCATCGGCCTCTTATGTGAGTGTGGCTGAGGCTCTCTCATGTTAGTATAAGTCCAAGTTGCATTCTATATGCCATTTTGGCCATACTGCATTGCATATGCCATTGCCTCGGTTTGCGTGCCCGTGTGCACGCATTTCGAGGCACTTCATGTTCATCCATCGGCCTCTTATGTGAGTGTGGCTGAGGCTCTCTCATGTTAGTATAAGTCCAAGTTGCATTCTATATGCCATTTTAGCCATATTGCATCGCGTATGCCATTGCCTCAGTTTGCGTGCCCGTGTGCACGCATTTCGAAGCACTTAA
>NW_021027391.1:124816-138435 GCF_004153795.1 Camellia sinensis | reverse complement strand
TTAGTGGCCGTAGGCTACATTTGGTGGCCGTAGGCCATTTTTCCCATTTCGGAGCCCGATTTCCGGTTTTTCGGGACCGTTGGCCGTGTGCCTCGGTTCGGGACCGCCTAACCATCTCCGTTTGCTCTAATTTTTGGCATACATCTTATTTTCTCCCTTTTGAGGGACACTGAGGTCCGAGAAACCCACTTCGTGGCCGAACGCCACTTTCGGTGCTCGGCAGCCCATTTTCGGGACCCCGAACTGCGTGTTTTGGCCCCCGAGCATTCGTTTTGCATCGGTTTTTGTTCATTTTTGGCAGGTACCTCTGTTTTATCATCAGGAAGGTCACTGGAGGGTGGGAGGCCAGCAATTATCTTAGCAACCATTTATATTCCATTTTCGCCCTCCGATGCCCTTTTTTCTCACTTCCGGGCCAATGTTGAACACCTTGGGGCCACTTTCTTAAACTTTCAACCACATATTTGTGATGTACACACTTGGGAGGATCCTAAAAGTTGGTGGCCGGTCAGTAATTCCACCTGACCCTTTTGACCCCCCCTAGAAGTGGCTTGTTGTCCCTCCTGCTTCATAGTTACCAATTTTTGAACCATAGGGTTGTGTTGTACACACATGGGAGGACCCTAAAAAGTGGTGGCCGGCCACTATTTCAACTTGACCTTTTTGACCCCTAGCCGGCCGGCTAGGGGTGGTGGCCGGCCGGCCACCTGGAGCTCCAAAAACCAGCCGGCCATGATCCTCACAAAAGGTACTTTACAGCTGTATAGCTGTTTCCCCCAGAAAATATCTCAATCCGAGGGATATTTTGTGGGGGAAAACTTGCCTCCTTTTCCCCCACCTTTTCCCCACCTTTACTCCCTCTTTTTGTTCCATATAACCAGCCTCCAACACTTGTATTAGGGGTTAGAAAAATTGTCTTCAAGTCTTGCATCCAAATCTCCCTCTATCTCTCTCATTTTCTCAAAACATCCAAGTTCTACACCTCATTTCTTCATCACCACCAAGCACCACCACCACCACTCCATTTCCAGAAGCAAGGAGGGCTTCTCAGAGGCTAAAGGTGCTGCAACTTGGTCCAAGAAGCAACCAAAGATTGGTCTACAAGGGTGAGTTGCCATTTCCTTCTTTTTAAGCCTATTTTTGCAACATTCTTTAGCTATATATGCTTGTTGTTTTGAGCTCCGGCCCTAACTGAAAGTGGCCTTATTTTGAGCTCTTTTTCTCCTTTGCTTAAGGGCTCAACACTGTTTGAGCCCCCCATATTGTACTTGCTTCAATATCCTTCTTAAATACCGTTATCTTGCGTAGTATTTTTAGCTTGTGTGTGATCTGTTTTGGAGCATGATGTAAACTTTAAATAGGCTTATTTTGAGCCCCTCTTCAACATTGAAGAAGGGCTCAACACTGTTTGGGACCTCCATGCTATACTTGCCTTTATATTCTCTTTTGGGTCCCATTTTTGCATGTCTTGGCAGCCTATTATGCTTTGGTTTTTGGCCTTTTTACAGTACTAAAAATAGTCTTATTTTGGCCCATTATTAATGTTTCATCAAGGGCCTTTCATGATTTGAGGTATATTTTATACACTTCATGTTATATCTCTCTTTTGGTCCCCATTTTTGCATGCTTTGGCAGCCTATTATACTTCTGTTTTTGGTCTTTTTACAGGCCTAGAAATGGCCTTATTTTGACCTTATTAACATGTTTTATTAAGGGTCTTTGACTGTTCGTTGAATATTTTGCATACTTTGTGTTATAGCCACTTTTGAGCCTCATTTTGCATTGCATTTCTAGCATGTTTGTATACTATTTTGGGGTTTTTACAGTTCTGTAAATATGCTTATTTTTTGTCCCTCTTCAATGTTGTAGAAGGGAATTTTTCAGTTTGGGCTGTGCATATACCACTTGCCTCTTTGGCCACCTTTTGGCCCATTTTCTTGCATAAGAGCTTAGCCATATCTATGTTTGTTTTTGGCATTTTTATAGTTCTGTAAAGTGGCTTATTTTGGGCCCCTCTTCAATGTTGTTGAAGGGCCCTAACCTGTTTGAGGTCAGCAGCTGTGAGTTGCTTCATAATCTCATGTTTAGGGCCATTTTTGTATGCCATTGTTGCCCTATCTTTGCTTGCTGTTTGGCCATGATTTGTACTGGTAAAATGCTAATTTTGGGGCTGACTTACTACTGTCTATTCATTGCATGTCCATATTGTGCATGTTTGGTATAGCTATAGGCCATTTCGGTTGCCAAAATCCATTTTTCGGGACTATTCCATGCATCGGGTGTACTTTCGCCTCATTTCGGGGCTGTTTCCCCCCACATTTCATTGCTGAAAATCTATTAGCATGCTTGCATTCTATATGTCATTTCCATGCCATTGCATTGCATATAGAGAGAATTCATCCCAGGATCCCCCCAGCCTCGCCTCCTGCTCCCCGAACCAAGACCGGAGCCCTCCTCCTCAGCAGAGTTCTGATTGTGATACTGTGGCCTCCTCCTCCTCCTCCTCGGGCTCTCGGCTCTACAATGTGCCCTGCGCTGCGGGAGACCCTCCTCGAGCTCCTCGGAAAGGCCTGGATGGCCACTAGCTCCTCGGAAGCCTGGATGGCCCAGCTCCCAGAGGAAGGCCCAGATGGCCCCCCAAGCTCCGTAAAGAGCCCACGATGGCCCCAGTCCCCAAGTAAGGCCCAGGTGGCCCGGCCCGCGGCGGGGCATATACAGGAGGCATCTGAAAATGAAAAAGTTCAATCATCAGTTCAAATATGAAAATCAGATACGAGTACAGCATGTGACGTGGGGTGTGTGTCGGATGTGCTCTACAATGCAGAAGAATGCTCAAAACCAGTGTGTCATCAGAAGTGTGATAAATACAAGAAAGGTGACGGTACCTGCACGCCCATAACGGATAGTTGTGTCTCTCTCCGAAAGACCATGCCCTCAAGTGCGGCCATCACCCCGAAGCATCTCGTCCACATACTCAATCGTGAGGCTGCAGATACAAATGCAAAAACTATCAGTAAAGGAATGAATGTCCAAGTACCCGACTGATAAATCAAAGCTATAAATCAATACCGGTGGTGAATCAGGATCCCTGACATATCTATGGTGCAGGAAGTGAGGCTCTAGCGGAATCGGTAAGGAGTCCCAAAACGCCATCCCATCAGCTCATCGGCATGTCTGCCATTAGGATGAGGTAAGTCGAAGGAGTCGGAGGAACCGATCTACCCCACCTCTCGATGTACCAGCCCTACTAGTAGAAGGGGCGTCTCAGCTCGAGCCGGCTTGACTCGAAGATGACATACCAGCAGACCTCGACGTCGGGGTTTGAACCCCGTCAGTGGAGGCATCAAATATTATGACGGTACGTGCGTAGTCCCCCTCCTCAAGGTGCAGCAATGCATCACTACCCAGCATAGCGCCGACTACCTCTGGTAGAGAGCCTATCGGCAATCCGCATACTGACTGGGGGTGCTGCGAGGAGGGTCCTGAGAAGTATACCCCCATACTGAGACGCAAGAAGCGTCTCCCCAAAAACCATGCTCTACCACAAGGTCCTTCGAGCAGGAACCTGTACTGGGAGGTGCCCGATCCTCCGGATACTGAAATCGGAGACCATCCCGCAAGGGTGCCCAAGGCTGCCATGTAATCTGCTGACATCAACAAGTCGATCATCAGTCAAGATCAGGGCAAAATCAGAGATAAAAATCGGGAAGAATGAGGCTCCTTGAGTACCCGTCCGATTGGGCCCGCACAGTTGTCAAACACATACTATCGCAGATTGAGTCTCATCGGGTCTCGGCAGGCTGCGGGCCCTCAACACCAGGAATTGGGGTCAGGACGGTCCTGCCCCCTCCAACTCTGGGGCTAATGCCGGGAAGTATACGTAAAACCCATAACTGAGAAAACAGTGACGAATGTAAGTACAAAGTGCTGAGGGCAAAATACAGACTGTAAAGTGCGGCTGTGTGTGCAATGTACAAGTAATGAAGAGCAGAAATGTAACAAGGGACAGAAAAGTACTCCCAGGCTCTCACGTAACCCGCCAAGTAAGTCTCCCTGCCCGCGGAGGTGGCGCTCATATAGTAATAAAGGGTAGCCAGGCCGGCGCCACCCAGTCGTATCGACTGACCTGTGATAGGTCAACCAAGGCACCCAACAGATAAAGCCCAACGGTGTTCCCTGTCGGTGAACAAGGTGGTCCCGAAAGAGGAACATCAAAAAAGCCGCGAGCATACTGTGCTGTCTCTTCAGGAGTCTCGGGCTCCATCTTCGCCCCGAAGTGGGAAGAAGAACCAGGTGTATCGAACTCTCCAGAGGCTCTGTCGACCGGCCCCGGCGAGCCCCCAGCAGATGAATCCAAGCCGGCCTCCCACTCGCCCATATCCTCGTCATAGCATGGACCAACCTCCTATGTCCAAGCCGTCAACACAGCAAATCTAGTGGGGTCATAGTCATGTCCCCGGTGGCAAGAGAAATGGAAAGAGTTGTGGTGGTCCCACCATCTCTCCACCCAGGGCGCTATCAGTGTCTCTGGCCGGGCAACGCGATAATCCCACGCAGAAGCCCCGACCCGGCCAGATCAACTAAATCCCGGACAGCCTCCGGGAGCTCAACGTACCAATCCCTCGCGGCAATGGAGCCATACCCCGTACACTGCGAGAACCACCTGCATTCAGAATGAATACATGTGTCAGTATGAAATGAATGAGCTGTGAGCTAATGAAATGAATGAGCTGTGTGCTAATGAAATGAATGAGCTGTGTGCTAATTGAAAATGACTTGAGCTGTGTGCTAATGAATGAAATAAACTGTGTGCAAGTACCTGGGCTGCGTGTTCAACTTTCAATTAGTGTGGGCTGTGTGTTCACTTTTAAATTGGGCTGTGTGTTCACTTTTAATTGGGCTGTGTATCAGATTTCAGAAATTAAAGTTTGGGCCTGCGTGTTCAACTTTCATTAGTGTGGGCTTGTGTTCACTTTTAAATTTGGGTTGTTTGTGTTCAGATTTCAGAAAATTAAAGTTTGGGCTGCGTGTTCAACTTTCAATTAGTGTGGGCTGTGTGTTCACTTTTAAATTTGGGCTGTGTGTTCAGATTTCAGAAAAATTAAAGTTTGGGCTGCGTTGTTCAACTTTCAATCAGTGTGGCTGCGTGTTCACCTAAAATTTGGCTGCGTTGTTCAGATTTCAGAAAAATTAAAGTTTGGGCTGCGTGTTCAACTTTCAATTAGTGTGGGCTGTGTGTTCACTTTTAACCTGGGCTGGCGTGTTCAGGAAATCAGAGTTTGGGCTGCGTATTCTACTCCTAGTCAGGTGTGTGCCGTGTGTTCACCATCAATTCGGGCTGTGTGTTCGACAAATCAGTGTTTGAGCCGTGTGTTCATTTCTTAACTAAGTGTGCCCGTGCGTTCACAATCAATTAATGAGCCGAGCGTTCAGAAATTCAAGTGTTTAAACTACCATGTTCAGGATGCAAAACAAAGTACTATGTCATAAGCTAAACTGTGTGTTCAAGCATGGCAAAAACACGAAATACACGAAAAATGCAGAAAATGAGTAAATACCTCTCGTGCCTCGTAAGAGAGGTGTGCTCTGGCTCCCGCAGGAGTAGATCTCCAGGTGCTCGCTCATCAAACGGTGAAAGACGAAAAAACGGCCCGAGAAGGACATGTGCTGGTGGAGCATACCTCTCGGGAATAAAGGGCGGACCCTCGGGGGCAAAGTCATGGCATCAAAATCATCCCCAGCACCTAGAAACCTCCACCATGAGGAGAGTTACCCGCCATTTTCAGAAATCTGCAAAAGGAGCAAAAATGAGCCAAAATGCAAAAAGTCAACAAAAGTCAACTCTCGGGAAAATGAAGAAGTCAACAAAAGTCAACTCCCGAGAAAATCTTCCAAATATTGAGACAAACTCACCTCAAGTGGCGAAAATGAGAAAAGAAGCCCCGAAACCAAAATTTAATCGCTTCAAAATGCGTGAAACTGAATATTTTCGCGAAAACAACTTGCGTGGGACCTTGAGAAACGCGTGTGGAACTCAGATCGGGGGAGAAAATGGTGTAGGGAGCAAGAGAAGAAGATCTCGTGGCTCATTTATAGGCTCGAAGTGTTTGGGTGGGAGAGCATAAAGAAAAGGAGGTGAAAAAAGACCGGATTGCCCTCGGATTTGGGCATATGGCCGCCGGCCCCTTTTCTGCCGCCCCTTTTCTGGCCGGCCAGCCATTCTCTTTTTGGAAAACCAGCGGCCAGCCATTCTCTTTTTGGAAAAACAGCCGGCCACCTCCCACCCTCCATAAAACTAGCCGGCCATGTCCCCCACAGGCTCATCTAGCTCTCTGCAATATTTTGAGAAAGATTGGAGTTCCCGGGACCTGAAAAAGTTCAAGAAAAGTGCACTTCCGGTCGCAAAATTGCTCCGCCGGAACCCTGGCTTCAAATTCTGACATGTGTCTCATCATTATTCATGGAAATCAAGATGTATCCTTTTTAAAGTGTTGTAGCCTTTCCAGGAAGTGAATCGGAGGCCGTGATCGAGTCGCTTTCGCCGAAACACGCATTTCCTTGCTCGTTGTTTCGTAACAAACGGGCACCCAGATTTATGCTCGTTTTGCACTATCATGCACATAACTTACATTCTCATGAGCATACTTGCATTGTGATGCACATTTTCTCGATATTACCATACCTCTGTGCTTGAGCTGTGTTGTCGCACACGTTTCCATTCCTTCATCACGATGCATTTACCTGCCGGCACTGCGTGTGTCAAACTTTCGGAATCACATTGAATATATGTTTCTAGCATATTGTGCTTGTTGAATTTCTCACTTTTGCAGGCACGATATTGTATGTACGGTTCATTTGAAGCTGGTGCGACCAAGACGAATCGCACAGGTATCGTATCTTCTCCGTGTGAGACGCGACGAGAATTGAACAATTCTCCGCATTCTTAACTGCATGAAATGTAGTTGTTGCTTTGCATTCTTGCTTAAAATTGTTGCATCTATTTGCGAATACTTGTTTCATTACAGCTTGTTGCATTTGCACGATCTTTGAGTTACCTTCGGCATCTTGCATTATCGCTTTGCATTTTGCCCCCCTGCCTGCGGGCATGCCTGCGGGCACATCTCTGTTATTTTGTATGTTTGTCTAAGTCTTCAGCCTTGTCCAAAAATAGGTCATGTCTCCAGACTTTGACATTCACTCCCTGTCACTTATGACTTTCGAGTTCTGTCAAAGAGGGGCAACTGTAGACACCCCATTTCTTGACCGACCTTAAGACTCAGACGTCACCGTTAAGCGCTTGGTGATGTTGCCATATCGTGCTCGTTCAGAAGTTTCAGAGTCACGGCCGTGGCCCTGCCTCCGGACTTCCGAGCCTTCTTTTGTGTCTTGCCTCGGTTTGCGAACCAGAACTCGGTATTCTCTGTTTCTTTTCCTAGAGGAGGGAGAGGTCCCGTAGACCATCTCTCAGTGGCCGTGGGCTACATTTTGTGGCTGCAGGCCATTTGCCCATTTCGGAGCCGGTTTCCGATTTTTCGGGACGTTGGCCGTGTGCCTCGTTCGGGACCGCCTAACCATCTCCGTTTGCTCTAAATTTCGGCATACTACTTATTTGCTCCCCTTTTGAGGGACACTGGGGTCGGAGAAACCCACTTCGTGGCCGAACGCACTTTTAGTGCTTAACAGCCCATTTTCGGGACCGCGAACTGCGCGTTTTTGGTCCCCGAACATTCGTTTTGCATCGTTCTTGTTCATTTTTGGCAGGTACCTCTGTTTATCATCAGGAAGGTCACTGGAGGGTTGGAGGCCAGCAATTATCTTAGCAACCAATTATATTCTATTTCGCCTCCGATGCCCGTTTTTTCTCACTTCCGGGCCAATGTTGAACAACCTGGGCCTTTTTCTTGACTTTGAACCAACATATTTGTGATGTACACACTTGGGAGGATCCTAAAAGTTGTGGCCGGCCACTAATGTTGCTTGACCCTTTTGAACCCCTCCTTCCGAGCTAATGTTGAACACCCTTGAGCCACTTTCTTGGACTTTCAACCACAGGGTTGTGTTGAGGGCACATGGGAGGACCCCATTATGTGGTGGTCGGCCCACTAAACAAACTTGACCCTTTTGACCCTAGCCGGCTGGCTAGGGGATGTGGCCGGCCGGCCACCTGCAACAAAATACCTGGCCGCCATCATCCTCCACTGTTCACTTTAACAGCTGTAATGCTTTATCCCCAGAAAATATCTCAATCCGGGGGATATTTTGTGGGGGAAAACTTGCCTCCTTTTCCCCACCTTTTCCCTACCTTTACTCCCCTTTTTGTTCCATATAACCAGCCTCCAACACTTGCATTAGAGTTAGAAAAATTGTCTTCAGCTTGCATCCAAAGCTCCCTCTATCTCTCTCATTTCCTCAAACATACCAAGTTCTACACCTCATTTCTTCATCACCACCAAGCACCACCACCACCACTCCATTTCCAGCAGCAAAGAGGGCTTCTCAAAGGCTAAAGGTGCTGCAACTTGTCCAAGAAGCAACCAAAGATTGGTCTACAAGGGTGAGTTGCTATTCACCCTTTTTGAGCTATTTTTTGCAACATTTCTTAACCATATATGCTTATTGGTTTTGAGCTCCGGCCCTAACTTAAAGTGGCCTTCTTTTTGAGCTCTTTTTCACTTTTTCTTAAGGGCTCAACACTGTTTGACCCCCCATTATTGCACTTGCTTCAATATCCTTCTTAAATACCGTTACTTGCGTAGTATTTTTAGCTTGTGTGTGATCTGTTTTGGAGCATGATGTAACTGTAAATAGGCTTATTTTGAGCCCCTCTTAAACATTGAAGAAGGGCTCAACACTATTGGACCTCCATGCTATACTTGCCATTATATTCTCTTTTGGGTCCCATTTTTGCATGTCTTGGCAGCCTATTGTGCTTTGGTTTTTGGTCATTTTACAGTAATAAAAATAGTCTTATTTTTGCCCATTCTTCAGTTTCATCAAGGGTCTTTCATTTTTGAGGTATATTTTATACACTTCATGTTATATCTCTCTTTGGTCCTCATTTTTGCATGCTTTGGCCCTATCATGCTTCTGTTTTTGGCCTTTTACAGTTCTAAAATAGTCTTATTTTGGCCCATTCTTCATGTTTCATTAAGGATTTTGGCCGTTTGGTGAATGATTTGCATACCTCATGTTATAGCCTCTTTTGAGCCTCATTTTGCATTGCATTTCTAGCATGTTTTTACACTGTTTTGGGGTTTTTACAGTTCTGTAAATATGCTTATTTTTTGTCCCTCTTCAGTTTTGTAGAAGGGAATTTTTCAGTTTGGGCTTTGCATATACCACTTGCCTCTTTGGCCACCTTTTGGCCCATTTTCTTGCATAAGAGCTTAGCCATATCTATGTTTATTTTTGGGGTTTTACAGTTCTGTAAATGTGCATATTTTCAGCCCCTCTTCAATATTGTAGAAGTCCCTCTAACCTATTTGGACAGAACTGTGAGTTGCTTCATAATCTCATGTTTAGGGCCTTTTTTGCATGCCATTGTTGCCCTATCTTTGTTTGCTTTTTGGCCATGAGTTGTACTAGTAAAATGCTAATTTTGGGGCTGTCTTCCTTCTGTCTTTTCATTCCATGTACCAATTATGCTTGCTTTGTATAGCTGTAACCATTTCATGTGCCTAATTTTGCATTTCGGGAGAGATTCCATGCATCGGGTGTGTTTTCGCCTCATTCGTGGGGCTGTTTTCCCCCACATTTCAGTGCTTAAATTCCATTAGCATGTCTGCATATCATTTTCATGCCATTGCATTGCATATGCCATTGCCTCGGTTTGCGTGCCCGTGTGCACGCATTTCGAGGCACTTCATTTTCATCCATGGCCTCTTATGTGAGTATGGAAGGCTCTCTCATGTTAGTATAAGTCCATGTTGCATCCTATATGCCAATTTAGCCATATTGCATTGCATATGCCATTGCCTCGGTTTGCGTGCCCACGTGCACGCGTTTCGAGGCACTTCATTATCATCCATCGGCCTCTTATGTGAGTGTGGCTGAGGCTCTCTCATGTTAGTGTAAGCCCATATCATATTTTCATGTCATTTGCATTGCGTATGTCATTTTCTCGGTTTGTGTGCCCGTGTGCACGCATTCGAGGCATCTCATTTTCACAGCATAGTGCATACTAGGTTGTATCTTGATCACATTCATGCATTTTTCTCGGTTTGCGTACCCGTGTGCACGTATTTCAAGGCATCTCATTTTCATAGCATTGTGCATGCTAGGCTGTATCTATAGTTGCATTCATGCATGTCATGCATATTGCATTGTGTTCGGAATAGGAGTTAGCCCGGGCGCGGGAAACGAGTGCGTTTCGTACTCCGAGTGACGGAACGCGTCTCAATTCCCCAGTCACCAACACTCCGGATCATCCATGATGGAGTTAGGTTTTGTTGTGTTTTCATGCACATTCATTCTATATTGAATTGTGCAATTCGGCTCCTCGGCCATCATGCATCGATATGCGTGATTGGGGCACGAGGATCGAGGCATGCATATATTTGTGAAATACATTGCTATGCCCCTTTCCTGCTCTCTGATGCAGCAAAAATCAAGAATCAGCAGTCTTCCGAGGCTTGGCGCGCATTTCAAGAACAAGTGCAAAATAGAGGCTAACTGGGGCATCGCCATGGATTTCCGCGCAAAGGCAACCCGGACATGCATCATTCATCACCCGGAGAAGAGTCAGGCAGTCCCTGGCTTGCACGCCAGTTTTACAGCTTTCTTAGTTAATTTGTAAATTAATTAGGAATTTGTACATTATTTGGACTGTAATATTTATTTGAACTGTACTATTCTTTCATTCGGGACTGTATATTTATTTGGACCCTCTGCGCGAGGCATAACTGTAATAAGTGTGCGTGCGTGTGATGTATGTCTTCCAACCCACGTCTTTCTTCCCTTTTATTTACCCGCTTATAATGGTTAGATTAGGGCAATTTTCAATTAGCATACAGTATGATAGCATGTTTGCATTCATTCATCTGTTTTGCATGCACCGGGCTCGGCGCATCATACTAACTGCATTTGTATTTCAATTCCAAGTTGAATACATGATTAGCTGTAGCATTTCATATACCATTTTTAGAATAGCCGAGCCTGCTATAGTTGCATTTTGCATGTGTTGCATTAGGCATTTCTGTGTATTTAGGTCATGCATGATTTCTAATGAGCTTCTGTTTTGGCTTGGAGTACTCGGTGAGTTTTATGCTTTAGCATCCTTGCATGCGTGTGAGTGACAGCCATGAATAGCATGCTTACCATGAGACTATTTGCTTATGTGATATAACTGTCTTGAATGCCTGTGGGTGAAGGTTGGGTTATCTGAATTGGGACAATTCATCAAATGTTTTGTTTTAAGCCCACTAGATAATGGCAAAATCATGTTTTCTAAGCCCACTCGAGGGTGGCAAATCCACGTCTTAGCCTACTTGCGAGTAGCACCATCAAACCATTTTCAAGCAAACAAACATGAAATGTTTTGTTCCAATTCAGGCGACCCGGTCTATACTTGTATGCTGTGAGCATCACATAGTAATCTAGGCTAATAACCGGAATAAGAACACACAATGTTTTCAAAAATAGATATCATGGTTAGTAGAGGCCGATCTTTGATCGGGCGAGCGGGGGTGCTCACGAAGTGACCTTCCCCAATCGTACCCAAGTTCCCGAGCCGAGGCAACTTTGGTGTTAACGGACACGTGGCCTATGGCACCGAGTCAGGGTTTCCTAAATTTCCCAAAATAAAATATTTAGGTGGCGACTCTGTATCTGGCAAAGCAG
The DNA here is from genome assembly GCF_004153795.1 of Camellia sinensis. Lineage (NCBI taxonomy): Eukaryota > Viridiplantae > Streptophyta > Magnoliopsida > Ericales > Theaceae > Camellia > Camellia sinensis. Next base: position 126,597 of record NW_021027391.1, on the reverse strand, counting down.
TCCATGTTTGGCACTTCTTTCAAAATCTGTTTTCTCAAAACAATTTGCCGATTGGATGACTCTTTGGTTCAGATTAAGAACCGTGACAAAATTTGAGAGTCCTGAGCTGTAGTGACCCAAATGAACGGAACGGGAGCTCGTTCCTCCCGGGGCGTTCGGGGGACGTCTACAATAAGAATGCATAAAGTTTTCAAAACTAGATATCATGGTTAGTAGAGGCCGATCTTTGATCGGGCGAGCGGGGGTGCTCACGAGTGACCTTCCCCAATCGTACCCAAGTTCCCGAGCCGAGGCAACTTTGGTGATGACGGACACGTGGCCTTAGGCAACGAGTCAGGGTTTCTTAAATTTCCCAAAAATAAAATATTTAGGTGGCGACTCTGTATCTGGCAAAGCAGTCCATGTTTGGCACTTCTTTTCAAAATCTGTTTTCTCAAAACAATTTGCCGATTTGGACTCTTTGGTTCAGATTAAGAACCGTGACAATTTGAGAGTCCGAACTGTAACGAGCCCAAAACGAACAGAACGGGGGACTCGTCCTCCGGGGCGTTCGGGGACGTCTACACTATGCTTCACTTCCAACATGATTTAGGACTTTGTTTTGGCATGCTTAAGCTCTGTCTAAGGCTGGTTTGATCATTTAAGCTTATTAATACATGCCTCTAGTGTAGTGCTCTTCACTAGTTTTGGATGCTCTGGCTTTGAACATGTTGTGCATGTGTTGCTTGCATGTTTTAGCATTCTTTTTCATGCCATTTGAGCACTGAAATTCTACAACCTCCCTTAATTCTTTACTTTTCTTTTTGTTTTGAGGGTTTGTTGGCCTTAAGGTTGTGTTTAAGCATGAGTTAAGGTTTGTGCTCAAATGGCTTTAACCTCTTTTGAGGGTTCCTCCTAGTTAAAGGTATGATCTCTCTCATGTTTAAACCCTCCTTTGGTTGACCCCTCTCCAATTAGAGGACAATCATCTTGGACAAACTAACTAAAGAATGGCTTAGTAATGCTAAAATGAGTAATTAAAATGAAGCAAGTAAAACATGACCAAGATAAGCATGTTATGTGTGCATTGCATTGTGTTCAATCGGATGTTATATTGAACACGAGGAAGATTGATACATTTCATACTCAAAGTGATGAAATGAGCCAATCTCCTTTGTCTCCATTGCCTTTGATCATCTATGATAAGGTAGTGGACTTGAGTCTTTGTTTTGTGCATTTATTGAATGTGTGTAAGTTGGATCCTTGGCCATTATGCATAAAAAATGCTTGGTTGGTGGCTTTAGATCCAATAGCCCCCCTCTTTGATGTTTTGAGATGATAAGGAGAGGGTGCAGTACAAACATGTCCAAGAAAAACCCTCAATTTTTCTCTGTGTATGCTCTGTTGCAGCTTGGTGTTACAGCACACCAGTGGCCGACGTGCTTCATTGGCCGATACTGCTTCATTGTTGGCCGGCAGAACACTCCGTCGGCCGGCAGGTGGCCGGCAGCAAGCCCTCATGGCTGGTAGGTCGCTGGTGCACTCCCCAGTAGTTATTTGGTAAGGTCCAGCAGAAAGTTCTTGGAATAACCCTGCAAACAAAGCCTCTCAAGAGCAAACCGGTGGGCTTTTCAGGGCGAAAACCGAATGCATGCATGTTCAATTTCTTCAAATAGTGCCGAGGCAGTGTAGTTTAAAGTTTTCCTTGTTAGATAGCCTGAATTTGTAATTTAATTAATTAGTGTGCATTAAGTGTTGTAATAATTAGTAAGTAGTTTACTAGTTTATTTCAATTTGGATTG
>NW_021027391.1:21330-124791 GCF_004153795.1 Camellia sinensis | reverse complement strand
TGTTTTGTAATAATTAGTCTAATTAGTTTAATTAGATTAGTTTGATTAGCTTAGCTTAGTGTAGCTTAGCTAATTTATTCAGACCCTCCTTCGAGAGGGCGCAATGTTGTAATAAGCATGTGTGTGTGTGTGCAGGTTTTCCAACCCCACGTCTTTCTCCCTTTTATTTAACCACTTTTGATGGTTAGATTAGGGCACATTTTGATTAGCATACCTTATGCTTGCATGTTTGCATCATTCATTTGTATTGCATGCACCGGGCTCGGCGCATCATTCAAACTGCATCGTATTTCAATACACTTCTTTGAATACGTGTTCAAAAGCATGTTATCAAGTGTTGCATTCATATGCCATCTTAGATAGCCAAGCCTATTTAGTTTCATTATTGCATGTGTTACATTAGGCATCTTGTATAGTTAGGATCATGCATGATTTCTAACTAGCTTTGTTTTGGCTCGGAGTACACTATAAGTCTTTATGCTTTAGCATACTTGCATGAGTGTGAGTGTTGCCATGTTTAGCATGCTTACCATGAGGCTGTTCGCTTAAGTGGTTTAACTGCATGAATGCTTGTGGATGAAGGCTTTATTACTTGAATTGGAACAATTCATCGAATGTGAGTTTTAAGCCCACTTGAGGGTGGCAAATCTGCACTTTATCCCACTTGAGGGTGGCACTTTCAAACCATTTTTGAAAAACAAACATGAGTTGTTTTGTTCCAATTCTTGTGATTTTAGTCTATACTTGTATGTTGTGCGCATCACATAGTAAAGTTAGCTAATAACCGGAATAAGAACACATGTGTTTATGAAACAACATATCATGCTTAGTAGAGGTCGATCTTTGATCGAGCTAGCAGGGCTGCTCATTTCAGGACCTTCCCCTTTTGTACCCAAGTTCCCGAGCCGAGGCAACTTTGGTGATGACGGACACGTGGCCTTTAGCACGAGTCAGGGTTTCCTAAATTTTCCAAAAATAAAATATTTAGGTGGCGACTCTGTAATCTAGCAAAGCAGTCCAATTTTGGCATTATTTGATCTAAAATCTGATTTTCCAAAATGATTTGCCGGATTGGACTCTTTGGTGTTTATCAGTCTTGTAACGCCCTCAAAATAAACCCATAAATCATCCAACAGTGTCTTGCTTAGACATAAGAAAATAAAGCATAAATATATTCCATCAGAGTAATCATTACAAAATGTATTACATGTTGGCAACAAAAGTAAATGCCCTATGAGCTTACAACTTTCCAAGTCAACACTTGGTTACAAAAAGAGAGTACTAACTCTATACAAAGAAAGCCCTTGGCTTGATATACAGGTAATACATCAAAAGAAAACAAAACAACAGAAACAGTCTGTCTGTCTCTAGCCTCCCAAGCTATGTCCTTGGAGGTGGCATGCTACTTGTACCTGAAAATAATGTCCCATAAAGGGTGAGCCACAGCCCAGCAAAAATATACTAAACCAACTATAAACAATGACTAAAATAATAGCATTCAATAGATGGTCCACACTTGTATTCCAACGTATGTCGTATTACAGTTTCACGACAATCATGCCCATGGCACACTTTAGTTTCCATTTCTTATTCAACTTTGAGTTTGAAAACAAGGCTTAGAACCTAGCCAAATAACTTAATGAGATTAAGACTCATCTTTAAAACACTTTCGAAATTCATGATGGATACACATTTTGGTGCTATATCAATAACACATAGAAACACTTTTATACTTCACAATTGATAACGATATACATTTTAGTGCTATATCACATCAATTTAAACACTTCCATAATCCACACTTGATACACATTGTAGTGCTGTATCAATGTCACACAAAATCCGATTTAGAGGTCCATCCCCTATCTTCCCCTAAACCGTGGAGTACATCCCCTATCTCCTCCCACACACAATGTATATAAACATAGATCATATACATAATCAATCAATACATAAAGTTAATGTATTATTCCAACCGCTATTCTCGATAGCATACTCAATCGATTAGTTTTAGTTTGCCTAATCATCATGCATTGTCTATAACAATCAAGACTATCCTCCACCGATAGCCCAAAGCAGTTATTTCTAAACAGAAAATAAATGCATCAAATGGATAAAATATCAACATTTCAACTAGGTGAGTGATAAATATCCAACTACACCCTTTAATCCCATACGTTCCCAATTTCAACATTCTCAATTGAACTTCTCATTTCTCAAAATTAATTCATCAATGTAATTAGGGCATTTCCCATAATTAACAAAACAACCCTAAGGTTCCACATCTATCAATAACCCAACATTTATCTCATTTCTCCATGCTAAACACGCATATAGGCTTGTATAAATAAAACCCCATCTTTTGTAAAATTACACAAAGACCCAAACTTTCTCAAAATTACCCAACAATCCCCAACATATCAAAATGCTAAAATTTAAAGACAAAGCTCATAAGGAGGAGTAGGATATCCCTACCTCGAAGTTAGAGCTCAATCGAAGAAGATGAAGAAAACGAAAATGCTCCAAACACTAAGATTCTCGGATAAAAACGTAGCCCTCAACGATCAACACACTTTTTATAAAGGCCGAAGGATAGGGAGACACTCTAACTAGATCAAACCCTAGAGAGAAGGGAGATCCTATAGAGAGAGGCTCTCAAAATCGATTTTGGGAAAGTAAGAGAGAGAAAGGAAATGTAAAAAGTGATTTAAAATTACCCAGCGGATGACTCATATACGTATGACCCGCTCGAGCGGAGAATAGAACGCTCGAGCGTCAAGTACAAAAATCTGGACACGCTCGAGCACAAGAAGGCCCGCTCGAGCGCAAAAACCAGTCCGCTCGAGCGTAGATTTTCCCCTCCCAGAACTTTCACAGACAAAGCACTTTCCGCTCGAGCTCCAAGATACACGCTCGAGCGCGACCCACTCTAGCGTGAAAAATACACCTGCAGAAGTTTTGCAAGGACACGAGATACTGGGAGTGTGTAAACCACGCTCGAGCGCAAGAAGGCCCGCTCGAGCGGACAACCAAAAACCAAACTCCGCTCAAGCGCAGAATGATCCGCTCGAGCGTAAAACCAAAAACCTGGGCAGCTACACTTGAGACAAAAACTCAACCTACCTATTCAGAACACGCCTAACACATCCTATAACTCAAATACAAAGTACGAAAGGGTGTAAACAAGATATAAACAACTGCTAACATCCACGGAACCAAGTCCGGATCACTGTACAACTAGGGGTAAAACCCGGAATCGCTATAACCATATTGCACTTTGTGAGATTAGATTCAGAACCGTGACAGGAGTTCGAACTGTAGTGACCAATTCGCGCCCTCTCCGAAAGTGGGGCACACGAAGAAAGTCAAGTCTACAAGAACATATCATGGTTAGTAGAGGCCAATCTTTGATCGGGCGAGTGGGGGTGCTCAATTCATGACCTTCTTCCCTCGTACCCAAGTTCCTAAGCCGAGGCAACTTTGGTGATGACGGACACATGGCCTTTGGCACGAGTCAAGGTTTCTTAAATTTCCCAAAAACAAAATATTTAGGTGGTGACTCTGTATCTGGCAAAGCAGTCCAATTTTGGCATTATTTGATTTAAAATTGATTTTCCAAAAAGGTTTGCCGGATTTAGATTCTTTGGTGATTATCAGTTTCATATTGCACTTGTGAGACAAGATTCAAAATCGCGGGAGTTCGAACTGTGAGGCTTTCTTTTCAAACCCTTTTCAAAAGGTGGGGCGCAGGCAAAAGGCGAATCTACAAATATTGATTCATATCTTGTTTCCCTTGTCTCCACTTTATTTTGGTTTTTGGGTTGTGGTTGTGTGTTTGAAACAAGTTAGTTGCGTGTTTTTCCAAACTTGTAACGCCCAGATTTTGGCTCTTCCGCACGAGCGGGCTTCACAAATTTTGCTCCTCCGCTCGAGCGGCAGCCATTCTTGCGTTCAAGCAGGATTTGTCAACTCTTAGTATTTTTTGCAGTTCAACAAATACTGGGAGAGTGCATTGGACACTCGAGCGTCCAGTCTCACGCTCGAGCAGGGTCTTTCGTCTATAAAACTTCTAGAAGAGCGTATCCCACACTCGAGCGGAACTTTGTGTCTGATGCACTTTCCACGCTCGAGTGGACTGCGCGTATAACAATCCTTGAAGATGATGTTTTTGTTCACTTTTTAATTTCTCTCTCTCTCTCTCTCTCTCTCTCTCTCTCTAAAACTTTTTAAAAACTTAAATCTTGAGTCTCTCTCTCTAAAGCTCACCTTCTCTCTTCGATTTCATCTAGATCCATTGACCTCTCACCCTAGTGCCTATGAGAAAAAGGTAGAGTGCTTCAAGATCTTCATTTTGATCCGAATAGAAGTGGGTTTCGGTGCTCTTGGAGTTTCACTCTTGCTTGGTTCGTCTTCTCTCTTTGAGGGAGGGATTTTCTACACTTTGTTATGGTTTTTAACTTAGTTATATGTAAATGGTGTAACAATTGTGGGATTTGGGGGTAATGTGAACAAACCTTGGGTTTGGGTATAAAATGGAAAGAGGGATTTTTGGTGAATATGAAATAAATGAGTATGGATGTGAAAATGAGATTATGTTATGTCAAAATGGTTGATTTTTGATATTTGGGTTGATATTTGGAAAAAAGGGATTTTTTCCCTAAAATGACTATCGTAATTATTTTGTATAAATAATTGAAATTGGTGTGGTAAACATGAAAGTGAGCGAGTGTTGAAATAGATGGTGGAATTGAGTATGTAATACTTCACATATTTGGAAATTTTGGATAAATTATCTATCTTGAGATTGTATATCTGTTTAGAAATATCTGTATTGGGCTATCGATGGAAGATAGCTAGGATTGTTGTAGAAATTACATGTAGATTAGGTGAATTGAAACTAATCTCCTCTTGGTTGTCATTAAATATGACTATGTTTATATACATTATATATGTATGATTATTTGGGAGTAGAAATGAGATGTACTCCATTGTTTGATTATGTCTTTAAATACATTGCATATGTATGAATGATTGTTTAGGAGGAGAAAGGGGATGGACTCCATTATTTGGAAGGAGAAAGGAGATGGACTCGATCATAATTAAGTTGGCTGAAGTGTCCTGGGTGAAAGTCCCGAAATTATATATAGGTGCCGATCTCGCGGACGAAATATCTGCAAAATGGCAATTTGAAATTATACATGGGTGCCGATCCCACGGACAAAATATCCATAAAATGACAATTTGAAGTGTTTATATGTTGATGATGTGATTTTAGAACTATGAGTTGTAGTCTCATTTAAGTTATTGAGATATGATGAAATTGGCTCATGTGATGAAATGAATCGAATGGAAATGGATTAAGGATTGGATTTGGCATCTTATGACCATATAAAATGAGGATGTTTTATCACGGCATTGTTACGCATATAGTACTTATACCTTTGTTAAATCTCATATATCGTGTTAGATTATTCCTATTGGGTTGGGCTGTGGCTCACTCTATTTGGGAAAAACATTTTCAGGTAATGATGGTTTGCCTCCACCAAGACAATAGCATTGGAGGAACCTTTGGGAAGCAAGAGCTTCTTTGTTTTGTTTCACTTTTGTATAGCCTAGGGCTAAATATGTATGAGCTAATCTCTTTTGTTGTAACCAAGTCAAGGCTTGGAAATATGTAAGCCCCTAGGACATTTATATGTGTTGAACTCTTGTATTCATCAACCTTATGTAATGAAAGGACTATTTACTCTGATTTATGTGATTACTAGTATATGCTATGGGTTGTATTTATTGTGTACTTTTTGGGGGCGTTACATCCAATATATCAAAAACAAAACTAAAAACAATAGGGAAACAAAAAAAAAATATGAAGACAATTTTATTTTATTTATGAGAAATAATTATGTTTTTATGTTTCATTTGTAGCAATGTAAAAGAAAAGCTGCATACACTATGCAGACATACAACTTAACAACTAATTTCTTGGGTAAAGGAAATGTTTTCAAGCTTTCCAGTCTTCTAAATTCCTTCCTTTCTCTAACCAATTTTTGAAAATTATAGCTGTTATCACCTTCCAAAATTAGAAGTCTATAATCTTATGCAAATCTTGTATAAAATCATTCATAGATTTAAAATCAACTCAAACAAAATCATTCATACACTATATACAATTGATTTTAGAGAATTTGGAAGAGAATCTTTGACAGATTCTAGCAAATTCGGAGATGTCTAATTCAAGAAGGTGTGCAGCTTGCAAATCTCTAAGAAGAAGATGCTCTCAAGATTGTGTTTTGGCACCATATTTCCAAGAAAATAATCTAGAAATATTTGCTTGTATCCATAAGATCTATGGGGCTAGCAATGCTACTATGTTATTAGAGGTAAGAGAAATCATGTTATATATTAGTATTACCCACTTAATTTATTCATTTTTATAAAGTTTCTAATTATATTTTCTCAATATTTCTGCATATTTGTAGATGTTTTTTAGATATGTAATCACCTTGAGTTGCATTGAAGAAAGTTAGATATTTGATTGTGTGTGTACAGAGATAGAGAGTAATGAATGCACTTTAATTGGCCACTTTATGATTATAATTATATTGTTTGACATGATAAGATAGTAAAAGAATTGAGTTTATTATTGTCGACTATTTTTCATTTTTTTTTCTTTTTCTGAGATGACACACTTCTTTTATTATCAACCAAACATGAATAACAATAAAAAAATTGTGAAGCTTATTATACATGAATCTATACAATATACAGCCCAATTATATGAAAATGATATCCCAATCTTTGATGAAGATATCGGATCAAGTAAACCTGATGGTATTAATAATTTAATATTTACTATAGTCAAACATTTTGTTTGCACACCTTCTAATGTCCATTCTCGCATCCATGATCAGTTTAGTAATTTGACTTGCCCTACTTTAAGCAATTTTCGATGGTATAAAGATGTTTTTACCTCTAGAGTCATGCTTAGAGATGATTGTACTAAGTCATTTTGGAAAGAAAAATTCATTAATGGATTACCTAATCTTTTTGCCTATAAAATTCGAAATGTCTTAGTCAACATACTGGTATTATAGAATATGATAATTTAACTTATGGTGATATAATTAGTACCATTCAAAAAGAAGGATTAAAAATTTGCATAGACATGAAACTTAGTTAAAATGCTGCTAAGGATAAACACAAAGCTAAATACGAATTAGGAAATTTCTACGAACAATATGGTCTACCTCCTGTTGCACCATCACGACGCAAATATAATAACAAGAGATCTTCACACAAATACCCTGCTAAATATAATAAGAAATATTCACTTATCAAATAACCTGATAAGTATTATGCTAAACCAAAAAAGAAATATCACAAGCAAACTAATTACTTTAAGAAGAAGTCAAAATCTACCAAAGATGTTACTTGTTACAATTGTGGAAAAAATGGTCATTATTCTAATAAATGTAAAGTTAAAGAAAAACATAAGAATAAGCTTAATCAACTACAAATTACTGAAAAACATCAAAGTCAAATATTCGACATATTTAAACTAACTTATACCCCAAATCAACCTCCCGATCATTCTAGTCCATCATCCAGTGGCACCACTCCCTTGAGTGATACTTCTACTTATTACTCTCCCAGTGAGAATACTGACGTAGAGATTAAATTAGGATATAATGATACTTGCTGTAAACAAATCAATGTTCATAGTAAATCACAACAAGAAGAAGATTCTTTAATAGAATTAATTAGTAAATTAGAAAATCCTGAATTAAAAGGAAAATACACTAATAAGTTAAAATCTTTACTAATAAATAAAGATAAAAAAATCTCATCAAGATAAACCAATTATTAGTCTCACAACTACTATAGAAAGATTCCGAAAAAATAAACATAAAGAAATCACTTTACAAGATTTACAAAATGAGATTAACCAAATTAAACTAACCATTCAAGAGTTAAAAGCTAAAGACAAATCATTAGAAGAAGAAATTACAATATTAAAAATCAATAAAAATCTTAATGATTTCCAAAATAATAATGATACATCCTCTGATGAATCTAACTCTAGTCCTGATCCTAGCCGCGTCATCTTTGATAATCGATCAACTAAATCTAATAATGATAATCACAATGATAGTCATCGTTTAAATATTATTAATAGAATTCATATTCAAAAATGGCATTCGAAAGTCAAAGTAGTTATTAATGATTTTAACATAGAAGTCATAGCCCTCATTGATACCAGCGCTGATTTAAATTGTATTCAAGAATGTTTAATGCCCACAAAATATTATCATAAAACTAGTGAACAATTAAGTTCTTCTAATGGAAGTCAAATGCATATTAAATATTCTAGCGCCCCAAAATAATCCAACATAAATGAAGTACATCAACCAACATCCAAACTTTTACATCATTAATCAATAAAGTTTGTACAAAAGTCTCACATGCAATTTATACATTCAATGATATAGAAATGCATGAATCTATAGCATGTAGAACTTCAAATCCCAAAATAAATAAAATGCCCTTAAGGGCTTACATATTCCGAGGCTTGAGCCCAGTTACACAAAAATGGTTTCACAAACCCATACATTTAAAGCCCTTGGCTAGCAAATAATTCAGAACAAAAATAGAGTCATTTACTCTTCACAAAATATATCCCCGCCTTCAACTCGGCAGGATCACTACATCTTTTCCTGCATTAAAATCCCATAGGGGTGAGCATAAAGCCCAGTAGAGAATCCTTAACAAAGTATATACGTTTATGCAGGATTTTCCGATATTTAATGCAAATGCCATGCAATGCCAATTCAAAGAAGATTTCATTTACATGCCTTTTAAAAAGTCACCATGTTCAACAAAAGCTTGGAATCTCAACAATTTTGAAATTTATAATTTTATTCAATGTGGCGGTAAATACAACTCAGGTAATCCCTAGGTTAGTGTCTGCAAGTAGGCTCAACTAGCACTACCAAAAACCCCATTTTACCGATTGCTACCCGGAAGGGAAGTGGTACCTCCTCCACGCGTGTTTTCAGTCTTTCACCCCGGACACTCAGGCCAACTTATCAATTTCATATACACTTTCTATCCAAACTTACCAACGTATTTACCCCATAAACATTTCCATGATTTCATTTCACGATATTATTTCTTCAATGCAAACATTCCAAACTTAATTCAAAGTGTAAAATTATTAATTGAAAGAGAATGTAATGCAAAAACTAACAATGCCACATAACAATTCTTATGTTTTAGTGTCTCAACAATAACACAATGTTAACCAAAATTCCCATTTTTCCTCCCCTCAATGTCATATCACAAATTGGCCATATGTTCAATTGGAGCTATCAACACATAGCAACTTTTCTTCATTTTACACAATTCTCAACAATTTAGTCCTCTCAAGACTATATGCAATATTTTGAACATCAACTTCCAAGATTTACAATTCTCATATTCCATGGAGTTCAACAATGTACCAATTCAAAACTACATGTGTATATGTATTTAACAATAATTTCAAGTTTGGTTTCCAAAACCCTTACTCGTCAAGAAGTTATCATGCTTACCACAACTATATAAAATTCTCACTCACTCTTTCATTTAATCCAAGAAAATTCCATAAATCCCCTTATTATATCCAAAACCCCCAATTTCTAGGTTTTTCACAAAAACCCCAACATTTCCTCATCTCTTTTCAAACCTCACTAAATACATCAATCTCAACCCATGTGGTTCAACATTTCAAGAAAATCTTTTAAAAAAAACAAAGATAGATTTCTTCTACAAGGCCATCAATTTCTTGAGCCAAAAACCCATTTTCGAAATAAACAAAGGAGAGCTCTCAAAATCAATCAAAAACTTGCACAAACATATATATAACTCTAAGTAATACCCTACCTCAAGTTTTGAAGGAGAAAAAGAGATGAAACCCTAGAAGTTGATGGCGCCAAAACCTAATCTCCACTGCACACAATGTAGCTTTTGAGGAGCTCTTTAACTTTGATGAAGGAACTTGGGTTAAAAATGCAATGAACCCAAGAAGATCAAGAATTTTAAGGGTTTTTGTGTATGAAATGTAGAGAGAATGGAGAGTAGTGTAGTTTTAGTGAGAGAGTGATATAAGAAAAGTGATACACACAGCCTAAAAAGAGAAGAAAAATAGAGCCTCCTGGGCTCAGGCCTGTCCGCATGTATATAACGTGCCTCCCGCATGTGCAGCTCTGATCCCCGTACGTGCGGCACCTTCCACGCCTCCCTCTCCGCACCTGCATATAATGTAGTGTGTAACCTTCCAAAGCTCACCCTTCCCCGCACGTGAGGCCCCATCCTCCGCAGGTGTGGCCCTGGCCCTCGAGCCCAGAATTTTATTGTAGTTCAAACCCAGACACTCCAGACTCGACCGTGCACCCTCTGAAACAAAGTGACGCTCAACCCAGAATTAGACAAGGACCGGAATTTGCAAGAAAGCTCTCGAACATCACAAACTCAAAGAGGACAAAAGTGAAACGACGCGCAATAAAACTGGTCATCACAAATATAAATTACCCAAAGTACATATTTGTCAAAATAATGTTTGTTTTAGAACATCCTTTGTTCTAGTTAGAAAAATGACTGACAAAGTCATCCTAGGAACTCCATTTATTTTTTTACTGTATCCCTTTACCACTACTAACCATGGATTAACCGCACAAGCTTTTGGTTAAACATTGACTTTTGAATTCTTGTCTCCTCCTAAAATCAAAGAATTAAAACAATTAAAAGAATATTCTATATCCCAATCTATCAATTGATTAACTAAACAACTCAAATTTCTGAAAGAAGAAGTAAAATACAAAAGAATTGAAACTCAATTGACTAATCCAATTCTTATATCCAAAATTGATAAATTTAAAAACCTATTAGAATATACCGTTTGTTCCACTTTACCTAGTGCTTTTTCTGGCATAGGAAAAAACATGTAGTTACACTCCCTTATATTAAAAAATTTAATGAAAGACAGATTCCTACTAAATTTGGACCTATTCAAATGAATCATGAATTAGTGGAAATGTGAAAAAAAGAGATTAATGAATTATTAAAAAATAACATCATTAGTAATAGTAAGTCGCTTTGGTCTTGCCCTGCTTTTTATGTTAATAAAAATGCTAAACTTGACCGTTGTGTTCCATGATTAGTCATTAATTATAAACCGTTAAACAAAGTTTTGCAATGGATATGCTATCCAATCCCTAACGAAAAAGATCTCATTAAAAGACTTTGTCAAGCTGTCATCTTTAGTAAATTTGTTCTTAAAAGTGAATTTTGGCAAATACAAATTCATCCTAATGATTGTTATAAAACTGCCTTTATGACACCTTTTGGCCCTTGCGAATGGAATGTCATGCCCTTTGGATAAAAAATGCCCCTAGTGAATTTCAAAACAATATGAATGAAATTTTTAATCCCTTTAGTCATTTTTCTATTGTCTACATAGATGATATCCTCGTTTTCTCTAAGTCAATCTGTAACGCCCTCAAAATAAACTCATAAGTCATACATTCATGATACAAGAAAGAAATATTATATTCCACACATCAGAGTGTTAAGTACAAAAGTATTACATGTTGACAACAAAAGTAAATGCCCTATGGGCTTACAACTTTCCAAGTCAACACTTGGGTTCAACAAAAGAAGATTTCTAACTCTTTATACAAAATAAGCCCTTGGCTTGATTTACATGTAATACAAAAAGAAAGCAACAAAAGAGTCATTCAGCCTCTAAGCCTCCCAAGCTATGTCCTTGGAGGTGGCATACCATCTGTACCTGAAAATGATGTCCCATAAAGGGTGAGCCAAAGCCCAATAGAAATATACTAAACCAATTATGAGAAATAACTAAAACATTAGCATTCAATAAAAGGTTAACACTTGTAATCCAACTTACAACAACTCTACCAATGGCAAGTGCCTTTCCCACCTCCCAAGCTATGTCCTTGGAGGTGGCATACCATCTGTACCTGAAAATGATGTCACATAAAGGGTGAGCCAAAGCCCAATAGAAATATACTAAACCAATTATGAGAAATAACTAAAACATTAGCATTCAATAAAAGGTTAACACTTGTAATCCAACTTACAACACTTCCCAATTTCATAACAAATACATTCGTATTTCATTCCACTTTGTTTTACTTATCCAATTAAAATCATAAACATGGCTTATTATCTGGCCAAACAATTAGGTGAGATTACGACTCATATTAAACATTTCCATATTTCACAATTCACATAAGACTACAACGCATATTAAAACACTTCCATACTTCAATTATCTACGTTATGCAAACGTAATCAAGATTTCAGGACTTTCACCCTGGACACTCCGGCCAACTTAGTTATCAATGGAGTCCATTCCCTATCTCTTCCCACACAATATACATATACAATGTATTTAAACACTTATCATATACAATGATCGATCAATACACATATTCGATGTATTCTTCCAACCGTCATATTCAATGACTTATTCAATGTGATTAGTTTCAGTTTTCCCTAATCAACATACAATGTCTACAACAATCAAGACTATCCTCCACCGATAGCCCAAAGCAGTTATCTCTAAACAGATAATAAATTTATCAACAGATAAAATACCAACATTTTCATAGGTGAGTGATTAATTTATCCAACTACACCATTTACTCTCACAATTCCCCAATTTCATGATTTTCAACTCAATTTCACATTTCCCCAAATTAATTATTTAAATTAATTATTCAACATAATTAGGGCATTTTCCCCATTTTTCAAATATCAACCCTAAGGTTCAATTTCATCCATTTGACAACAATTTCCATTTTCCAAGGTCTCATATACACATGGGTTTTAACATTTGAAAACCCCTTTTTTATAATCTCAAATCAAACCCTAACTTTCCCAAAATTACCAAATAACACCATTTAATCAAAATGACTAAAATTTATGTCAAAACTCATAAGAAGGAGTCGGGTATCCCTACCTCGAAATTAGAAGCCCAAAGGAGTTGATGAAGAAAACTCAAAGTGCTCCAAATCCACGATTTTTCAGATTAAAGTGAAGCCCACGCCACCCTCTATATTTCTTACAAAGAGATTTGGGTGGAAACACTCTAGAAGTAGATGAAATCCTAGAAAGAGAGAGTGTGTAGAGAGAGAAGTAGCCGGGGCTAGGGTTTGAGTAGAGAAGAAGATGAAAAAAGTGAAGTGTAACTCGCTGCTGCCAACTGATATATTCGAGGCTCACTCAAGCGAAGGAGTGGTCGCTCGAGCGACCAGACACAAAGAAACCTCGCTCGAGCCAACAATTCGAAGCTTCAGGTCTGCAACCCAGAAGCACGCTCGAGCGTAAGAATGCTCGCTCGAGCAAAGAAACCCAAAACATACAGCTCGCTTGCTCGAGCGAAGGAAAGCTCGCTTGAGCCAAGAAACACAACCTTCAGGTCTAAAACTAGACACAGACACACGATCGAGCGAAGTAACCCTGGCTCGAGCGAAGAAGCTACAACGCAGAGCTCGCTCGAGTGAAGACACAAAAATCTGGGCAGCAACCTTTTGTTTCTAATCACAACCAACCTGTTACAAACCTGCCCAACATATCCTAAAACTCATATACAAAGAATTAAAGGGCGAAAATGAAACATACACAACAACAAACATCTACGGAACCGAGTCCGGAATACAATAGCCAATGGAGGGAAAACTGGGATTGCTATACAATCGATGAAAATTGGAAACATCTTAATTCCTTTCTCCATATTATTAAATATAATGGTCTAGTCATTTCTGCTCCTAAGATTAAGCTATTCCAAACTAAAGATAGATTCTTAGGTTTTGATATCCACAAAAGTACTATTCTTCCTATCAGTCGATCTATTAAGTTTGCTTCTAAGTTCCCTGATGAAATCTTAGACAAAACCCAGTTACAACGGTTTTTAGGTTCCTTCAATTACATTGCTGAATTTTACAAAGACCTTAGCAAAACTTGTAAACCCCTTTTCGATAGGTTGAAAGATAATCCTCCTCCTTAGTCTTCTACTCATACTGCTATTGTTCAATAAGTCAAAAAATATGTCAAGACCTTGCCATGTCTTGGCATTCCTACTGAAAATTCATTCAAAATTATTCAGACTGATGCCTTTGATATTGGTTATGGTTGCATTGTCCTTCAGAAAATCACCCCCCAGTTATCTGAAGAAATTGTTCATTTTCATTTTGGTGTTTGGAACAAAGCACAGAAAAATTATAGTACTATTAAAAAAGAAATTTTATCTATTAGTAAATTTCAAGATGACATCTTAAATCAAAAATTCCTATTACGTGTTGATTGCAAAAGTGCTAAATATGTTTTGGAAAAAGATGTTCAAAATATTGCTAGTAAACTTATTTTTGCTCGATGGCAATCCGTTTTAAGTATTTTTGATTTTGATATTGAATATATTCCTGGTAGTCAAAATTCTATCCTTGATTTCCTTACCTGAAAATTTTTACAAGGAGGATAGTGCATCATGCCTACTCCTTATTGTTCTACAAACAGGTTACAAGTCGCCCAATACTGAAAAATTATTTGCTATTACAAGTTTAAAATATCCTATTTAAAGTCACTACAAAATGACCCTTACCTTCATAAAGACCCTTACCTTCAATTCAATAAGATTAGAAGTTATTGCAATTTCATTGCTCATTACACTAATTTAGTTAACTTTCATATGGATAGATTAGATATCCTCAGTGGATGCTAATCTACTTCTGTCATTTTTATTACAAATGTCAAGCCACAAACCTACTACAAAACCTTTTGCCATTATGCCAACCAGTTAGCCCATTGCAGCACCTCCAATTGATCTAGTCAACTGATATCAAATTCTTGGTAATATTCCTAAACCTAGTTACACTTCGGCTTTGGCTTCAGACTCTTTTGCTTGCCAGTCAATTACACCGATGCCTCCTAACAAGTCTACCCCAAGAATAGATTATGTTCTTAAACAGTCATTCAACCTTTTTTACAAAGAACCAGTCCATAAAAATATCCACAATATTCTTGAATTAGGCAAATCCTATTTCCCTAATGGATGGCATTTCACTCCTTCCCATCCCGATAAATCAATAGCCTTTTATAAGGATGTTCTTTTCCACCATAAGTCAATAGTCATGAAACCTATCTATGATTGAGTCCAGACCAGTAAAATCATTTATCATTCCTTGTGCATTCATAAATATCGTTTCCATAGAAGAATAGGGTCTCCCTTTTCTGCTCCGAGACCTTCCCAACCAGGATATACAATATAGTTACTATGATTACAATGATGCTTGGTTCAAAATCCTCCTACATCAAAATGAGTCATATAGTCATTCTTGGTTTTTCTCATTTGACCACAAATTCAAATCAGAATTCCCTTCTTGGTTCTTGAGATGGTGGTCACAACATGGTGACATCCTAAAAATCATTCCTTCTAAGTTAATAGAACAAGTCAATTACTTCTCTTCAATTTACAAGCTCAACCCGCATAAAAGTCAGTTTCCTTGGTTACTCCATTTTATGTCCAAATATAAAGTCCCTTGGATTTTTAAATGGCAATACAGTCTATCCAACAACATAGTCAGTCGTCAACATTTTATTAAATGGTGAGATGCATTTAAAGCCCATCGTATTATTGAACAAGTCCAGCAAGAATTTCCTATTAACATTCATGTCCCAACTCCTGCAATGGTCAAGTCTCAGCAATACCCAAATGCTTTAGTCACACAAGGAAGCCCACTTCCTCTCACTACAATTAGATTTGGAAGCCCATCAACCAGCATTGATCCTTCCAAATCCAAGTCTTCCAAGGCCAAGCCCAAAGCAAAGCCCAAGTCAACCTCTAGTGATGAATTGATCCAAATGGCCAAATTATTAATGGCCTAAGCAAAGTCACAAATTAAAAATGAAGCCCCAGATGGTTCAGCCTCCTCTAAAGCCTCAACCAGTCATGATCCATATGGTCCACAATTCCAAGATGCTTAGGACCCATATGCCTAAAAAAAAGTCATTGGATTCCATATACATACATCAGTTTCAGTCACTACTCTTACTTTGAGAAAAGCAGCTAATATATATATATTGATTCCCCATCAGTCAACTGTGCAGTCACGTTTCCTCGATGTAAGTAAAAAAAAATTAAAAAATTTTTTAAAAAAAGAGTAAAAAAGTTCTCGATCACAGAAAGATGCCCTCAGCACCCATGTGCCTCTTATTTTCTAGTTTTTGAAGTCACAAGGTTCACAGTAATTTCCAGCTTTTAAAGTCACAAGCCTCACAGTATTTTTCAACTTTTGAAGCACAAGCCTCACAGCTCCAGTCGCAGGCCTCACAGTTCCCAGTTCACAAGCCTAACAGTTATCCACTTTGCTTATAAAAGACGCTCCTCACTCAAGGCAAACTCAAAGTTGGAAAAAATTAAAATTTTCTTTCGCAGTTTCTCTCAGTTTCTGTAAAAATTTCTAGTTTGTTGTCTTAAAATTCAGTTTTTAAGGATGCATGTTGAAGCTCTATTTTCCAGTTACTTCTAGTAAACAATTCTGTATTTTCTAGTTATTTTCTAGAAACAATTGTAGGTTTATTTTGTATTATTATTTCTGCTTATCTATTTTATGAAATTAAATAAAACAAGCTAAAATAACTAAATTAAAATAGGATATTCATAAATAAAACAGATAAGCAGAAATAATAATACAAAATAAACTTACAATCGATTACTGGAAATAACTGGAAAATACAAAATTGTTTATTAGAAGTAACTGGAAAATACAACTTCAACATGCATCCTTAAAAACTGAATTTCAAGACAACAAACTAGAAATTTTTACAGAAACTGAGAGATCAGTTTTTAAGGATGCATGTTGAAGCTGTATTTTCCAGTTATTTCTAGTAAACGGTGGTAAGTTTATTTTGTATTATTATTTCTACTTATCTGTTTTATTTATGAATATCATATTTTAATTTAGCTATTTTAACTTGTTTTATTTAATTTCATTATTTTAATTTGTTTTATAAATTAAAAATTACTTGTCAATCTACATTACTTCTATAATTTCTCTTACTATTGATTATATCATTAAATCTAATGATTAAATGATTAAATTAATTTCACGTGGATTATATCATTAAATCGATCATAGTAAGTGTATCCCAATTTTAATTTATTTTAAATCTATCACGAAGATGCAAGAAAAGGTAACTGAAGATAACTAACAAAGTAAGTGTATCCCAATTTTAAGATTAACCCACAAACGATTGGACCAAAAGTTATTGAAGTTTATTTACAAAGTTCAAATTACAAGTGATATACCCAAAAATTGGCCAAATTGATTCATTGCATATGATAGAATTTTTTTGTTTCATTCTTTCTTCGATTCATACTTATTTTTTTAACAACATTGTGAATATACTCACAATTCGAAAAAAGTTCAACAAAAAAAAAACCAATTGCCTAACTACATTAAAAATATTCATTTTAGTTTTTCAATATTTTCTGGAAGCTAATTCCCTGAATGTCCTTAGGCTTTTGCTTAACTATTGAAAGGATGACTTGAATCTACGTTGGTTAATAAGCTGACAAAATTTTTTATCTGTGCATACACCATAGAAATCGTACCTGAAATAAATGTAATGGGTGATGCGATGATTCTAGTTGTTCCCTAACATTTTCGAGATCAAATGTAACCTATTTATAGGTCAAAGAACGTAGTTAACCATGGAGTTTTCCATACTTAATGATTAAGGATAAATTAATGATTAAATAGTTTTCTAACCTATTTTGGGAAGCAAAAAAAAAGCCAGCTTTTAACTTTTTACCCATTCTGGGTCACATCACCTCTCACAGTTTTTACCCACCAAAAAGACAAAATAAACTAAAAAAGCCAAAATGTCAACTTTTTACCAATTTACCAAAACACCACTTAATGATTAAATTAATTTCATGTGGATTATATCATTAAATCTAATTATTATAGATTTAATGCTTTTAGAATAATCCACGAGCACGAAAAGATTTGCACGTGTAGATTTCACGTGGATTATTCCAAAAACATATATTAGCTCTTTATGTTATATAAGTTAATTGACAAGTGATTTTTAATGATATAATCCACGTGCACATGGATTATTCCAAAAACATTAAATCTATAATAATTAGAATTAATTATATATTAAATCTTTAGTCACGTGAAATTAATTTCTCTTACTATTGATTATATTAATTTCTTTTACTATTGAATAATCCAAAAGTTTTTGGATTAACTTTTATACCCTAAAGAGTTAATATATGTTTTTGGAATAATCCATGTGACTAAAATGTAATTACTTCTATAATTTAATTATTATAGATTTAATGTTTTTGGAATAATCCACGTGTACGAAAAGATAAGCACGTGTAGATTTAAAAGTGAAATCTACATTAAAACATTAAATCAATCTACATTACTTCTATAATTTCTCTTACTATTGATTATATCATTAAATCTAATGATTAAACGATGAAATTAATTTCACATGGATTATATCATTAAATCTAATTATTATAGATTTATTGTTTTTGGAATAATCCAAAAACATTAATTTCACGTGACTAAAATTTATAGGTTATTTGGTTTTTTGGTTGGTATAGTCAAAAGGCGAAAATGAGCCTCCTACGTTCCCGGAGCCGGTTCTG
Organism: Camellia sinensis; assembly: GCF_004153795.1. NCBI lineage: Eukaryota > Viridiplantae > Streptophyta > Magnoliopsida > Ericales > Theaceae > Camellia > Camellia sinensis. Next base: position 106,061 of record NW_021027391.1, on the reverse strand, counting down.
GATGCGTTCGATTTCTTCTCCAAGTTGAGCAAGCCTTTGTGCCATAGCCGCAGACATAGTTTAGCAACCTCCAAAAATTTGCACTCACACAACTTGCACTGATGACAATCTAGATATGATACCGATTGAAATATGAGAATCAATAAAATTTGGAAACTAGAGAGATGTGAATAGGCCAAACACTAAAAATAATTTCACTTTTAAAAATTACTTGTCAATTAACTTTTATACCATAAAGAGTTAATAAATGTTTTTGGAATAATCCACGTGACTAAAATGTAATTACTTCTATAATTTCATTATTATAGATTTAATGTTTTTGGAATAATCCATGTGCACGAAAAGATAAGCACGTGTAAATTAAAAAGTGAAATCTACATTAAATCATTAAATCTACATTACTTCTATAATTTCTCTTACTATTGATTATATCATTAAATCTAATGATTAAATGAGTAAATTAATTTCACGTAGTTATAGCGATCCTGGCTTTTCCTCTCTTTATTTATTGTATTCTGGACTCGGTTCCGTGGATGTGTTGTTGTCTCATTCTCATTTCCATCCTTTACTCTTTGTATTTGAGTCTTGGGTTGTGTTGGGTAGGTTTGAAACAGGTTGGTTGTGCTTTGAAACCAAAAGTTGATGCCCAGAATTTGGCCTTCACGCTCGAGCGGGGCTGTTGATGCTCGAGCGGGCCCTTGTTGTTGCTTCTTCGCTCGAGTGGGTGTTTTGACACTTGAGCGTGAATTTTCATCTCCTAGTATTTTTTCTTTGCAGGTCTTCGTACGCTCGAGCGGGAGTTTTGATGCTCGAGCGTGACCCTTTGTTTTTGTTTCTCCGCTCGAGCGGGGAGTTTGACGCTCTAGTGGGGACCATCGTCTGCAAAACTTCTGGAAGTGTGCAATCGACGCTCGAGCGGCGCTTTTGACGCTCGAGCGTGAGTCTGTGTCTGACGCTCGAGCGGGGGTTTCCACGCTCAAGCAGGGCGACCTTTATATTAGTCCGAGTTTCACCTTTTTGGATCACTTTTTGATTTTCTTTCTCTCTCTTACTTTTCGAAAACTGCCATTGGAGAGCCTCTCTCTCTAAAACCTCACCTTCTCTCTAAGAAATCATCTAGCCCTAGTGATCTCCCACCTTTGGACCTTTGTAAAAAGTGTTGATCTTGGTGTGGGCTATCTTTTGATCCAAAAATTTCTTGATTTGGAGCACTTCGAGATTTCTACATCTTCTTCATTTGAGCTCCGAATTTGAGATAGGGATAACTACTCATTGTTATGATCTTTGGCTTAAACTTTTAGTCATTTTGATTTAATGTTGAGGTTGGGTGATTTTGGGTGTTAGGGTTTCAAAATGTATAAAGAGGGGTTTTGTATTTTGATGCCTATACATGTGTATTTGGGTCTAGAAATGAGATTATCGGTGCTGTTGTTGATATTTGAGCCTTTGGGTCAAAGTTGAGAAAAAAGGAGAAAGCCTTAATTTTTGTTATGAATTAATTTATATAATTAATTTGGAAATGTTATCGAATTATGAAATTGAGTTGGGAATAATGAAATTGGCTCATTATGAGGTAGAATGGTGGAGTTGGATTCATTAATCACTCACCTTTGAAAATGTTGATAATTTACCTATTGGTGCATTTATTATCTGTTTAGAAATAACTGCTTTGGGCTATCGGTGGAGGATAGTCTTGATTGTTGTCTTTTCAACATCCTTTCTCACTCTTACTTTTCGAAAACCACCATTGGAGAGCTTCTCTCTCTAAAACCTCACCTTCTCTCTAAGAAATCATCTAGCCCTAGTGATCTCCCACCTTTGGACCTTTGTAAAAAGTGTTGATCTTGGTGTGGGCTATCTTTTGATCCAAAAATTTCTTGATTTGGAGCACTTCGAGATTTCTACATCTTCTTCATTTGAGCTCCGAATTTGAGATAGGGATAACTACTCATTGTTATGATCTTTGGCTTAAACTTTTAGTCATTTTGATTTAATGTTGAGGTTGGGTGATTTTGGGTGTTAGGGTTTCAAAATGTATAAAGAGGGGTTTTGTATTTTGATGCCTATACATGTGTATTTGGGTCTAGAAATGAGATTATCGGTGCTGTTGTTGATATTTGAGCCTTTGGGTCAAAGTTGAGAAAAAAGGAGAAAGCCCTAATTTTTGTTATGAATTAATTTATATAATTAATTTGGAAATGTTATGGAATTATGAAATTGAGTTGGGAATAATGAAATTGGCTCATTATGAGGTAGAATGGTGGAGTTGGATTCATTAATCACTCACCTTTGAAAATGTTGGTAATTTACCTGTTGATACATTTATTATCTGTTTAGAAATAACTGTTTTGGGCTATCGGTGGAGGATAGTCTTGATTGTTATAGACATTGCATGATGATTAGGTGAACTAAAACTAATCAAGTTGTGTGTTTGAATACATGGGTACCGGATCCCGCGGATGTAATTTCTGTAAAATGGCCATTCGAAAATAATTACACATGGGTGCCGAATCCCGCGGACGCAATTCCCGTAAAATGGCAATTCAAAATATCTATACATTGGTGCCGAATCCCGTGGATGAAATTTTTGTAAAATGGCAATCCGAAAACATCTATACATGGGTGCCGAGTCCCGCAGATGAAATTTCCGTAAAATGGCCATGAGAAAATAATTACACATGGGTGCCGAATCTCGCGAACGCAATTTCCGTGAAATGGCAGTTTGAAGTATTATTGGCTTGAGATGTAGTCTCGCTTAAGTTATTTGGCCAGGTTCTCAGCCATGTTTATAAGTTGAGTTTGTTAAGTGAAGGATTATGGAACTGGATTGTATTATTTGTTGGTCTATATGAGTTAAACATTTGTCAAGTGCTAATATTTTAGTTATTGCTCATATTATGTTTAGTATATCTTTACTGAGCGTTGACCCACCCTATATGGGACATCATTTTTAGGTACAGGTGTTATGCCACCTCCAAGGACGTAGCTTGGGAGGCTTGGGGCTGTCAGACTCTTTTTGTTATTTTTTTGTATTACATGTATATCAAGCCAAGGGCTTATTTTGTGTGGAGTTAGTACTCTCTTTTTGTAACCAAGTGTTGACTTGGAAAGTTGTAAGCCTATAGGGCATGGCATTTACTTTTGTTGTCAACATGTAATACCTTTTGTAAGAATACTCTGATGATTGTAATATGAAATCTCTTTTATTTATCATGAATGTATGTTATGATGGGTTTATTTTTTAGGGCATCACATGGATTATATCATTAAATCTATCATAGTAAGTGTATCCCAATTTTAATTTATTTTAAATCTATCATGAAGATGCAAGAAAAGGTAACTGAAGATAACTAACATAATAAGTGTCTCCCAATTTAAAGATTAACCCACAAACGATTGGACCAAAAGTTATTAAAGTTTATTTTCAAAGTTCAAATTACAAGTGATATACCTAAAAATTGGCCAAATTGATTCATTGCATATGATAGAATTTGTTTGTTTCATTCTTTCTTCGTTTCATATTGTAGACGCCCCCGAATGCCCCGGGACGGAAATCTCGTTTTGTTCATTTGGGCTCACTACAGTTCGGACTCAATCTGGATCAAGCCAGGGTCCTTCTCAGTACTTCCATTAACAAACATGATCTCAATCATTAAGGGCTTAGCATGCCTCCCTTTCTCTCAATTGATCAAATTTTGCAAAACCCAAGGAATTCCCCCCTCTTTGATTTCACCACAGTGTTCAAAACGTTTTGAAAAACTTAGGTCAATGCAATGATTTTCAAGGCACAGAAGAGTAGGGGAAAAAACACTATCATTTCATTCAGGACTTCTGGCACAACTGGCGCAAGGCAGAAGCAAACACAAGAGTGTGAAAATCACTACTGTTTTATTCAGATCTTCTGGTGTAACTGGCTCCATGGTAGAAACACACTCAAAAAGAAAGCAAAGAGACAAACACAAAACAAAATAGTGACATCCGAGGTAACATCCCCGGAATCACCCGACTCTAACAAAACAGGACTGACTTGATACAACAAGACAGACCCAACTGGCACAGTATGAAAAGACAGACTCTATACAACGGGACAGACTTAACAGGACTGGCTCGATTCAACAAGACAGACTCAATACCCAAGTCAGAAAGTAGAATAAACAACATTCGCAAATGCTCAAAATAGTGCGTGTCATCCATCACATTTGGAGTAAACTGAGCACCGATAGTAAGTGGTTCATCCCCTGATCACATAACAACATAGGTCCAGAGTACCCGAGGGATATTAGACCCTTCTGGAGCTATGGTTCCAAGACTAATTAGCAAGAGAGAAAACAGACAGCACCTCAGCCTGATTTTACCAAAACAGATATGAGCAAAGCTGAATAACCGTGCTCTCTACTGAATTCTGCCCAAAATTCTGCCTGTAAACTAATACCCTCAGGTAAAACTGATTCCACCAAATACTGATGCCCGCGGGCCTGATACTCAGACTTGCGAACTGATACATGCATTCCCTGTAGAGACACACTCTAAAAGCACATAGCAAGCAAGTAAGAGCCAAAACACCCCTATGTTGGGGTAGGGTTTCCCTGTCCTATTTTGTTAGGAGCTAGGGTTTCACTACGCACACAGCGGTTTCAAGCAACCTATAATCGGGTAAACAACCTGTCCTAGTTTGGAATGGTCACTATGGATTCTAAATATGCACTAGGTCGAATGGTCAAAAGGGTGCCCCGGTAAAAACTGGGGTTTGTGTTCCCATCGTGGCAGAGCCCGTAACCAGTCAGCCTTATAGCACGCTTATGAAAGCGAGCCTCCGGCAAACCGTTCAGGAATAGCAGATGGCAAACACGGTGTCCTAGGCGGACCAATGCAAATGCAATACAAAGAGACACATAAGTATAGTCCAAACAAGATATCATGAGTTCGAGTCAAGTTCTCAAACTCCCAGCAGAGTCGCTAGAAACTGTAGACGTCCCCGAACGCCTCGGGAGGGAAATCCCATTTTGTTCATTTGGGCTCACTACAATTAGGACTCAAATTGTCACGGTTCTTAATCTGATCTCACAATGTGCGATGCGAGATTGATAAATCACCGAAGAGTCCAAATCTGACAAATCGTTTTGAAAAACAGGTTTTTAGAAAGAAGTGCCAAACATGGACTGCTTTGCTAGATATAGAAGCGCCACCTAAATGTTTTATTTTTGGGAAATTTAAGAAACCCTGACTCGTTGCCTAAGGCCACGTGTCCGTCATCACCAAAGTTGTCTCGACTCAGGAACTTGGGTACGATTGGGGAAAGTCAGCTATGAGCACCCCCGCTCGCCCGATCAAAGATCGGATTCTACCAACCATGATATCGATTTTTAAAAACATTATGTGCTCTTATTCCGGTTTATTAGCCCAGAATTACTACGTGATGCGCACAGCAAAACAAGTATAGATTGGATTGCCTAAGTTGGAACAAAACATTTCATGTTTGTTTATTTGAAAGATGGTTTGATGGTGCTACTTGCAAGTAAGCTAAGACGTGGATTTCCCACCCTCAAGTGGGCTTAAGAAAACATGATTTTTCCACTCTCAAGTGGGCTTAAAACTCTCATTCAATGCACTGTTCCAATTCAAATAACCCAACCTTCCCCCACAGGCATTCAGACAAGTATATCACACAAGCACATAGCCTCATGGTAAGCATGCTATCATGGCAGTCACTCACACACATGCAAGGATGCTAAAGCATAAATACTTACCGAGTACTCCAAGTCAAAACAGAAACTTGTTAGTAATCAATGCATGATCCTAGTTCATGTTAAGATGGCTAATGTAACTCATGCAAAATGCAACTAAGATAGGCTTGGCTATTCTAAAATGGCATATGAAATGCAACAACTGATACACGAATTCAACTCAGAATTGAAATACAATGCAGTTAGTATGATGCGCCGAGCCCGGTGCATGCAATACAGATGAATGATGCAAACAAGCAAACATAAGTATGCTAATTGAAACATGCCCTAATCTAACCATCATAAGCTGGTAAATAAAAGGGAGAAAGACGTGGGGTTGGAAGACATACATCCCACACACGCACACTTATTACAATTGTGCCGTCGCTCGGAGGGTCCAAAAGAATAATACAAATCACCTAATTAACTAACTCACAAGCTAATTAATTACAAAACCACTTAACTAATTAAATGAATCAACTAAGCTACTAAAGCAGTAAAGAGGCCTCGGGAAGAGGGTCAAATGCATGCATGTTTGGCTCCGCTCGGAAATCTATCGCCAAGCTCACGCTGCCTCTGTTTACACTGCTTTTGCACCTCTGAAGACTTTACAAATCTCCGGAACACTTTTGTACCATCCCTTGGGTATTGTGGGAGGTCACCGGCCAAGAGGTAATTCCACTGGCCACTAGAAACTGGTCATCGACCATAAATAAGGCTCTCGGCCAGATGTTGTTAGCCAACCGGCACTAAAAGTAGCCGACCGGCCATTTTTTCCTGCAGAAAGTTCCTGTGCTACAGCAGAGGACAAACAGAGCATGGCAAAACATTTACAAGACAATGTTTCTACCACCATCCTCCCTATCATGTTATGAACTCAAGGGAGTATGGTTCTCGACCCTTGGACCATTAATCATGCATTTCCATGCATGATGGCCAAAGAAGTCAAGTGTGCATTTAATGTCAAATGAAATGCAAACAAACACATAAAGGGGCCCCCAACCTCTATCATGATTGATCAAGAGGCAAGGGATGCATGTACAATGCTATGCAACCTAAGCATGCAAGCAAACTAATGCAACATGAGCATGCAAGCAACAATGCAACCTAAACATGCAAGTATGAAGCAATGTAACAACACTTGAGTAACATGTAAGATGGACTTAAACTAATATGGACAAGCCTCAACCATGCCCAAAATCAGTGGCCATATGAGATGAGAACAAGGCCCAAGATTCATGCAAACATGCACAATGCAAGGGCCCCAAGCCTAAAGTACAAAATGCAACTCTCCAAGAGCAATGCAAGGATGAAACATAAGGTACAATGGCATGCACTCCAGCTCTGAAATAGCATACAAAATGACTCCGAAATGATGCAACGACTCATGCAATGCATGTAGGAAGGCTTAAATACCAACCAGTGTGGTAATTTTTCCCCACGCAATATATATATATATATATAAATTTGTGTGTGAATGTCTTGCAATATTTGTAAGATTTTGTGATATTGAAATCATTGTCAAGTACATTGAAAGTCTTTATTTCTCCTAAAGTAGAAATCTCTTTTAAAAAAGAGATTATTGCTTTTGACTTTTTTTCCAAAACAATAATTATATCCTCTCAGAAATCTCTTTTACCAAATTTTTGCCCAAGAACCAATTGGCATCCCATGTCACAAGTGGGCCCACCCATATATTACTAACTAAAACCAAACCCACACAATGGATTGTGATTGTTTCCATTACATAATTGTAAAACACGATTTTTGTGAGATTCAAAATAATCCCTTACATGGACTATTGTTGAGATTCAACGAAGATAATCCCATGAACCTGCAAGAGATAAGTATGTTGATGCCACCCAACCGGGGTTAGTGGTCGGGGACACTCCGATGACGAAGTTAGAATCCATGAATGAAGGGTCTAGATCAAGAATAGTCAAGAGTGTTATGTGTGGAGTGCAGGGAAAAGACATACATCTTGTGTATAGGGTGTCCTCTTTTTATAGGGGATAAAAGATATTTGTTTGGGCTAGGCCCATTATAGGCCTTGTTTGGGTTAGCCCCAATAAGCTGGTATAGATATTTTTCTGGCTCCCACAATAGCCCCAAAACTTTCGCTTTCTTCGACAAAAGAAGTGGAAGTTTTTTGCTTTGAGTTTGTGGCAATAACAGATGCTAGATCTTTAATGGATAACGTGCAGTTAATGCAGGTCTTACTTCCGGACCACATTACTGAGCGATGTTGCTTAAATAAATATTAAATCCGCTAGAAAAGCATTTTTAATACATATATATATGTGAACAAAACAAATGAACAAATGCACGTATGATTGCGTGTATGAATGTATGTATGTGTGAATGTATGATTGCTCCAAAGCTGTCACTTGCTTGAAGCTGTGTGAAAAAAAGCGAGAATTTGTAAGTCAAGTAATTCTTTGTAATGCTTGTACCAAGTTGACCGAGTATGTATGCAGAGCAGAGGTGCTGAGATGATGATCGGCTGAGATGCCCCAATTGGAAAGCAGAAAATTGACTAAGATGACCCAGTTGGCAATAAATGGCCAGGTAACGAAATGAATGATCGGGGAAGACAAAGGTTTATTTTCTAGCCCCACGATCTGGCTACTGAAATTGCATGCCAATCAGATATGATTTGGCTGTTGAGTAATCTTGTAACTCCTGAACTTTTCAGGTTGTTGATCCCAATATTAGGCTCGGAATTTGTAGAATTAGACTCCAAAAATGGATTATACTACATTATCTGAGTCACATTATTGGTGGGATTCCAAATTTGTAATGGATTCTAATAGATTTTGTGGGATTCCGGAATTTTTGTTAATACTCGGCTATAAACTGAGCTTGAATGGTCCGACTGACTTTCAGTCGGTTGTTGATGGATGAATTTAGGGCCGAGTAGAGCGAAGTAGTGAACCAGGACTGCATGAGCATGTTTGTAAAGCCTTTGCCGAGTATGTAACATCTACAGCGGCCGTCATGTTGGTTCGAATTGTGTTGTTCGATGATGGTATGTTGAACCAATTGAGGTTGATTTATCCTAGTCTTGACCCATTACCTACCAACGGCATTCATTTATTCGAAAGAAATTTGGAATTTGCAGATGAGTTGAAATTCAAGTGTGGGTTTGGCTCTGTTGATATGCCACGTAAAACGGTTGGCATATACTAGATGCAACGAAGTTGCCGAATCCATAAACAAAAGCGCAAGTGTTTATGAGATAATGGCGGCATAAAGTTCAACTGAGATAATAGGTTACCAAGAACAGTAGTGACCCAGTTGCAGGTGTATGAGCGGCATATAAGTTTTGAGTGGTGTCGTGGACACCAACGTTGCTGGCCATGAGGATTTTGATGCTGCTGAACTGAGATTGAAACACCAAGTTGCCGAATTGAAAGTATTGACTGAGTGTAAGAGTTTTGTTCAGTGAGTTAGTCAATGAGCTTTAAGCCGATTAAATTATATCACCACCACATTGAACCGTCATGGAATTAGTTGCAAAATTGCCTTAGTTTTGCTTCTATTACTGAAAAGGTAAAGGCCATGAACATGGATCAAGCACCGAGTGAAGTTCTGAAGGTCAGCGACCGTACAATGGGTGCTAAGATGTACTTGGTATCCATCAAGACTCGGCAAGAAAGTGCAACATTAAGGCGAGAATGCTTTTTCATACTTGGTCTACAAGTGTACGATGGCATAATTATGATAAGAGCTCATCCGTGTATTTATTCATCTTTGCTTGTGTATTTGTTTCACCGAGGAAAGGACGGTATGGCAGAGGTTGGTGTGTCGATCGGAATATAGGTGAGCTCCGAAGATTGCATGATTGTGACACGATTGCCAAGTAAGGTAAACGACCTTGCATGGATGAAATTGTCATTGAACGACAGTGACATCGGAATAGATGGAGGTTCCAATGGCCGGTCCATGGGAAATAGTTATCGAGTAATGCAAAGGTCTATGCGTGGACGTGCCGAGCAACCATTGTCAGTTGACAGTTCTATTAGTGCCAAGGAAAATGGATGAGATTATTTTCTTGGCAAGGTGGTAGCTGGCAAGTGCGGATGTGGTGCATCCATTAAGTGTTATTGATATGCTTCAACTCTTTAATGTTGTTGAGTGAGAGTAGATGTGGTAGCCGAATCTTGAATTTGTGAGCTTATAATCATAAGGATTTTGTTAAGGACTCAGCAAGCTTGTTAGGAGTGCTAATCAATTTCTTTCTGGAGTGTAAAAGCATTTTGATGTGCTAGAACCCTTGGTCGGCAACTTCTCTGAGGTTCACGGCGTGCCGAAGCATTTGGTCGGCATCTCTTTGTGTTTGGCTTGGCTAAGAACATAATCGACAAGACTTCTTTATGCATGCAACACGGCTTTGATCTTCAGTTTTGCTGAGATTTAGGTGGGCATCAATAAGAGCCATTCATGACAATTGATGTTTCTTTGGGATCAACAATAACATGTTTGCTCTTTTCTTCATATGAATGAATGACTGTATGTACAAATATATGTGTATAAGGGACATCAGGGACCTTTGTAACGATAGGCCACAGTATTATATCCCCCAAGCAAGGGTGTAAGCCTGCGATATTATATCCCTTGGGCAAGAGTCGTAGGCCGCAGTATTGTATCTCCCGGGCAAGCGTGTAGGCTTGCAGTATTATATCCCCCGGGCAAGGGTGTCAGCCTGCGGTATTATATCCCCCGGGCAAGGTTCGTAAGTCGCAGTATTGTATCCCCTGGGCGAGGGTCGTACTAAGGATGCCACAATTACTATATGTATGTTTTGCTCTGAATTCAAAGGCTTTTACTGATGGCGCTCCGTGCAGAGTGTGAAGATTGCATCGTTGTCGAAGACTTTTGCTGATTTTAAGTGGCGATCAATTGCCTACATTGCAAGGATTTAGAATAATGCATCATGTGTCATTGATGGCCTGTACCAAATGAGGTAGACTTGTTAATCACAAATAAGTGGAACGTGGAAAAAGTACACCAATTGTAGAGCATTAAAACATAGTATTGCTCCGTTGTAAGGAATTACCGATTTATTTGGGTTGTGTTTTTGTCGCTTTTTGTCACGTTGTTGTCCAATGTATAGTTACCCCATTGCTTTTGAATGACAGTTGTTTTGCAAAAGGAATTCAGATTGGACAATGGCTGACATTGCTAAGGAGTAAACCAAGAGGCCAACATTGCCGAGGAGTAAGCTAAGCACAAATTGTTGAAGCAGATTCCTTGCCCCATTGCTTTCGAATGAACTTTGTTAATCGAAAGGAATTCATAATGATGTTAGCAGTTATATAGTTGAGAAATCGCCAAATATTTTTTAGTTGTGGAAGTCAGCGTCGATCAAACTCCATGTTTGGCGGCAAAAATATTGTTTGAGTTGCGATGGATATTTTCTAGTTGTTGAATTTGCAAAATCAGATCATACGAATGTGTTCAGAAGGCTCTAAATAGTTGGACACGACTGTTAGATCGTTGGAATTGGACTCTGAATGGCGTAATTGTAGCCAAAATGAATCTAATGGCTCAGATCAGCTGAGAATTGTGAGTGGTTGAAATCTGCAAATTTGAGGTATGGAATTTGCAAAATCAGACCGTACGGATGTGTTCGAAATGCCCCAAATAATTGGAGACGACTATTGGATCGTTGTGATTGGACCGCAGACAGTGCAGATTGCATGTTGCAGAGCCGAAAGTAAAAGAAATCCAAGTGGGTCTTGCCCCAGTGGGCGGTATACGACCAAGTGATGAATGAAGGATCAGCGAAGATGGATGATTGTGTCCTAGCTTCATCAGCCTTCTGTTGAAAATGCATGTCAATCAGACACGATCTGACCGTTGATCTATCATGTAACGTTCCCGATTTGTCTGTTTGTTGATCCTAACTTAAGACTTGGAACTTGCAAAATTGGACCTCAAAAATGGATTCTACATGGCGAAAAACTAAAGGGTAGGCATCTTCGAAGTTATTGGACCATCTGATTAACCGAAATGCGATAAGATGCAACGAAGCACTTTGTGCAAAGAAGCGCATGATAAATCCTTATTTCATCATCTTCATGCTGCATGTCGTGAAAGGCAGAATGTTCCAGTTTCGAACTCGTGACTTTGAGGCCTTGTATCTCCTTCGTTTTAAGTCCGATTTTGACGCAGTCTATCGCGTAGGACTCGTCTCAATGAGTGCTTCACAAATAGGGGCTGAGGTTGTTGTTAAACAACCGGTTAACGCAGAATGGTTGTCAAGTAGTGCGGAGGTCCATGTGTGGACATGCCGAGTAGCTTTCTGCAAGTTGCGCAGCCACTACTGGGTTGCTTAGATGCCAAGTAACAATGGACAGCTTGGGTTGCCGAACATCTCCATTGTCGATTTGTCGAACAACCTTCGTTGAAAAACTTGTGATTTTAGTTTTAACCCAACTGATTGGAAAGCTGAGGAAAGTTGTGTCCTAAGTAAGTGGCGCCAAAATACCTAGATCCCTCTCGTTTATAATGTGATGATTTAGACGAGAGCTTGGTCAGCATCACTTAGGGCTGCAGTTGTAGCCACCATGATTATGTATACTTGCACCAATGAGCGTGGCAATGGAATTGTGGTGTCGAGCATCTAGAAATGGTTAAACGGCTACGCGAATTTAACGAATAACTTATGTATGGCCGAATAACTTATGTGTGCCCAAGTAATGTGATGTAGGAAATGGGAATTTTCGAATAATGTTTCCGAATAAGTTAGCAACCTGATAAAGTTGCCGAATAATGTTGCTACTATTGAAAAACAACTTATATATATAATCCCTAATAGTGTTCTCAGCAAATTGATATATATAAAATTCCTAATAATGTTCTTGGCAAACTCCTAATACCATTATATATATAATTCATTTTAATAGTTGAATTAATTGTATCCACTGGAGTGCTCCACAGAAAGGTAGGAGATAAAAATTAGTTCCCAATTTTTAGAGAGAGAAAGTAAAGACCCAAGTTTGGAGTCCATACAAATTGTTAGTATAGATATATGTATGTATATTCCAAGAAAAGATGAAATTTCATCAATCAGCTTGAACAGTGTGAAGTGCACTTGCATAAGTTGGTAAAGTGCCGACTAACAGTTTCATCAAGAAAATTTCATCACTCAGCTTTAACATGCCGAAAACATGCTCTCTTCAAGAAAAGTGAAACCCATTTGTAGAGAGAGAAAATGGAGATGCAGAAGATTCACAACAAACAAAAGGCTCTATTTTGTAAGCATAAATATATGTATATCCAATCCAAGAACCAATCTTAAAATAATTTTCAGAGAGAAAATAAATCAAAAGTGTTGTTAAATTTTTACTTACAAGACATGTTTGTTGTGTTCTTCGTTGATCTCATCCAGTTGTTTCTACAAACGGCACCAATTGTGAGATCCAAAATAATCCCTCACATGGACTGTTGCTGAGATTCAACGAAGATAATCCCATGAACCTGCAAGAGATAAGTATGGTTGATGCCACCCAACCAAGGTTACCAGCCAGGGACACTTCGATGATGAAGTTAGAATCTATGAATGAAGAGTATAGATCAAGAATAGTCAATAGTGTTGTGCATGGAGTACAGGGGAAAAGACATACCTCTTGTGTATAGGGTGTCCTTTTATAGGGAATAGAAGATATTTGTTTAGGCTGGGCCCATAATAGGCTTTCTTTGTGTTAGCCCTAATAAGCTGGTATATATATTTTTCTAGGTCCCATAATTTTCATTACATATTCAATGATCATAAAATAATCATTTAAATTTATATTTATAAAAAAGTTATTATAATAATTGTGTACGAGTACAAAATAATCTTCTCGTATAATCCTGTTGATTGAGTTTGCAACCCCTCAAACGTCATTGCTTCAATCACCTGAAAATACAAATGTAAGCTACCTGGCTAGTGTGTGCCGAAAACCCCTCCAATGCCTAAGTTAGCAATTGGACAAAAGACACAAAAGCTCTAAGAATTCAGGAGTATGAATTGCAATACCTGGAACAAGTGTGGTCATGAGCTTTTATAGATTTCACAAAATGGCACAATCCTAGTAGGACTCTAACTCCTCAATGTAGAGGCCTTCTAGGATTCACATTCCCAAAGGATAATGCATATCCATAGTGCACGCTTCTCACTGCCAACCAAGTGAGATGGTCTTTTAGCCCGGCTTTTCTCATCTAGCCGAGCTACCGAGCCACGCCTCAAACGACTCTTAAGTAATGCAACGCCAAGCTATACCTAGCTAGGCCTCCCTGCGCATGCCAGGTTAGTTTGTTCCCCCTGACGCTGAGCTCCTGTAAGACTCAACGACCGAGATAAATGACCCTCATCTCGGCCCTTCTAGCGGCTTAACTGTCCTAGCTCAGCCCAACACCTTTAAGTCAACAAATCCAGCTCGGCCCACTTTATTTACATAAATTTCCCTCACAATTGCCCCTTAATTCCATCTGCGAATCATGATTGGGATTACACTTCCTCAGCCGAGCTACAACCGTCCAAAGAAACCGAGCTAGAATACATAAACGGTCCAAGCTTAAAATCAGCTTAGTTCCATGATTAGGTCAATGTCTAGCTATCCAGTCAACCGCCTAGCATGTTCGTCTATCATTCTAACACATCTGACATGACGTCACGCCTGGGACACGTGGCACACCCTTATTGGCTTCGTACTTGTGCTGCAACCGCCAAACACTGCACGAAACTTCAAACGTCCCGCCTTTTCGTCTCATGCATATATACAGCTAATATACACGCCTTCTCTTATCCATTGTTCATCTTCCTTACGATCAAGCCTCCAAACATCCTATTCTCCGTGCTTGAACCCTAATTTCAATGTTGTTGCAGTTGAAGCTCCTCTCACCAGTTAGACTCTAATTTCGCTTTTAAATCCGTAAGTTCTTCATGTCCTTTTATTGTTTTTCAATTCTTCAAGTGATTTTTCATTTCTTGGGGGCTTTAACACTATGAACTCACTATCATGGCTTAGAAACATTGTTTTATTGCTCGAACACGCTTAGAATGAGCTAGGGTTGAGAATCCCCCTTTGTAAGGCAATCTAAATTCCACACTCTAGGACGAACTCTCACTAGCTTAGAACCAAAACACGCCAAAAACCATGATTTTGATATGAAATTATGCTGGGACAGAACTAAAACCTGCTCATATCACCTTAAATGAATTAAACCGAACTATGAGCGCCGTCTTTCCCAAAACCGAGCTGAAACCTCGCCCTTTTAGGGCTAAGTCGAGCTAATACCCTGCCCCTGGGTCCCAAAATCGAGCTAAAACAATGCACCTGGACCTCTCAACCAGGCTAAAACCTTAAGTCTCTAGATCCCGACCGAACTAATCATTGCGTGCATGCATTCAGTGCCAAGCTAAACTTGATACGGTATCCACTCTTTTCTTTAGCCTGATTGCCATTTGGACATAACACTTTATTTTCACTTTGCAGACTTGACTAGGTTGGCCAGGCATTCCTTCACATAATCACCCGTAGTGCTGCTCAACTGAGCTATCGGCCTTGCAAGCCAACTGAACTATATGTTAACTTATCTCATCCACCCTAGCTCCCATGGGAAAATATCGCTTCATGGTGGATTCTCTTAGTGCAACGGCCGAATTCAGAAAAGATTACATCATTCCTGATGACGTACACCTTGCCTTAGCCGAACTAGACACCACACCTTAGGGAAAATCTGGATTTGTCCTTCTCACCATGCTTTCCATTGTCGAGGGTGGACTCCAGCTCCCTGTCCAGTCCTTAATATGCGAATTTCTGAGGCAAATAAGACTTTGCCCTACACAACTCTCCACTAACTCTTATAGAATAATAAATGGAATCGCCGATCTAAATCAACGCCTTGGTCTCAACCTCGGATTGGTTGAGATTTTTCACCAGTATTCACCCGGCCAAAATGACAACGGTTGGGTTTACTACCTCCGAATTATAAAAGGGTGAAAGAAAATAATCAAATGCACCCCAGACAAAGACCTAAATGATGATGATTTCCTTTGGGTCTCAGGCAATTTTGAGGAACGAGAAGCCCAAATACCGGGCTACGACGTTAATTGGAACAAAGGGACACCGGGTAAGAATAGCTTAGCCCTTTTTGCTTTGTATTTTTTATCCCTTCAACCGTGCTAACACTAGTCAATTTGTAAATCTTAAATAATTGAAGACCAACTATGCTTATGCCAACCAGGCCGCGTTAAAAGCCGCACTACAATACTGCCACAGAGATTGGACTGAACTGTTGGGCGTAGAACCAACATACCACTACAGCAGCAAGAGAAAAACCAAAGTAACTGACTTTGTCTTAGAATCCTCACCGGAGCTAGACCCTATCCTTCCACAGATCAACTTAATTCCTCTTACTGAAGAACAAGAAATGGCCAAGAAAAGAGTTGTTCAAGCCCTAATCACAAAGCAACCTTCCTCCTCCAATACCGAAGTTCAGGCCTAGATAGTTCCCACCGGGTAGCCACGTGAAACCGTCATTGCCTTACCAACAACCAGGGCTACATCATCCCAACCCAACAAGAGGCCCTGTACTTCGGTCCAACAATAGCGGCTGGTGGATGAGGACACCGAACTACCTGCACCAGAAACATCCTAAGGGGCCAGCCATTCTGGCCGATCTACTCTTTTCCCGTCCACCGCATAGACACCAACTGTGACATTTAAAGGCCGAGTTGTCACCGCCACTGATTCAGTGGCCACAGAGAAAGATCATCTGCTGGCGTTCAACCTATCAAAAAGCCTCTGCCTGCCTGCCAACATAAAGCGGCATGAGCAATTAACCAAGCTAAAAGCCATCCATTTGGCCACAAAGTCGCTCGTCTTGGTAAACAAGATATCTATTTGTGACAACCTGACCCTCTAAATATGTTTTATTTATTTCATTATATGTGCAGTTATATGCTTGATGTGGAATTATCTACTTAACTTATGTGAATTGTGTGATTTTATAATTATATCTGTTGATTATGGAAAAATCTATTGGAAATTGCACCTTTCGAATTGAAATTGAAAGCCTTGCACGATAATGCAAAACCGACCCCATAGGCATGATCAATATGATTTTTAGGATATAATATAAAATTTTGTAAAAATTTGATTCGTAATGATTAAATTAGCTTAATTAGAGTAACATCTTACTTGTATGGCTGTGAACGGTATATGATCTATATAAACTGTGTATATGAATGGCATGTATAACTTTTGTTATTCAATGTGATGCTTTTATTCAAGCATATAAACACTGCTTATTGGACACTTTGTTATATTAATTGCTTCTTCTAAGGCCCCTATATTGTATAAATAATGTTTGAAATTCTGTCTTTGAGGTCTAAGTACAGGCCAGTCATGCCCTAAACCTTTAGGGACAGGTTTGGGTTGGGACAATTGGTATCAGATCATGAGTTAATACCTCACACACTTATCCAATTGAGCAATAAGGAGTCTAGAAAATCTTTAAGTTGCATTCATGACTTGCATATGACATGGAAATGATATGAAATGCACTGTTATGTGAAGTGAAATGTGATATGATTTATGAACTAAACTCGTTAATATATAGTTGTGTATACTTCTTGTGTGTGTTATAATATTTCGCCATATAGATCATGGTGAGAACAGGGGCAGAGGAAGTGGAGGAGTCTACCTCCGCTCAGTTGGATAGGATGGTAAGAATGATAATGGAGATGGCAGTAGCTTTTAGGCAGTAACAACAACAACAAACACCGCCTCCACCAATGCCCATACCTCCACCAGTGGTACAAGACATCAGGCTGATAACCGAACAATTGAACTCACACATAAGTTTAAAAAGATGAAACCACCGTTGTTCAAGGAGGGAATTGAACCGATGAAAGCAAAGGTATGGGTGTTGGGCATAGAGAAGTTATTTGAGGTTTTCCCATGTATCAAGACACAGAAAGTCCAACTTGCCACTTTTCCTCTAGAAGCTGAAGCCCCGAAGATGGTGGATGCTTACTAGGACAGAACATCAAGACTTGGACTGGGCGCAATTTCTAGAGGTTTTGGCAAAACAGCCTTCACGATATGCCGCACGAAGGGATCATGACTCTCCTTGACATCCAAAGCGTCATCTCCTCTTACTCACCTGTGCCGCACATATGGACTCCTATCAGATGAGCTGGAGGTGTTAGCTCACCCTTTTTTCCTAGGCTCTTGTGATAACGAATCGGAAGTGTTACTTCTTTCATGTCTCTAAGGCCAACACCTTTGATTACTCTTCTTTTCTGATGACCGGCCCCAGTCATGAGGCGATGCGAGCTGTTGGGACTTTGCTAACTCTTGTGTCAATTCTTCATGTAATCGTTCATTATCACCCGTCATATCTTCCAACCGTTGTTCATTTCGTTTTGCTTGGTCTATCATTGTCTGCATGGTTTCTTGCACCGTGGTTGCAAGCAAGGAAGGAGTTGTTGGATCAAAGTTCAAGGATCTTCGTGCAGTGGTATTTTCTGGACCAAGCGTTGCCCAAGGTGTAACATCTACCTCAACAAACGAAGGATCAACTGTTGTGTCTGTCATGGATGAGCTTGAGTATTTAAATAGACGGCGCCAATTGTGGTGAAGTGGATTTGGAAATACTCTCTCAGATCCAAACAACCCTTCTTGATCCTTAAGACGATACCTAAAATAAGAACAAACACTCCGGTCGGAGGTACCGGTAGCACTTCGACAAGCAAATTAGACTTTTGCTTGATCTTACTTTTTTCACAAGTTACATACTATTTTTCACATACCTCCCTTTGATCAATGCTCCTCCTTTTATATTGTTCTCCAGGAGCCCACTTCCTCCTTTTAGACATCTTGATCTCATAACTGGGCCTCCATATAGCCTATGGGCTATTCGACTTACTCGACCATCTTAGTTTATTTTGCAAGGTCCTTCCAAGATGGGCCTTTCAAAGGCCGACTTATAGCTGGCCCATCTCACGTTGGTTAGGCCTGGCAATGGCCGACTTGTCCATTTTTTAACCAACTTGTCTACGGCCCCCTTCTCCTAAATAGGCCTGTTGATCCATCAATCATTGTAATTATTCGACCACCACAATATATATATATATATATATATATAATGTTTTGCTCGGTTGGTTATGTTGTTACCAATATCTGTTTTGCTTCCTAAGCATATTTTTTAATTTATTATTACAAATAAAAACTGGCATGGTTTCAATTTAATAATATCTATGCAAGTTTATACATGTACAAGAGCATATGACTATTTGCCTTGGTGTGAAGGATTATATTATGCCAATATTCAACCAACTCCACCAACCATTCTAATTTCTAAGACCTATTAAATACATGTCTTTGTTAGATTAAATTTTCGTAAGTTGTATTCTACATCTAAAAATAAATAAGGGTAAATTACACTGACACCCCTTGAGATTTATGTTTATTACAGTTCCTCCCTCACCTTTTGGAAATTACATCTCCCCCTGAAGTTTAAAGTTTCATTACAGATTCCCCCCTTCAACAATTTATTTCTTTTAAATACCAATTTTGCCCTCATTGGGTAAATTACATTGACACCCCTCACATTTTAGAAATTACAATCCCCTCCTGAAGGTTTAAAGCAGCATTACCAATTGCCCCTTCAATTAGTATTAGTTGGAAAAAACATTCATTGAAAAAAAAAATTAATTGGAAAAAGAATTATTTGAAAAAAAAATTAATTGAAAAAAAATTTTGTTAGTAAAGTTTTTAAATTTTTGTTTAAAAACCAACGTAAGCTCATTTTTTGAATTTACATTTTTTCCTCAAATTTACAAATTGAGACAACCATTTATAAACCAAAAAAATTATCAAACAAATTTTTATGAAAATTTTTAAAATTTTTGTAAATATAAATTGAAAACTGAAAACAAAATGGTTACCAAACAGACTTGATTGTAAAAATGTCGTAAAATTAACAAATAATTAAATAAGTTATCAACGTAAGAAAATAACTTATTAAAAGATTCTTAGGTTATGTATGGTTTGATTTTTGGATAAAAAATTTAAAAATTAAAAATTAATTTTGTTAAGCAATAAAAAATAATTATCATTTAAGGGTAAAAAATAATTATCATTTTAACTTTTCGGAAGGTTATATACATACGCATAACTGTTTCAATTTAATTTGTAAAAAATTATTTCTAGCCACTCGAAAGATAAAAATTATATAAAAATAATATTTATTTTTTATTTTTTATCCAAATTAATTTTTAATTTTTTCAAAAAAAATTCTAAAAATCAAACCATACATAGCCTAAGAATATTTTGATAAGTCATTTCTTACGTTAGTAACTTATTTAATTATTTGTTAATTTTACGACATTTTTACCATCAAGCCTGTTTGGTAACCATTTCGTTTTTAGTTTTCAATTTATATTTACAAAAAATTTTAAAAAATGTCATAAAAACTTGTTTGATAATTTTTTTTGATTTATAAATGATTGTCTCAGTTTGTAAATTTGAGAAAAAAACATAAATTCAAAAAATAAGCTTACGTTGGTTCTTAAATAGAAATTTAAAAACTTTAGTAACAAAAAAAATTTTCAATTAAATTTTTTTTTCAAATAATTTTTTTCCCAATTAATTTTTTTTTTCAATGAATTTTTTTTCTAGCTAATACTAACCGAGGGGCAATTGGTAATGTTACTTTAAACCTTAGGGAGGGGATTGTAATTTCTAAAATATGAGGGGGTGTCAACGTAATTTACCTTATGAGGGAAAAATTGGTATTTAAAAAAATTAAATTGCTGAAGGAGAGAATCTGTAATGAAACTTTAAACCTCAGGAAGAAGATGTAATTTTCAAAAGGTGAGAAAGGGAACTATAATAAACATAAACCTCAAGGAGTATTAGTGTAATTTACCCAATAAATAAATTACAGTGTAAGCTTTCCACACAAACCATATAATGTAAGCTTCCTACACAAACCACAAGCCCCAAATGGGTGGGGTTTGTTTTTGTTTTTGTTTCTGTTTCGGATGCAGCTAGAACCGGATGGGGTTTGTTTTCAGCTGAGATTATTTATTTATTTTATTATTTGGGGAAGGCTAGCAGCTCTGTTGTACCTATTCAAAAATACCTTTATTTTGGAATTAAGGTAAATGTGTAATATTTTGCTGGAAAATGTCCTTATTGTCATTTACTTTTTTATTTATAAAACCCCCAGTTTCGGGGTGTTACCTTTTTGATATCAAAGCATAGGCTATATAGATTGGCCATCATGTGGATGTAAGAAATTTTATGTTCAAAACAGAAAGTTCGGTTATCTAAGTTAGTCAAATTAAGTTAACTCCGGATTTTACATGAGAAAATTAAGTAGTTCTTGCAAAAGTTACTTTACTAGGTAGATTGCTAAATTTACATTTTATTTTGCTAAGCATGTACATGTTTAGGAAGACCAATACAATGGCTCTTGTATACCAATGTGTGGATTTTAAATTATTGCGTTTCATTCATGGATGGATTCTCGGCTATAATCAGATAGTGATGGCACCTGAAGACCGAGAGAAGACTGCTTTCACCACCCCGTGGGGGACTTACTGTTACAGGGTGATACCATTTAGCTTGAAGAACGCTGGAGCTACATATCAATAGGCCGCGACCACAATATTGCATGACATGATCCACAAAGAGGTTGAGGTGTATGTGGACGACATGATTGTCAAGTCCAAAGAAAGAGAGGGGAAGGCCACTACACTGCGCTGGAAAAATTCTTTGAACGAATCAGGGAGTATAGATTGACGTTGAACCCATGAAAATGCACTTTCTGGGTGACTATAGAGAAAATGTTGGGATTTTTGATCACGCAGAGGGGAATTGAAGTAGATCCGTCCAAAATCAAGGCCATCCTAGAAATGCCACCACCAAGGACTGAAAAGGAGGTGCACGACTTTTTGGGCAAGGTTTAATTCATAAGACGGTTTATCTCAAAATTAACCTTGACTTGTGAACCACTTTTTGGTCTCCTGAAGAAAGGAAAGAAATTCCAATGGGACGGACGATGCCAAGCTGCTTTTGAACAAATCAAGAATACTTACAGAACCCACCTGTGCTGTCACTGCCTGAGCAGGGAAAGCCGTTGATTTTGTATCTTTCAGTGACTGAGACCACAATGGGCTGCATGCTCACACAAGAGTCGGAGGACAAGGTGGAGAGGGCTATTTACTATCTGAGCAAGAAGATGTTGGAGTATGAAACCTGCTACACACCGTTGGAAAAGGCTTGCTTAGCCTTGGTATGGGTTACCAGGAAGCTAGGGCACTACCTGTTAGCTCACTCTGTAATGTTGGTTTCAAGATTAGATCCCATCAAATATCTCTCCGAGAAATCGGCACTTACAGGTAGGCTAGCTCGCTGGTTGCTTTTGCTTTCCGAATTCGATCTGAAATATGTGACGCGCAAGTCAGTCAAGGGAAGAGCAAGAGCGGTAACGGAGTTCTTAGCCGATCATCCAGTTGAAGGAGGTGAAGCAGTTGAGTACTTATTCCTAGATGAGACCATTTTGCATATCGAAGACGAAAATTGGACGATTTACTTTGATTGAACGTCAAACCAATACGAGTATGAGATAGGAGTGTTACTGACAGCACCCGATAATTTCCGTATTCCCCTAACCTTCAAACTCCGATTCAAAGTCTCGAACAACGAAGCAGAGTATGAAGCATGTATGGCTGGTTTAGAAGCGGCCCTGGAACTAGGGGCAAGACGGTTGGATGTCATTGGGGACTCGAACCTTGTCGTATCCTAAGCTAAGGGGGATTGGAAGGTCAAAGAAGAAAAAATGATAATGTACCACCAGACCTTGGACCTGTTGATTCCTCGATTTGAGAAGCTAAACTTCACTCACCTACTAAGAGAAAACAATAGGTTTGCAGATTCACTAGCAACTCTATCTTCCATAATAGACATCCCGTTTGGAGTCCGGATGCATCCAGTCATTATCTACCAGAAATTTGTGCCAGCTTACGAGTCGATTGCTGCTATAGATGAGGTTCAAGATGAGAACCCCTGGTATTACGATATCTAGAACTTCTTGGTGAAAGAAGCATACCCACCAGGGGCAAATGCCAAGGATAAAAGGGCGATCAGAAGAATGGCTGTTCAGTTCATCATCTGCGGAGGAAAACTGTATAAGAGAGGTTATCTGGGAATGCATAAGCTGTGCGTTGAGGCTGAAGAGTCAAAACGCCTAATGGAGGCCATCCATGGGGGAGAATACGGAGCGCACGTGAACGGGGTAATGCTGGCCCAAAAAATCCTCAGACGAGGTTACTACTGGTCAACCATGGAAGAAGATTGTATCGGCTTTGTTCGGCGATGCCACAAATGTCAGATCCATGCAAACCGCATGAACATCCCGCCGTCGAAGCTGTACAATATGACTTCGCCATGGCCATTTTCAGTTTGGGGAATTGATGTGATCGGGGCTGTCACTCCAAAAGGATTTAATGTGCATGAGTTCATTCTGATCGCGATAGACTATTTCACAAAGTGGGTTGAGGCTCAATCTTATGCAATGTTGAAAGCGTCGCACATTGCAAAGTTTATCAGGAACAACACCATCTGTTGCTATGGTATCCCGAACGAGATTGTCTCAGATAATGGTTCCCACTTCAAGAAAGAAGTGATTGATTTGTTGGAGAAATACAACGTGGCTTTTCATAAGTCATCCACATACCGGCCTCAGACCAATGGAGCAGTTGAGGCCGCCAACAAGAATGTCAAGCGCATTTTACAGAAGATGGTGGAAACCTACCAGGACTGGCCAGATAAGCTGTCGTTTGCTCTGTGGGGCTACCGGACTTCAATTAGAACTTCTACTGGGGTGACCCCGTATTCATTAGTTTATGGGATGAAGGCCGTTCTACCTATTGAAATTGAGGTTCCGTCATTGAGAGTGCTGGCTGAGTGTCAAATAGCCGAAGTAGATTGACAGCAGAGCAGATTTGAAGAACTCATGCTCTTTGATAAGAGAAGACTGAAAGCACTGTACCATGTTCAAGGTTATCAACGCAGAATTGCCAGGGCTTTCAACAAAAAAGTTAAGTCCAGGAGTTTGAAAGAAGGAGATTTGGTGATCAGGGACAACCGAGCTCCCATCCACGACCCTAGGGGCAAGTTCAGACCCAATTGGACTGGCCCTTACATCATCAAGTCTATTTGGTCGGGAGGAGCTGTCATTCTGATGGACCTAGATGGCCTAGAGTTCTCACAACCGATCAATATGGACAAGTTGAAGAAATATTACCCTTGAGTGGCTCGCTAGGCCGAAAACCCGAAAGGACGACCTAGGCAAAAGTTACAGCATGAAAAAATTTTGAAATTATAAAAACTGAGCTCGCAAGGTTAAAAACCCGTAAAGGGCGGCCTTGGCAAAAGTTAGGGCATAAAAGGAGAGTAAAAATACTCGAGTGAACCCGAGCCTGAACTACGTAAGGCTTGATTCCCATTTTTGGGATACGTAGGCAACCTCGTCCTGAAGTTCAGCCATAAACTTTTCCCCGATCAACTTTGTCCATTTGATCATCTCGGTCATCTTTGTCTATTCAGCATTCAAAAGCTCGGTTGTGATCTCCGGTGCAGTGCTTTTCAGACTAAGGGCAACTTTCCAGTTGTTGGGATCCGGGGTTGTGCATCTCGGTGAACAAATCTCAGGCGTGTCCAGTTCTGATCCATATCGAAAATGGTTTTGAAAAGTTTTAAGAAAATTTGATTTTGCTCAAATTAATCTTTTTACAACTTAGACCATTTCTGGACCAAAGCGGAAAATTTTTAGTACCCACAACCTTCAATTTTATTGATTTCAATACAGAGTTCTCCTGCTCTTGTATACAAATTGAAGTTGCTTTTCATTACATTCATAAAGAAAACTTGAAAGTTCTGATTAAAGCAAATAAATTCGGGGCATAGATGGGTCAGGTGTTCCTGCGCCCCCTCCCAGAGCTGGTCAAAGCCTCTGATGCCAAGCTGGGCCCAATCTGCGGCTCTTTATTAAGCCAATCTATGCACTCATCAAACAAGGTGTAACTGAAAGTGGGAGCGAGGGCCAGGAATTCTCTAGTCCTCCACGCTGTGGCATGTCGAACAAGCTGCGCACCTCGGACCGAGAATGCGGCTGGATACTCCATCCCCTCTGCCAGGCAAATCTAATCATGGCCGAACTGGCATTGAAACCGGAACGGGAAATAGAATACGCAGTGAGTCAAACCAATCAACTGAATCCCGGTCTGCCGGGACATGCTGTAGCTCATTGCTGGTAGGTTAAGCCAGGGACACCGCCAAGCAATGCGGTCTGCGAACAAATTGCACATCCAGTCGAACCGCCATCCCTCATCTAGGGCGTCAACTAGACGATGTCGGAAGAAGTAGCCGCGAGCTGAGTATGCTGGGCAAGAGTCCACAACCCGTAACTTATCCATCAACCACACTTGGGAAGGGATGAAAAATGAGAGATTAAAGAATAGAGAGATGTGCGCTGAGAGGAAAAGCAAGGAAAGGGTTTTGTGAGAAAAACCGAGCCTGAGGGTCGAGTGATATGAGCAATACATATGTGAGAAAAGGATGGGAAACATTACCTGCAACAGTAGTGGACTCCCCGCAAATCTGGTCGTCTCTCGGCGATGAAAAGCATCCAAGCCCATCAATGTCTCGGCCAAAGACATGGCAATACAGCTTTTGCCCTCCTTTATGCTTTGAACAACCTCGATCAACCGGACACTAGATCCTCCGAATCCTGAGGCAAGCAAGAAATGAGATAGCATGCACAAACAAAGGGCATGTCGCCGAAAGCCTTGCCAATGATGGTCACCACAGTCACCGGCATCGGAAAACCGACAAATCAAACTTGGAATATCCAGTATTCCGTCACAAATCAAAGATCGAGCATCGTGCATGGTGAGTCCACACATTCGCCCTAAGGCTTGGGCATGGCCGAAGCGGAGCTGGGGCAAGATTTCTTTGTTGCACTTGGATTCCATCAAAACTTGGAAATCGTTGCACTCGAGTTCCATCAAAACTTGGAAATCCTCGAAGGTAGGACACACCTCTTGCCCGCAAAAGCTAAAGACATGTGTTACCGGATTCCAAAACCTTGCCATGGCATGGAGAAACGGAAAGTGCAGCGGAGTGCGACTCAGCATGAATAGTGCATTTACGCCAAAGCCCTGGAAATTCAGCTTTTCCGAGCCATCCAAGTTGGCAATCCAAGTTGTGAGAATTTGGGAAAGAAACTCCTCCATTTGGTGTAAATCAGTGTTGAAATGAGGAAAACTACAAGGCTGAGGCTTTTTGTAGAGGATAAGGTGTTGAGTGGAAGACAAGTGTCAACATTCTGGAGGTCCTTACCATTTTTAGCTGGTCGACCAAAAGTAGTGCCGACCGACCATCTATTTTGGCCGATCGGCTAAAATATTGGCCGATCCCAATCAGTTTCGGCCGATGATGTCTCCCTTTGGCTGATAGCCTCTAATTGTACTCTAAGCTAAATAAGTGTTGAGCATGATGAAAAACTGGTGATTGATACCACTTCCAATCCCTTTCGATGATGTTTTTGCGAACTAACACCTGTTACTCTGTCTTGTTTATCGAGTTGTTGTACATCTGCTTATCGAGTTGTATTTTACATCCTTTAAGTCTTTACTTTGCTTATCGAGTTTTATTTGCAGTTGGTTAACTTATCCAGCTCTTTGTGTCGATTATTGAGTTGTTTTTGTCCTTACTTGGTTCACTACCTGATTATTACATTGCAAGTGCTTAATTTTCAAACAAAGGTTCAAATCTCTTTTACATTTTTGTGTAATGCAATGCGATGCGATGCATGGAGAGTATTGATGTAACACCTTTTTGGACAAAATAGCTGTTTCATTGCCATTATGTCTTTTGCAAAAAAGTAAGTAAAAGTAGTTTTGAGAAAGTGAAACCTGCCCGAGGCAGTGCAATGTGCTTAAACTACCAGTAAAAAGATAGGTAAAGCAAAAGGGGAGCAGGGCAGCAGAGTGTTCGGATTAACACTAGTGGCCACCCCTTGTGGTCAATGTGCCTCCCACGCCCTTGTTCGGGTCAATTATGTGGTTTGGCACCTTCATTACTCGAGGCAGTGCAAGGAATTGCACTCTTGAAACCTTAGTAGATCTTCGTGTTGACCTCGAGCCATGTCTTCTACGAGCGATGTTTGGTGTGTGCGAGGAGCATCCTTTCCCGTATCCTTTTTGTCTCTTGTGACTCCCACAAATCGCTTCAATTATGTTGTATTATGTTGCTCCGTTTTGGCTTTAATAAAGCACGCTCGCTACGCGTCTTGTGTTGAGCGCTGCCTCGCCTTGTTTTGAATTTGCATCTCAACATCATAAGTAACATGCCTTTACCATGTTTCAGTTGAATATCCACCCTTTTCGCACTGCTTTACACATTGTACACATTTCCACGTGTGCTTTACCTATATGTGTTCATGCATATTTTCAGGAGGTTACGCATTGCTTGCGTTAGCGCGCATGCTTTGCTTACATGTGTACATTTCAAGTTTCTATACACATTGCTTGCGTTAGCGCGCATGCTTTACTTACATGTGTACATTTCAAATTTCCTATATACATTGCATGCGTTGTCGCGTCATGCTTTAGTTATATGTGTTCAATTTCCTATACACATTGCATGCGTTGTCGCGTTATGCTTTACTTATATGTGTTCAAGTTCCCTTACACATTGCATGCGTTGTCGCGTCGTGCTTTACTTATATGTGTTCAATTTCCTATACACATTGCATGCGTTGTTGCGTCGTTCTTTACTTATATGTGTTCAAGTTCCTATACACATTGCATGCATTGTCGCGTTATGCTTTACTTATATGTGTTCAAGTTCCCTTACACATTGCATGTGTTGTCACATGTGCTTTACTTACATATGTACATTTCAAGTTCCTATACACATTGCATGCGTTGTCGCGTATTGCTTTACTTATTTGTGTTCAAGTTCCTATACACATTGCATGCGTTGTCGCGTGTGCTTTACTTATATGTGTTCAAGTCCCTTTATTTTCACACATTGTACATGTTGTCGTATGTGCTTTACTTACATGTGTACATTTTATTCCTTACTTTACACATTGCATGCGTTGTCGCGCATGCTTTACTTACATGTGTTCATACTTATCTTCACAATTGCCTCACACATTGTACATGTTGTTGCATGTGCTTTACTTATATGTGTGCATTTTATTCTTCGCTCTACACATTGTACATGCGTTGTCGCGCATGCTTTACTTACATGTGTATACGTTTCCTCACCTTCACACATTGTACACGTTGTCGCGTGTACTTTACTTATATGTGTTTGTGTCTTCATAGCATTGTTATGCCTATTTCAAATTGCATTGTTATGCACACACCCGGGTCGCGTTGTTATGCACCCCTTCCACCTGCATTGTCATGTACCCTCTCACTTGCGTTGTTACGCACTTTTCACTTGCATTGTTGTGCATGTTTCTAACAATGTTATACCTGTAAGTTTTCTTTCTCTTGCAGGCACGATATTGTATGTACGGTTCATTTGAAGCTGGCACGACCAGACGAACCACACAGGTATTATATTCTCCGCGTCAAATGTAGCGAGAATTAAATAATTCTCTTACATTCTTCTTGCATTGTAATGTAGCTTGGTTCTTGCTTAAAACTGTTGCATGTTATGTTTCATTACAGCTTTCTTTGCATGATCATAAGTTATGCTCGGCTTTGTGCATTGTTTTGCCTTTTGCCCCTGCCTTCGGGCGCATATCTTGGTTTGTAGCTTGTATGCTTGTCTAAGTCTTCGGCCTTGTCAAAAATGGGTCGTCTCCGGGCTTTGACATTCACTCCCGTCATTGTTGTGAGTTTTGAGTTCTGTCAAAGAGGGGCAACTGTAGACACCCCACTTTTGACTGTCCTCAAGACTTGGACGTCATCGTTTGAACACTCGGTGATCATCGATGTTCGTGTTCATTTTGAGATCCCGAAGAACTCGGTTGCGCGCCTTGCCTTAGGATCTCTCGAATTGACTGTTTTGTGCTTGGTTGTGGACCAAGAATTTGTGGTTCTTGCACCTGAGGGTAGGAAGTGGCTTGTTAGCCATCCCTTAAACCCACCGGCCGTGGCATGAAGCCACCGACCTTTCTTTCTTTCTACCGACCAAATATTTGGTCGGTCGGCATGGGTGTATGGTCGATCGGCCATTTATTTGGCCGATTGTCTCTTTTTCTGGTCGATACCTCCTTTTTGCCTTTTTCAGGCATTGTGCATGCCAGCTGTGCCAGCTGGAGTGCACGGACTTGTCGCACCATTTGCACCTTTTTTGCTCTAGCTTCTTGGTGAAGCTTGCACCCTTTGCCTTAGCTTCTTGAGGAAGCTTGACCCTTTGTCTTAGCTTCCTCAAGAAGCTTGCACCCTTTGCCTTAGCTTCCTTGAGAAGCTTGACCCCCTTGACCCCTTTTGTTTAGCTTCTTGAAGAAGTTTAGGTCTTTATCTTGCTCTATATAAGAGAGCCTTCCCTCTCCTTTGAAGAGGTTCAACAAAAACCAGAGATATATGATATATACAACTTTCTCTCTCTATATCTCCTTCTCTCTCTTCATTTGTGTGTGTTAGAGGGCCTAAAAGGGTGTTTTGTTCTTAGTTTTGCACTAAAGCACCTAGTATTACACCATACTTGGGTTATTGAGGTGTTGGGAGGTTGTTCTTAGAGCTTTTAAGCTGGTTTTGATCAGAAAAGGGGCCTGAGGTTGCCATTCTTCAAGTGTTCTTTAAGGGTGAGCATAATTACTTTATATCCCCCATTCTTACACTAGCTTTTAACCTACTTTGCATGCTGTTTTGAGCTTTGTGTATAACTGATAAAAGTTCTATTTTTTGATGTTTAAGATGTTTCATTAAGGTTATTTTGGTGTTGGGGGTTGACCTCCCCCTCTTAGGCCTTGTTTGGCCCCTTTTGAGCCTTCTTTGTTGAGCTTTGGAACCTTTTGTGTATTGGCCTTCAAACCACTGAAATCCAGTGGATTTTCAGTGGTGGTGAAGGGGTCTTGAAGTCTTGTGTAGGGGAGGGACACTCCTTTCCCTTTGTGTCTCATTTGTTCATGTTTTTGGCTCATAAGGGTAGCATACATGCTTAGCTTTACTTAGCTCCATTTCAGAGGTTTTTGGGTGTTATTTAGTCACATTATACCTCTTTTTTGGTCGGATTGATGGTCCATTACATGCATCATACACTTGTCTAGTAACCACCCTTTATTGTCATAACACGTGCCATGCATTTGCCCCTCCATGCTTGCATGTTCTAGCTTGACTTCATGAAGCTTTTGGTCATATTTCATCATGCTTGAGGTCTGTTGGGTACTGATTTGATCATGTTTTCCATGTTTGGTATAGCCACCATGCATTTTGGGTAGTGAGCCTTGAGTGTATGAGTCATTAGCATGCTTTAGTTTGGTTGTTTCATTGATTTGGAATCATTTTCCATGCCATTTCAGTCCATAATCCATGCTTGTATGCTTGCATTCATCATCCTTTCCATGCTTTGAAGAAATGCTCTTTTGTGCCTTAAAATGAGTCATTGTGCATGCCTATGTGTTTGAGGCTTTGGGCTGCCCTATCAATGGGTTTTAGGGCTCCTTTTTGCATGTTAAAACTCTGTTTTGCATTGATTAGTCCATGCCATATATGGTTGGGGTGGTTATAGTAGAGTGCCCTCTTTGTGGCCTTAAATCCCCTTTTGTTTCGCATCCATTTCTTAGCATGTTTTAACCATGATCTATGCATGCTTTAGTCTTGTTTTGGAGTGCCTTAGGACTGTTTTAAGTCATTTTGGTCCTTTGGGGTTTGGTTGACATAGCTATGGTTTGGACCCCTTTGTTGGCTTCAAGTTTTGGTCATTGTTGCATGCCTTACTTGCATAACATGGTTGGTTTGGCATCACCCCCTATACACTTTCAGAGTTTAACATATTGGTCTAATGTCCATGTTTATCATCTTTTCAATGTTCTTGAAAGTTACCTTTTGTGCCTTAGCTTTAGGCCCATTGGTGTACATGTTTGCATGAGCATTTATCTATCATTTCCATCATTTTTGGCCACTGTTAAAGGCAAGGCTGAGGTCTGCCCTTTGCGGTTTAAGCCCACCATTACATGTTTGTTGCATGTTTGTTGCATATTTGGTTCATTGTGTGTTGTCACATGATAATTCCATCGCGTATTGTTGCATGTTTGGCACATTGCATACTTGCAGGATAGGTTGCACCGCATTTGGCATGCTTTGTTAACTTAGCCACATGTTGCATATTTGAGTCATGTTGCATACTTGAGCCGTATTGCATACATGCATGACATTTTGCTTGGTTTGGGGTGTCAAACCAAGCATGAGGAATGAGATGTGTTCATACTTAAAGTGACGAAACACGTCTCAATCGTCGGTCGCCGATGCCCTTGATCTCGACATTATAGGGTGTGAAGCATTCATTTGTTTTGTTGTATTCATTTACATTGACTGGCAAACGTGGTGCCTTTGGCCATCATGCATCGAGATGCATGATTGGTGGCCCGAGGGCCAACGGCCACACTCCCTTGAGTCCATAACATGATAGGGAATGTGGCCAGGCATACATTGCTTTGAAATTTCCTTGCCATGCACTGTATGTCCACTGCTGCAGCAAAAACAGGATTCTATAGGAATAAATGGCCGGCCGACCACTTTCAGTGCCAACCGATCATCAGAGTCCAGCTGGTGACCCAATTTATGGTCGATGATCACATTTACATGGTCGGTGGTGCTTTTCATTGGCCGGTGGCATTCCAAAATGATCAGGAAATGGTTCAGAGGTGCCTCAAGAATTTTCACATCTCTCAGAAGAGCAGAACAGTGCAAACAGTGGCATGGTAACAGGTTTCCGAGCAAGGCAAATCGAGCATGCATCATCTACGCATTCCGAGGCAGAGCTGCGGCGGTCTCTTTAGTTTCATATTTAGGCTATTTTTTTTTTTTGTTAATTAATTAGAAGTTTTGTAATAATTAATTAACAAGGATAGTTGACTCATTATTTGGCCTGTATTATTCTTTCGGACCCTTCGAGCGAGGGCAATTGTGTAATAAGTGTGTGTGATGGTGTGTTTGTCTTCCAACCTCTACTTCTTTCTCCCTTTTATTTACCTACTTTCAATGGTTAGTATTAGGGCATATTTAAATTAGCATACCTTATGCTATGCATGTGTGCATTCATTCATCTGTATTACATGCACTGGGCAGCTGAATACATGTTATCTGTTGCATTTCATAGGCCATGTTTAGAATAGCCGAGCCTATCTAGGTTGCATTTTTGCATGTGTTACATTAAGCATTTCAACATAGTTAGGATTCATGCATGTTCACTAACTAGTTTCTGTTTTAGCTTGGAGTATTCAGTAAGTTTTTATGCTTTAGCATCCTTGCATGCGTGTGAGTGTTGCCATGATAGCATGCTTTGCCATGAGGCTATGTGCTTATGTGATATAACTACCTGAATGCCTGTGGGTGAAGGTTGGATTGTTTGAATTGGAATAATTCATTGAAATCCGTATTTTAGCCTACTTGCGAGTAGCAAACCTCAAACCATTTCCAAACAACGAATATACGATGCTTTGTTCCAAATTAGGCGATCTAGTCTATACTTCTGTGTTGTGCGCATCACATAGTAAGATTAGCTAATTAATCGGACTAAGAATGCATAATGTTTTCAAAACTAGATATCACGGTTAGTAGAAGCCGATCTTTGATTGGGTGAGTGGGGGTGCTCATAGCTGACCTTCCCCAATCGTACCCAAGTTCCCGAGCCGAGGCAACTTTAGTGATGACGGACACGTGGCCTTAGGCAACGAGTCAAGGTTTCCTAAATTCCCCCAAAATAAATATTTAGGTGGCGACTCGGTATCTGGCAAAGCAGTCCATGTTTGGCATTTCTTTCTAAAAATCAGTTTTTCAAAACGATTTGCCGGATTTGGACTCTTTGATGATTCATCGGTCATGCATTGCACTCTGCGAGATTAGATACAGGGTCGTGACCATTTGAGTCCGAACTGTAGCATGAGGCCCACGGGGCGCGTCTACACCTTGTCAAAAATGGGTCGTCTCTGGGCTTTGACATTCACTCACGTCATCTTATGACTTTTGAGTTCTGTCCAAGAGGGGCAACTGTAGACACCCCATTTTTGACCGTCCTCAAGACTTGGACGTCATCATTTGAACACTCGGTGATCATCCATGCTCGTGTTCGTTTTGAGTTCCCAAAGGTCTCTGCTGTGCGCTTTGCCTTAGGATCTCTCAACTTGTCTGTTTTGTACTTGGTTGTGGACCAAGCACTTGTGTATTTGCTTCTGAGGGAAGAGGGTGGCTTGTTGGCCATCCCTGCAACCCATCGGCTAAGGCATTATTCCATCGGTCATGTTTTCTTGCCATCGGCCATAAGTGTTGGCCGATCGGCACTTTTTTTGGTCGATCAGCCATATTTTTGAGCCGAGACCTTTCCATCTGCTTTTTGTAGATATTTTGTGCTAGCTGTGACAGCTGGTGGGCACAATTCTTATCCTCCATACAGTGTATGGAGGGATTACTTTCAAGACTCAAGCTTGTTCAACATGCTTGAGAATTGAAATTCTATAAGAAGGGAGCCTCCTCTCCCTTTTCAGAGGTTCTAAAAAAAATTTGAGATACAAGTTTTATATCTCTCTCTCTATATTCTACCTCTCTCTCTTGTTTAGCCTTCGTTTGTGCCCAAAAGTGTGTTTTCTTCACACTATTGCACACAAACACCTACTAGAACACCATCCTTTTGTTGCTGAGGTACTAAGGAGTTGGTTTTAGTGTTTTTGGACTGGTTTTGATCCAAGAAGGCTGCTGGAGTTGCGTTCCTGAAGGTGTTCTTCATGGGTGAGTAAACTACCTTTTAATCCCCCATTCTTGCTTAAGATTTCGGACCCTTTTGCATGCTGTTTTGAGACTAACTTTATATTGTAAAAAGTTCTGATTTTTGGTCCATAAAATGTTTGTTTAAGGTCACTTTTTGGTTGGGGGTGGTCTACCCCCTCTTAGGCCTTGTTTGCCTTGTTTTGAGCCATCCATTTTGGCCCTTGTTCTAACCTTTGCATGACCTTTCTACCACTAAAATCCAGAGGATTTTCAGTGATGGAAAGGTGGTTTTGGAGTCTTGAATAGGAGGGGGACACCCCCCTCTCCTTGTGTCTAATTTGCTAGTACAAATGGCTCACAATAGTAGCATGTTTGCTTAGCATGTTTTGGCCTCATTTCAACAAATATTTGATGTTATTTTGCCATGTTATACCTCTGCCTAAGGTTGGTTTAATAGCCTCTTGCATGCACCATGCACTTGTCTTGCAATCCTCCCCATTGCATTAACATGCATCATGTGTTTGGACCATCATTCTTGCGTGTTTTGGCTTAACTCAAAGAAGCTTTCAGTCATGTTTTATCATGCTTAAGCTCTGTTTCATGTTGTTTTAGTCATGCATGCACTGTTTTGTATAGCCATTGTTCAATCTAGCTTGTTAGCTTTGAGTGTCCAAGTCATTAGCATGCATTGCTTAGACCATTTTCATGATTTGGCATCATTTTATATGTGATTTCAGTCCATGTAGTGTAACCATACACTTGCATTTGTCATCCTTTCAACACTTTGAAGAGTTGGTGTTTTATGCCTTAAGAATGGATCATTGTGCATCCCTCTATGCTTAGGCCTTTTGGGATGCCATCTCAGTGGGTTTTGGGGCTTATTTTGACATGCCATAACTCTGTTTTTTATTGGTTAAGCCATGCCATGTTTGGTTTCGATAAGTGTAGTGCAATCTCTTTTGTTGGCCTTACTTGCATCATGCCTTGTGCCTCTCATGTTGACTTGTTTTGGCTTTGGTCCATGCATGTTTTAGACTCACTTTGTTATGCTTTAGGACTGTTTTGGTTTGCTTAGGCCATTTGCTTCATGTTTTGCATAGCCTTAGTGCAAGTCCCTTTGCTAACCTTGAGTTTTGAGCCTCTTGATATGCTACACTTGCATTGTTTGGTTGATTTGGCATCATTCCATGCTTAATTTCAGGGCCTATAGTATTGTCACTTGTCCACACTTTTCACTCTTTAAGTGGTCTTAAGAGTTGGTGTCTTCCTGCCTTAATTATTGGGCCAATTGGCATGTATGCTTGCCTTGCATTTCATGTCATCAATTCATCACTCTGGCCATTGATTTGGGCATGGCTGAGGTCTGCCCATTTTGGTTTAAGTCCATCTTTGCATGTTGTTGCATGCTTGTCACATTGCATGTTGTTGCATGCCAGCTAGTTTACATGTTGTTGCATGCTAGTCCATCTTTGCATGTTGTTGCATGCTTGTCACTTTGCACGTTGCTGCATGCTTATCCATCTTGCATGTTGTTGCATGCTTATCCATCTTGCATGTTGTTGTATACTTGTTAGATTGCATGTTGTCACATGCTTGTTGTTGGCATTGTTGTTGTATGCTTATTACATTACATGTTTGCATCTTGCATGCTTGGTACATTGCATGTTTGCATGTTTAGGTTGCATTGCATTTTGCATGCTTGTTACATTGCATTTGGCATGCTTATGTTGCATTGCATAGCACCTCCATGTTGCATGCATTACATTGTGTTTGGTTTGTGTTGTCAAACCAAACACGAGGAACAAGGGACGTTTCATACTTGAAGTGATGAAACGTGCCTCAATCCTCGGTCGCTGACATTCTTGATCCAACATGATAGAGTGTGAGGCATTCATGTGTTTTGGTGCATTCATTCCATATTGAATTGCGCAACTCGGCCTCTTTGGCCATAATACATGGAAATGCGTGATTGATGGCTCGAGGGTCGAGCACTACACTCCTTTGAGCTTCAAACATGATAAAGAGTTTGGTTACACAACATTTTCTTGCAAATGTATTGCCATGCCCTTGTTTGTACTCTGCTGCAGCAAAAGGAGCAGTCTGCAGGAAGAGATGGCCGATCGGCTATCTGGAGTGCCGATCGGCTAACAATTTTTGGCCGATGGACTCAAAAGTGGTCGATGACCCTTTTACCTCGGCCGATGGCCATATCTTTTGGCCGATGGCCTCTCAGCATGTCCATGAGGTGGTTCAGAAGCATCACAGAGATTTGTACAGTTTTTAGAGGTGCAAACAGAGGCGACATGATGTATGGCAACGGATTTCCGAGCGAGGCGATCGAGTATGCATCATTCATCACTTCGAGACAGAGCTGTGGCAGCCTGCTGTAGTTTCTTACTTAGCTAGTCTTGTAGCTTAATTAATTTGCTTAATTAGTTAAAGTTTGGTAATAACTAATTAGCTAGGGTAGTTAGTTAATTAGTTGGTTTGTATTATTCATTCGGACCCTCCGTTGAGAGGGCCAACTTTTGTAATAAGTGTGCGTGAGTGTGTGAATGTCTTCCAACCCCACGTCTTTCTCCCTTTTACTTAACCGCTTATGATGGTTAATTCTAGGTCATGTTTCAATTAGCATTCCTATGCTTGCATGTTTGCATCCAGTCATCTGTATTGCATGCATCGGGCTCGGCGCATCATACTAACTGCATCGTATTTCAATTCTAATTTGAATACATGTTATCTAGTTGCATTTCCCATGCCATCTTAGAATAGCCGAGCCTATTGCAATTGCATTTTTGCATGTGTTGCATTAGCCATCTTAAAATAAGCTAGGATCGTGCATTGATTTCTAACTAGTTGTTGTTTTGGCTCGGAGTACACTGTAAGTGTTTTACGCTTTAGAATACTGCATATGTGTTAGTGTTGCCATAATAGCATGCTTGCCATGAGGCTAACTGCTTAAGTGTTTAATTGCCTGAATGCCTGTGGGTGAAGGTGGGATTACTTGAATTGGAACAATTCATCGAAATGCGTGTTTTAAGCCCATTTTGCGATGTGGGCGGCAAATCCACGTCTTACCCTACTTGCGAGTAGCACCTTCAAACCATTTTCAAACAAACATGAGATGTTTTGTTCCAATTTAGGCGATCTAATCTATACTTGTGTGTTGTGCGCATCACGTAGTAAGGCTAGCTAATAAACCGGAATAAGAACGCATGTATTTTCAAAAACAATGTATCATGTTAGTAAAGGCCAATCTTTGATTGGGCGAGCGGGGGTGCTCATTCCATGACCTTCCCCTCTCGTACCCAAGTTCCCAAGCCGAGGCAACTTTGGTGATGACAGACACGTGGCCTTAGGCACACGAGTTAGGGTTTCCTAAATTTTCCAAAACAAAACATTTAGGTGGCGACTCTGTATCTGGCAAAGCAGTCCAAGTTTGGCACTTCTTTATAAAAATCAGTTTTCCAAAACGATTTGTCGGATTTGGACTCTTTGGTGATTTATCAAACTCGCATTCCACTTTGCGAGATTAGATGCAGAACTGTGACATTGAGTCCGAACTATAGTAGTTCAATGAACAAAACAGATTTTCGCTCCATTTCGCGCGCGGAGCCCGGGTCGTTCGGGCACGTTTACAGTTTCTAGCAACTCTGCTAGGGATTTAGAGAACTTGGCTCGAACTCATGATATCTTGTTTTGACTACACTTAATGTGTCTCTTTGCATTGCATGTGCATTAGTGCGCCAAGGACATCGTGTTTTCCGTATGTTATTCCTGAACGGTTTGTCGGAGGCTTACTTTGCAAAGCATGCCATAAGGCTAACCGGTTGCGGGCTCTGCCACAACGGGAACACAAACCCCGATTATTATCGGGGTACCCTTTTTGACCATTTGACCTAGTGCATATCGGAAACTGTAATGACCATTCCAAGCTGGGACAGGTTGCTTACTCGATTATAGGTTGTTTGAAACCGCTGTGTGCATTGTGAAACCCTAGCTCCTGACAAAATAGGACAAGGAAACCCTACCCCTCCATAGGGGTGTTTGGTTCTCAGTTGCTTGTTATGTGCTTTTACTGTTGGCCTCTACAGGAATGCATGTATCAGTTTACAAGTCTGGGTATCAGGCCTGCGGGCATCAGCATTAGTATTTGGGGAATCAGTTTAACTGCGGGTATCAAATTCAGATTTGGGGCAGTGATTTTTGGGAACAGTGTGAGAACAGTCCTTTCAGCTTTTGTTTGCCAACTGTGTGTTGTCTTTATTTAAGCTGTTATGCTGTCCATTTTTCTGTTCATTATTTCCTTATTATGCTTTATTTATCTTTTTGCAAGGTAGTTTAGCACCATTGCATCCGACCAGACAGATATTCCCCGAGCACTCTGGGTTAGAGGTCGTAGACTTAATCAATCTAGGGATCTAATAGACGGACAAGTGGTGTTCCTTTCTTTACCCCCGGTTACAAGACGGAGGTCAAAAAGGCACAGTGTATCGGTACAGCGGTCGCTAGATCAGTGGTTTACCCCACCAGTGAACAGTGAGGCTGAGGTTTCTGTTTCTACTACAGGGACAGACATACTGGGTATTCAGCTAGGTCAGCACAATATGGCAGGCTTGGAAGAGATGATGCATCAGCTCCAAGAAAGTATGAAAACCATGCAGTAGGACACTACCCGACAAGCAGAATTTGCCACACGCCAGGCTGAGGTTATAGCCGAACAAGCAAAGTTAGTTGCCAGGCTACAGTAGCAAACCGGAGCGTCTGCTTCACATCAAGCTCCTTCCCTACCAAGAGTTCCAATACTCGGGGAGACACCCAACGTCCAGGAAAATACAAACACACCAATGGGGCAAGTTCCGCCCTCAATCCTACCCCAGCTGTCTAAAGCGCCTACCAACCTGGGGAATACACCCTTTGAGTTCGAGGTAGACCCTATAGCGCTAAAAGTGAGCAAGCAAGAAAAGCTGTTCAAGAAGTCTCAAGGCATGAAATCCATCCCGGATATTGAGAATGGGTACACCGACTCGGCCGTGACTCTGCCAGATCGGTTTAAAATGCTGCACATAGACCATTTCGACAGGTCTGGAGATCCTATGGTGTATTTGCGGCTGTTCTCGGACATACTAAGGCCAATGGGCCTTTCTAGATTGCAGAAGCTTTCCGTGTTTGGCCGGACCCTGTCGGGTGTAGCGGCTATTTGATATGCAAAACTGGAGGACTCTGCCAAGAGAAACTGGGAGGAGATGGCTAAGGCCTTTGTAGCTCAATACTCCTACAATACGCAGATCGAGGTTACAACTCGTGATCTCGTGACAATTAGGTAGGAGCCGAAGGAGAGCTTATCCGATTTTGTGACCCGTTGGAGAGCTAAAGCCTCAATAATGACCATCAGGCCGGTTGACAAAGATCAGATACGGATGGTTGTGCGCAACATCCAGCCCAAGCTCATGCAGAAGATGATCGTCCTCCCCCTACCCATCTTTGCATATTTACATGAAATCGGGGTGATGATCGAGGACGCAATGAAACAGGGCCTTATTGATCATGAGAGAGAGCAGCCCAGGAGGGCATTCAACCACAGTACAAATGCAGGAACAAGCAGTGCTGCAGCTGCCAGATCTTCAGATGTGGGAATGGTCACCACCACAACCCCAAGAACCCTTGCAGCTACACCATTCACCGGCACATCTGGAAGTAGCTCACAAACAACCAAATTCCCACCCCAGGCCAGAGAACCTTCACCCCGCTGTATATGTCTCTGTCCAAAGCTTTGGGGGTTTTGATCAGGAGGGGCACTTAAAGCCCCTAGAGCCGCGGCCATTGCCAGAAAAACTTCCTCCCTCCCATAACCCGGCGAAGTACTGCGCCTTTCACCAACAGCATGGTCATGAAACCAATCATTGCTTTTAATTGCGTCACGAGATTCAGGATCTCGTCGACAACGGTGATCGTGCCTCCGGAGAAACCAAATGTCACAACCAACCCTCTCCTACCACATAAGCAAGCTCCACCTCTCAAATGCATCAATCTGATCCAAACTAGGGTTGTGTCATACGACCCTAGCATATATATCATTCCTTCCCACCTACCCAAGCCGGAGGTGTTCATTCCTAAGAACACTGACTTGTGCATATTGGATATCACCCAAACCCAACCTGAAACAGTGGTGGTGGCTATCGAAGATAGAATTGGGTCGACTGTGGGGGTAGATGGAAATGATTATTCAGAGCTTGAGGGGTCTTCGAGCTTCATGAACAAGCCGAGCGGTTACATTACATCAGTGGGCCAGGCTAGGCCGAATGTGGAATTGCCAATGGGGGCAGAGATTTGTGTAGTCCGGGAGGATGGACCTTATCAGGGGCTAGATGACCTTGCCGAACTGGAGGAGGATATCGCAAGTCTGCAATTCTTCAACGAACAAGATCCGGGGGACGTGACTGTCAACTGGTTTCATCTAGAAGGGTCAGCAGAAGCTACTGGGTGGCTTAGCGACGAGTCGGATGTAATTGAGAAGCCTCAACCAAAACAGGGTCCGTCAGGCATAGGAATCTCCCTGTGTTCAAAACAAATAGTTGTGAAGCAATGTTAGAAATACAGTGTTTGAATGCATTCAGAATTGATGAAAATGCAGTGTGTGTGCATGTGTTCGAGTTTACACAGATATCGGGTGCGGATGTGCTCACGGTGAACGAAGCATGTCATGTATCAGTGTGTTTGGGTTTAATCAGTTACAGAACAGTACTGGTTATCCAAAGCGTACAATCTACATTGCAGAAAATAAAAGAGGGGAAGAATGTACCTCAGCAGCACCGTAAGAAAGGTGCGACTCTGGCTCGTGTAGCATGAGCTCCAACGGCGCACCTCGCGCGTAGCTCCTAAGCTAACAGATGCTGTCAGGAGGTAGTATGTGTATCGCTAGCCGGTATGTCGTGCGGGTCGAATGCTAAGAGATAGGAGCTCGACCTCAGGGTCCGTGTCCATCTCTGGGGGAGTCCCACCCCGTGGAATGTCGTCTGCCATCTCAAGAAGAGTGCAAAAATGGCCGAGGATGTAGAAAATGGGCAAGAATGCCAAAAGTCAACCAAAAGTCAACCTTTAGGGGTGAAAAATAGGAGAAAAGGTCAGAGTGCGGGAAAGGGCACGAAGACCGAGGTAAACTCCGGGGAAACAAACCCCAAGTGATGGAAATCGAGAATGTGGCACCGAAAATGTGTTTGATTCGGTTCAAAGTGTGTAAAACGAAGAGGGTTTCGCGAGTCGAACGTCGCGGGAGGCTCGAAAACAAGGGAAAAGCTCAGATCTAAGGGTGGTGAATGACCTAGAAAGAGAGAGCAAGGATTTTCGGCAAGGGAGGAGTGAGGAAATAGGGTTTGAGGCCCTATATTTAAAGACTCGAGGTGAATGGACAAAACTGCCCCGAAATTGCCATTTTTGGCCGATCGGCCAAATTGTTAGCCGATCGGCTAAATATTTGGCCGATTATCTCTTTTTGTGGCCGATGGATGGCCGATGGCCTCCCCTTGTCGTCGATGCGATTCAGGATCTCGTCGACAACGGTGATCGTGCCTCCGGAGAAACCAAATGTCACAACCAACCCTCTCCTACCACATAAGCAAGCTCCACCTCTCAAATGCATCAATCTGATCCAAACTAGGGTTGTGTCATACGACCCTAGCATATATATCATTCCTTCCCACCTACCCAAGCCGGAGGTGTTCATTCCTAAGAACACTGACTTGTGCATATTGGATATCACCCAAACCCAACCTGAAACAGTGGTGGTGGCTATCGAAGATAGAATTGGGTCGACTGTGGGGGTAGATGGAAATGATTATTCAGAGCTTGAGGGGTCTTCGAGCTTCATGAACAAGCCGAGCGGTTACATTACATCAGTGGGCCAGGCTAGGCCGAATGTGGAATTGCCAATGGGGGCAGAGATTTGTGTAGTCCGGGAGGATGGACCTTATCAGGGGCTAGATGACCTTGCCGAACTGGAGGAGGATATCGTAAGTCTGCAATTCTTCAACGAACAGGATTCGGGGGACGTGACTGTCAACTGGTTTCATCTAGAAGGGTCAGCAGAAGCTACTGGGTGGTTTAGCGACGAGTCGGATGTAATTGAGAAGCCTCAACCAGAACAGGGTCCGTCAGGCATAGGAATCTCCCTGTGTTCAAAACAAATAGTTGCGAAGCAATGTTAGAAATACAGTGTTTGAATGCATTCAGAATTGATGAAAATGCAGTGTGTGTGCATGTGTTCGAGTTTACACAGATATCGGGTGCGGATGTGCTCACGGTGAACGAAGCATGTCATGTATCAGTGTGTTTGGGTTTAATCAGTTACAGAACAGTACTGGTTATCCAAAGCGTACAATCTACATTGCAGAAAATAAAAGAGGGGAAGAATGTACCTCAGCAGCACCGTAAGAAAGGTGCGACTCTGGCTCGTGTAGCATGAGCTCCAACGGCGCACCTCGCGCGTAGCTCCTAAGCTAACAGATGCTGTCAGGAGGTAGTATGTGTATCGCTAGCCGGTATGTCGTGCGGATCGAATGCTAAGAGGTAGGAGCTCGACCTCAGGGTCCGTGTCCATCTCTGGGGGAGTCCCACCCCGTGGAATGTCGTCTGCCATCTCAAGAAGAGTGCAAAAATGGCCGAGGGTGTGGAAAATGGGCAAGAATGCCAAAAGTCAACCTTTAGGGGTGAAAAATTGGAGAAAAGGTCAGAGTGCGGGAAAAGGCACGAAGACCGAGGTAAACTCCGGGGAAACAAACCCCAAGTGATGGAAATCGAGAATGTGGCACCGAAAATGTGTTTGATTCGGTTCAAAGTGTGTAAAACGAAGAGGGTTTCGCGAGTCGAACGTCGCGGGAGGCTCGAAAACAAGGGAAAAGCTCAGATCTAAGGGTGGTGAATGACCTAGAAAGAGAGAGCAAGGATTTTCGGCAAGGGAGGAGTGAGGAAATAGGGTTTGAGGCCCTATATTTAAAGACTCGAGGTGAATGGACAAAACTGCCCCGAAATTGCCATTTTTGGCCGATCGGCCAAATTGTTAGCCGATCGGCTAAATTGTTGGCCGATGAGATCATTTTGTGGCCGATGGATGGACGATGGCCTCCCCTTGTGGTCGATTCACCTCTAATGCCCTTGTTTGGGTCAGTTATGTTGATTAGTACCTTCATCTCTCAAGAAAGTGCAAAAAAAAAAAATACACTTTTGAAGCTTAACCGGCTTTCGTGTTGACCTCGAACCGTGTCTTCCTTGTGCAGCACTTGATACGCACAAGATGTATCCTTTTTCGTATCCTTTTGTATATTGCGAGATTTGGAAATCACTTTGAATACGTTGCATTACAATGTTTTGTTATGTTTGCTTACAAGCGCGCTTGTTATATGTCATTTCGCTCTTGCATTGAGCATGCCTCATCTTGCTTTGAAGTTGCATCTGAACATCACGAATAACATGTCTTTACCATGCTTCCATTGAACACATGCCTCTCTTTCTTTACACATTGCTTGCGTTGTCGTGCATGCTTTACTTATATCTTACATGTGTTTATGCTTATCCTTGCTTTACACATTGCTTGCGTTGTCGCGCATGCTTTACTTACATGTGTTTATGCTTATCCTTGCTTTACATATTGCTTGCGTTGTCACGCGTGCTTTACTTACATGTGTTTATGCTTATCCTTGCTCTACATATTGCTTGCGTTGTTGCGCATGCTTTACTTACATGTGTTTATGCACCCGTTGTCGCATTGTTACACACATTGCTTGCGTTGTCGCGCATGCTTTACTTACATGTGTTTATGCATCCTCTCTCGCATTGTTATGCGTACATGTAGACACCCCATTTTTGACTGTCCTCAAGACTTGGACGTCACCGTTTGAACACTCGGTGATCATCCATGTTTGTGTACGTCTTGAGTTCTCGGAGGTCTCGGTCGTGCGTCTTGCCTCAAGACCTCTCGACTTGCCTGTTTTGTATTTGGTTTTGCACCAAACACTTGTTGTTTTGCTCCCAAAGGCAAGGAATGGCTTGTTGGTCATCCCCACACCTCACCGGCCATGGCTTGAGGCCACCGGCCATGTTTTGTTGCCATCGGCCAAATGTTTGGCCGGTCGACACTCTTTTTGGTCGGCCGACCATTGTTTTGGTCAATTTGTCATTTTTGGCCGATCACTATTCATCTGCTTTTGACAGATATTTTATGCCAGCTGTAATAGCTGGCATCCACTTTGCACCCCCTCCATACACGTGTGTGGAGGGATTTCACTCTTGCTTAGCTTGTTTTGTAAGCTTTGCAAGAGTGAACCTCTATAAAGGGAGGGCTTCTTCTCCCTCCTCAAGGGTTCCAAGAAGTTCCAGAGCTCTGAGATTAGGGTTAGAGAATTGTGTATCTATTCTATCTCTATATCTCCTTTTCCTTCAATTTTGTGTGTGTTTGACTGACTTTGCAGCAGATTCCATGGCATCGGACGCAGAGGCATTCATTTTCTCACAATCATATGACTCCGCACCTTGATTTGCTACGGGATATGACCTAAAATAAAAAGCATTTACCTGCTTCCTTCAAAGAGCTTCCTCCCCCACATATTCATTTGTTGGTGAGCTCTTGCCTATCGACTACGCTTGCCGGGTGTTCACCCCTACCAAAGGAATGGGGACTCAGATAAGGGCCCTGTATCCCCTGCTCAGGGTATTGCTGCTCCTCATCCTATTATAATATAAAGGCTGGGGGGGTTAAGAAGAAAGGTAGGGGTGGAGGTAAGAAACCTAATCCCTCTAAATGACTAAAATCGGTACTTGGAACATAAGGGGACTCAATGACCCCTTGAAGC
Organism: Camellia sinensis; assembly: GCF_004153795.1. Taxonomy (NCBI): domain Eukaryota; kingdom Viridiplantae; phylum Streptophyta; class Magnoliopsida; order Ericales; family Theaceae; genus Camellia; species Camellia sinensis. The sequence continues at coordinate 61,536 of NW_021027391.1, read as the reverse complement.
AAAAGGAAATATGCTCCTTTATTAGAGTTAACCATCTCGTATATTATATAAAGTAGTGAGGGGTAGTTGACTTCGTCATGTATTCCTCCAGAATTAGGTAATATGAAGCGAGTAGAGAAGTAGGAAGGCAGTCCTTTGTGAGGGTGCCTGCCGCGGGTTATTTGGTCTGTATAGCTGCATCGAGTTGGCTCTGAGTTTATACCGCAACCTGGGAAGAGAAGGCAAAAGCGATCAAGATGAAGCAGCAGGAAAAGGTAGCCGACTTAGAAGGAAGAATGATGGAGGCATCTGGCCCCATTGCAGAAAGTAGATCCAGAGACTTCTCTGCATGATATGTATCTTCAAACTAGAGGAAAGACAAGCACGCATATAGAGTCAGGCCAGGCCCCATATAGCGCCCGGACTCAAAAAGCTAAGAAGAAAATAAAAGTACCCGGAAAGACAAGAAAGGCCGGCCCGGAAGAGGTAGTAGTTTCACTCACTTTAGCCTTCTTAGAGCCTACTCCTACAGTGCCAATGGATCAACAAGGGGAATAATTTGTTGACCACACATCATGCTCTGGAGTTTGCTCCCCTGTTAGCTACTCGAGCACTCCGGCTTGAAGAACCTATTTCAACAACTTCTTATAAGTCTGTTAAAAAATGCCATAATAGGAATAGGGGGGCAGGCCAAGTTCCCGTGCTTATAGAAGAGAAGGTAAGGTCTGCCTTATTAGATTTTAGATGATTGATTAGAAATTCCCTCGCTCACTGCCGTAAATGCAAATACTAATAAAGATAAACAAGAAGAAGTCTCACTCAAGTAAAGAGTAGTACACTTGGTTGTGATCAATTAATTGCATTGGCCTTTACCGATCTGTTCTAGTCATCCGTTCTCCGAACGTTGTCTATATCAGAATAACCTAGCTCCAAGGATGCCTCTTCGAAGAATTTCTTTTTTTTCTTTTGTTTTTGTATTTTTTATTCGAATTAGGACTTTAGTTTTCCTCCGGTATGCTGCTCCATCATCTTCTATCCTGCGCCTAAGTAGTTGAAGGGGCCAAGTTGCAGTTCTGCCATATATATCTTTTGCATACTAAAGATGAAGTTCTTGATAAATTTAAAATATTTAGAGCAGAAATAGAAAATCAATTGAATGTTAAGATTGAGAGACTTAGGTCAAACAAAGATAATGAATACCACTTTCCATAATTTTTGTGAAAATATTGGTATTATTCATCTGCACCCTACACACCACAACAAAATGGATTAGTCAAAAGAAAAAATAGGACTTTAACTGACATGATTAATGCTATGCTTTCTAACTCTAGTTTGAGCTATGGATTTTGGGGTGAAACTTTGCTTACTGCCTACCATATACTCAATAGGATTCCTCTCAAAGGAAGGAATGTTACTCCTTAAGAGCTCTGGAAGAATAAGAAACCTCACCTAAGTTATTTAAGAACTTGGGGCTATAGAGCAATCGTCAGATTGCCTGAACCTAAAAGGAAGAAATTAGGTGAAAAAGGAATGGAATGTATATTCCTTGGCTATGCTATGCATAGTAAAGCCTATAGGTTTCTAGTAATTGAACCCAATGGTTCTGTAGAAGTAAATAACCATCATCGAATCATGTGATTCAGTATTTTACAAAAATAGGTTCACAACCATTCCGAGATTATATTCTAATCAAGGAAATGAGTCCACTCTTTTGGTTTCCAAAGAAGACAGTGAACCTAGTGAGCCTTTTGAACCAAGGAGAAGTAAAAGGGCTAGGATTGAAAAATCCTTTGGTCTTAATTTCATTGTTTACCTTGTGAAAGGAACTAGGGAAGCTCACTGCAAGCAAACAATGATCTCATTGACAATGGACTCAGATCTACCGACATTTGAGGAGGCTATGAAGTCTCGAGATATTGCTTTCTGGAAAGAAACAATAAATGATGAAATAGATTCTATCATGGGTAACAATACCTAGGAACTTGTTGATTTGCCACCTGGTTCCAAACCTATCAATTGTAAATGGATTTTCAAAAGGAAAATGAAAGGTGATGGCACAATTGATAAGTTCAAAGGCAGATTGGTTGCTAAGGGTTTTTCTCAAAAAGAGGGTATCGATTATTTCAATAAATATGATCCAGTGGTGAGAATCTTAACCATTAGAGTATTAATTTCCCTAGCTTCAATCTACAAGCTTGAGATCCATCAAATGAATGTGAAGACCACTTTCTTAAATGGAGAGTTAGATTAAGAAATCTATATGCAGCAAGCAAAAGGGTTTGTTGTAAAAGGTCAAGAACACAAAGTGTGTAAGCTCATCAAGTCACTCTATGGATTGAAATAAGCTCCAAGACAATGGCATGAGAAATCTGATGAGGTCATATTATCAAATGGGTTTAGGATACATGAATCTGACAAGTGTGTGTACAGTAAGTTCACTGGCACAAAAGGTGTAATCAGATACTTGTATGTAGATGACATACTTATTTTTGGTACTGACAATGATGTCATTGAAAGCACTAAAAAAAATTTGTCATCTAGCTTCAATATGAAAAACATGGGCTTAGCTGATGTTATTTTGGGTATAAGGATTAAGAGAGAAAGTAATAATCTAATCCTTACGTAGTGCACCCATGCCGACACCTTTTGATTCAAATCTGAAGTTGTATCCTAATTAATACTGGTAAGGCTATGGACCAGTTGTTGTATTCTCAAGTGATACGTAGCTTGATGTATACAATGACTTGCACCAGACCCGACATTACATTTGCAGTAGGTAAACTTAGTAGATATACTAGTAACCCTAGTAGTATGCATTAGCATGCGGTGAACCGAGTATTAAAATACTTGAAGAAAACTATGGACTATGGAATAGTCTATAGTGGGTATCCAGCGGTACTAGATGGATTCACGGATGCTAGTTGGATAACTAACCGTGAGGATCATTCTTCTACAAGTGGTTGGATTTTCACTCTTGGAGATGGAGCTATCTCCTGGGGATCTAAAAAGCAGACATGCATTACAAACTCAACTATGGTAGCTGAGTTTGTAATATTGGCTTCTTGTAGCAAAAAAGCAGAGTGGCTAAGAAACTTCTTGTTAGAGATTAATCTTTGGCAAAAACCAATGCCACCAATATCTTTGCATTGTGATAGCGTGGGAACCCTATCACAGGCTTATAGCCAAGTGTATAATGGAAAGTCCAGGGCATATAAGACTAAGACAGTTATTTCAGGAAGTTAATCACAAAAGTTGTGATTACAATTGATTATGTAAAGTCAAGTCAAAATTTGGTTGATCCTTTAACAAAGGGCCTTGCAAAGGATTTGGTGTAGAAAACATCAAAGGGGATAGGTCTTAAGCCCATATAGTATAAATTCACTCCTAGTGGAAACTCGACTCAACACTTGAAACATCAAGTCCTTGAGTTCAATGAGCAAAGTACACCATATGTCGTGATTGCAAACACTCGATCTTCATTTTTAATGCCATCCCAAGTTAGAATGTTTGGTACCTATAATGTAAAAAGGAGGCTGAGTTATTTAACTCTTAATAAGCTTACAACGATGGTAGTAAGAGTACTATAAATGCAGGGTACTGTAGACACCCCATTTTTGACCGCCCGTAAGACTTGGGCGCTACTGATTATTTACTTGGTGGTGAAAGGTGTGCAGTGCAAAGGTTCGATTTCTTCAGCAAGAGGAGCTTCAAATCCCAACCTCACACCGCTTTTTGGACCAAAACCATTTTGACCAAAAGATTTTAGACCTTAAGACCCTCTTTTTCAAAATATTTTTGAAAAGGGTTTCTACATTGTTCCGAGGCTCGCATTTCGTTAAATGTTGCGCTTTTCGATAAACCGAGCAAAGACAAAGTGGAAATGAATGAAAGAGAGGTGAACTCTTTGAAAAATCTTCCAAAACATCTTGGTTAGAGGTTTGGAGTTGAAGAAAAGAAGAGGAGAGGGAAGAAAGCAAGTTGGGGAAGAAGTTGGGCATGAATTGTTAAAAGAGAGTCGAGCAGCCCTCACTGAATCAAGCATATCCATATGTACACTTGGATTTCAAATATGAGGCCACCACCGTTGGAAGGAAGACTTCTGGGGCTTCATTTTTTACTCAAGAATGACCTGAAAAGGGGTCCAGATGAAGGTGTTATGCCTGGTTGAAGTCGGGGTCAGAACCAGATTTTGTCGTCGGCCTCTGGGGGAATGTACCGGCCACAAATGGAGCTCACCGGCCATAGGTCGGCCAAAAGTGACCTTTATCGGCCAACATTAGTAGCTGGTCGGCCAACAAAGTGGCCGGTCAACCAACAAGATGGCCGGTCGGCCAGAAATGTCCAAAAATGTCCAAAAGCTCAGAATTTGAAGATATTTTGCTCCATCTGTCTTCCAAATGCTCCAGCTATGTCTAAATCAAATATTTCCGACCCAAGGCTCATATATTGCTATATATGAAGGCCATATCTCATATTTTGGAAGGTTAGCAAGTTTGGGAGCCTCTCTCTCTAAAATCCCTCTCTGTGCAAAATTTTCAAAGCATAATGTCTGTCTCTCGCTCTAGAGTTCTCTCTCTCTTGCCCTTTTGTGCATAGAAATAGAGAAACACTTCTAGTTTGCCTAGACATCCTTCATCAAAGTTGCATATCTTTGGGTTGAGGTCCCTTGGAGCCTAATTTGAGCTGTTAAAGGTTGGTTTTGACTCAGATAAGTGGCTAATTTGTGCTGTGCTTCAAGAGGTAAAGATCTTGCCTTGTAAGCTTTATTTTGAACACTTGCTTTGCCATCTTTTTACACTATTTTTGGCCTGATTTTCAACTACAAAAAACTCTGATTTTTGGGCCTAAACATGTTGGTTTAAAGCCATTTTCTGCTAAGGGGTTGTATCCCCCTTCTTGTTGCCTATTTGTATATGCCTTTGCATCATCTCTTAGCATGTAAAAGTCAAACTTTTCAAACCGCTGAAATTCAGAGTTATTTCGGTGGTAAAAAGTGTGTTTTGAAGTCCAAAAATGGAAGGGTTAGCTTCCCCTCCATGCATAGTTAGCACTACAAAGTAACATATTTTTGTAGCTTGTGTTAGCTCATTTCAAGCATGTTTTAGGCTCTATTTTGACAAGTTACAACTCTGTTTTTGGTTGGTTGGAGCCCTTGTTGCTTGCGTCTTGCACTTGTAGTGTAATTATTTTTACTAGCCTAGCATGCCTAATGAGTTAGCCTATTATTCTAGCTTGTGTTAGCTTGACTCCAGCACATTTTAGCCACTAATTTAGCATGCTTTAACTCTGTTTTGAGTGGTCTTGGTCCTTTGAGGCTTGCCTTGCATGACTATGGTATAGTTGGCTTTACTAGCTTTGTGTTTTAAAGCATCTAGCATGCTTTTCTTGGTTTGTTTGAATGCCATAGCATCATTTAACATGTGATTTCAGAGCATATATCACTATCCCACTCTCACATATTCCACTCTTTCATTGCCTTTGAGAGCTGTGCTTTATGCCTTGTTTACGAGCTAATATGCAAGCATGTTTTTCTTGCCACTTATGTTTCAATTCCAGTATGTTTTAGCCACTGATTTGGCATAATTAAGCTTTATTTTGAGCTGGTTTGATCACATGAGCTTTGCTTTGTATGCTTGTAGTGTAATTGTGCTAAATTGCCTAACATGTGCTGTTGTTTTGGCCTCTTAATATTGCTATTCTTAGCTTGTTTCGAGCATGTTTTAGAACTCTATTTAGGATGTTTTAAGACTGTTTTAGACTGTTGGTCCCTTTTGAGCTTTGTATTGCATGCCTCTAGTGTAATATTCTTCACTAGTTTGGTTGTTTTAGTTTTTGAACATGTTGTGCATGTGTTGCTTGCATGCTGTAGTACTATTTTCATACCATTTCAGCACTGAAAGTCTGTAATCTCCCTCTATTCTTCATTTTTCAATTTCCTTTTGAAAGTGGTCTTGAGCCCCGTGTTGGCTTGAGCATGAAATTGAGGTTCTCATGCCTAATGGTTTTAACTCTCTTGTGAGGGTTCCTCCTAATCAACAGCATGAGACTTCTTTCATGCTCAAGGCACTAGTGGCTTAGGCCATCTTTCTAATTAGAGAACTTTCACATTGGACTTAACCAGTTAAAGAATGACCTGGTAATGTAAAATGTGTAAACAAGAATTGAATCAAGTAAAACTTGTGCAAGATAAGCATTTGTATTGCATTGCATGTGTTTAGATCAGATGTTAATCCAAACACAAGGAAATGTGGGACGTTTCACACTCAAAGTGATGAAACGTGTCACATTTCTTGGCCGCCATCACCCTTGATCATACATGATAAGGTAGTGGCCTTTTGAGTCTTACTTTTGCATTCACTAAGCTTGTACAAGCTTGGTACTTTGGCCACCATGCATTGAGAATGCTTGGTTGGTGGCTTAAGAACCAAGTGCCACACTCTTTTGAGCTTGAGACATAATATGGAGGGTGGCAATACACACATTCCCTTGCAAATACACTACCATGCCTCTGTTTGCTCTCTGTTGCAGCAAAAAGGGGAAGTTCAGGAAAACAGTGGCCGACCGGCCATATGTTCTAGCTGACCGGCCACCCAAGCCAGCCTCCAGTACTGGCCGATGGCCACCAATTATGACCGATCAACCATCAGTGTGTTCTTGAGATAAAATAGAAGCAATCTGGAGGTTGGCACAATTTTCAAAGGTCCAAAGATGTGCAAATAGAGGCATCTAGAGGCAAGGTGGTGGATTTTCGAGAGGACGCAATTGAGCATGCATATCTCTCTCGCTTCCCCACTGCTTAGCTAAATAGTTCATCAGCTTAGTCGTTTTGTAATTAATTAGTTAAGTGTTTAATTAATTAATTCAATTTGTAATTAACTAGCTTAGTGTAGCTAGTTATTTCAATTGTTGTAATAATTAATTAGCTAAGTTAGTTAATTAGTTGGTTTGTAATAAGTAGCTTATCTTATTTATTCGGACCCTCCTTCGAAAGGGCGCGATGTTGTAATAAGGGTGCGTGTGTGTGTGCATGTCTTCCAACCCCACGTCTTTCTCCCTTTTATTTACCCGCTTTCGATGATTAGATTATGACACGTTTCAATTAGCATACATTATGCTTGTATGTTAGCATCATTCATTTGTATTGCATACACTGGGCTCGGCGCATCATTCAAAGTGCATCGTATTTCAATACCTATTTCAATACGTGTATCAAACTGCTGCATTCATATGCTATCTTAGATAGCCGAACCTATTTAGTTGCATTTTTGCATGTGTTGCATTAGGCATCTTGTATAGTTAGGATCATGCATGATTTTTAACTAGCTTTTATTTTGACTTGGAGTACACTGTGAGTATTACGCTTTAGCATACTTGCATGAGTATGAGTTTTGCCATGATAGCATACTTGTCATGAGGCTATTTGCTTAAGTGATAAATTGCATGAATGCCTGTGGGTGAAGGCTTTATTGTTTGAATTGGGACAATTCATCAAATGTGAGTTTTAAGCCCACTTTGTGAAGTGGCAAATCATCATGTTTTAAGCCCACCCGAGGGTGGCAAATCCGCGCTTTAGCCCACTTGTGAGTGGCACTTTCAAACCATTTTCATAAACAAACATGAATTGTTTTGTTCCAATTCTTGTGATTTAGTCTATACTTTATGCTGTGCGCATCACATAGTAAAGATAGCTAATAACTGGACAAGAACACATGTGTTTATAAAAATAACATATCATACTTAGTAGAGGCCGATCATTTGATCGGGCGAGCAGGGGTGCTCATTTAATGACCTTCCCCCCTCGTACCCAAGTTCCCGAGCCAAGACAACTTTGGTGATGACGGACATGTGGCCTTTGGCACGAGTCAGGATTTCCTAAATTTTTTCAAAAATAAAATATTTAGGTGGCGACTCTGTAATCTAGCAAAACAGTCCAATTTTGACATTATATGATTCAAAATATGATTTTCCAAAATGATTTGTCGGATTGGACTCTTTGGTGATTTATTAGTCTTACATTGCACTTTGTGAGATTAGATTCAGAACCGTGACAGAAGTCCGAACTGTAATAACAGACCAATTCGCGTCCTCTCCGAAAGGGGGGGCACGTGAAGAAAGTCGGGCGGTCTACAGGTACTCTCAGAAAGCTTACCTATATGAGTGTGGAGGTGGTGCCGCCTCCTGTGACGTCCAGGGGCTTAACTCTAGAGCGCTTATAAAATAAGATATAGACACAATGTCAATCCATGTGTCGGCTATTTGAATACTTGAGGTAACCTGTACTGTGCATGAGACATATTCGGTTATTCGTATAAGATCACTTGTTTAAAGATAAGTCTACTATGCCATCTTGACTAACTTTGACGTGTATTCACTAAGTGAATGGTTCAAATTATAAGATAGCTTCACCTATGCATAAGGCTACCAACTGAACCAAGAATTATCATCTTGAATTTTGAAAATTGGTGGGGGATTGTTGGGGAATTTTCTAAAATTAATAAAAGATCTTTTGGGTTTTCAAAAACCTTTCTAATTTTCCTTAGGAAAGTATAAACAAGCTATGGGAACTTGTCCCACATAGGAAAGAAGAGAAAAAATGAAGCACCTAATAAAGAGCTTCAGGGAATATCCTTTTGAATACGCAATTGTGAGGAGAATGCTTGTGTGCATTGCACACATACCACAAGGATGGTGTTTCGCACCATCTGCACATGCGCGCGCGTGGCGTGGGCAGTGGTGCAATGTGGCATGGGCAATGGTGCAATGTGGCACTTTGATAGTGCACTTTGCACTTAACAAGGACGCATCAGCAGCAAGGCGCCATGAAGGCACTTTTTTATTTGCTACATAAACCTAGGTAGCAATGACGTGGCGTGATCAAGATGTCCGTGTGGCGGAGGGGTGGCAGGGATCAGGAGGAGCACAATCAGCGCAACACGTGGCAGATCAATTGGTGAACTGAGCCGTCTAATTGGACGATCGTGTGTCTTAACTCGATCGATGCAATCAAGATTGTAGATCGAGCGTCCACACGATTAGACTGTCCAGATGGTGTCCTATCGCGATTGGGTGTGTCTAGTCGTTGCACCTATTGGTGTAAGGAGAGATCTACACCGTTAGAGTTCGATCCAACGGTCAGATCTGCTCCGTAGCTGATGAGATACGATCAAGGGATATGACCCTTCTGATCAGGTGCATCCAAGCCTATAAATAGGCTGCAATTCAGCCATATTCATTCATTCCAAAATTCAGATTTTCTTCTCTACAATTCAATCTCTCTCTCTCTCTCTCTCTCTCTCTAAAATTAGCTTTCTATTTCTACTAATTTTCTGATATTCATTTCTTATTAATTTGAATATCAGTGTCTTGGTTTTCTTGATTATATCAAGAGTATTTTGGTCTATCTTCATCTGTGTAGTCACAGATAGATTGATCTGTAGATCAGACTTTATTATATCCTGAAGGCCGATTTGCTGTTAACCCAATACACACCATCTAGTGGGGGCAAATATTGTCTTTAGGAAAGTAACGTCATAATGCGACTTGAAGCACAAATTATGTTATCAAAATACAGTCATCTAGAAGGAGGTTCTCGAAGAATCGAATGATTACAACATCTCAAAGTTCCAACAGTAACATGAGCTTGGTGGTTAGAGTTCTTAAATTCCGTCTTAAGAGGTGTAAACGGGTCAAATTGACTCGTATCCAAGCCCAAACTCAAGTACCAAGTTCTATTAATATCACTCGTGAGGACTAGCTCAATGGTAAGTCTCCAGTAAACAATTAGGGAGTCTTAAGTTCGAGTCTTTACTTCACCTGATATGTGAAGCTAGCAAAAGGCTGCACATTCAAAATTTTACTCCGGGTCTACCGAAGGTGGGGTCAATGGATTTCTCGTTATTTAAAGAAAAAATTCTGCTAATATCTCCATTTTAATGGACAATGAATTTTGCAAAACAATGGTAACTCTATTATATATTAGCCAAGTCTGCATTCAAAATGTAATATATTACTAAAGAATTTGCATGGCATGAGATGAAACTGTACATACCATAACCCAAAGCAGACAACCCACATCAGATCTCATCAATTTGTCTCTGATTAATAATCCACCATCGTCGTTTTGCTCCAATCATCTAATGTTTGTAAAAAATTCATCTCAATTATTATAACAATTTTTTATAAATATAAACTTATATAATTATTTTATGATCATTGAATATGTAATGAAAATTGTGGGAACCAGAAATATATATATATACCAACTTATTGGGGTTAATCCAAGCAAAGCCTATAATGGACCCAGCCCAAACAAATATCTTCCATTCCCTATACAAGGAGGACACCTTATACACAAAAGGTATGTCTTTTCCTCTACACTCCACACACAGCACTCTTGACTATTCTTGATCTATACTCTTCATTCATAGATTCTAACTTCATCATCAGAATGTCCCCAACCAGTAACTCCAGTTGGATGGCATCAACCATACTTATCTCTTGCAGCTTCATGGGATTGTCTTTGTTGAATCTCAACAACAGTCCATGTGAGGGATTATTTTGGATCTCATAATTAGCGCCATCAGTGGAAACGACTGAACGAGATCAACGAAAAACACAACAAACATGTTTTTGTAAGTAAAAATTTGACAACACTTTTGATTTATTTGCTCACTAAAAATTATTTTAAGATTGGTTCTTGGATTGGATATACATATGTTTGTACTTACAAAATAGAGCCTTTGTTCATTGTGAATCTTTTACATCTCCATTTTCTCTCTACAAATGGGTTTCACTTTTCATGAAGAAAGCATCTTTTCGACATGTTAAAGTTGAGTGATGAAATTTTCTTGATGAAGCTGTTAAAGCTGTTAGTCGGCACTTTACCAACTTATGCAAGTGCATTTCACACTGTTCAAGCTGATTGATAAAATTTCATCTTTTCTTGGAATATACATTCATATATCTATACTAACAATTTCTATAAACTCCAAACTTAAGTCTTTACTTTCTCTCTCTAAAAATTGTTTGGCCAACGAGACACCACAAGTTGCCGAGTATGTTAGTTGGCAATTTATTTGGGTTGATGATGAGCTCAACAAGATCTCTTTATGTATATGTCTATATATTTGCTCACAAATTTTATTGAATGAATATCAATTTTGTTCAAGAAAGTTGGAACAAGACGAAGATAGTGAATTGGAAATTGGGTCTTGATTCTCTTTCTAAAAATATCTATATTGTTGCATAGTATTATTTATTGGGAACTAACTTTTATCACTTAACCTTTCCGTAGGGCACCCCAGTGGATACAATTAATTCAGCTATTAAAATGAATTTTATATATGCATATAGTGGTATTAGGAGTTTGCCGTGAACATTGTTGCCTAACAACCCTTACCTTTTTGCCAAGAACATTATTAGGAATTTTATATATATCAATTTGCCGAGAACATTATTAGGGATTTTATAAATATAAGTCGTTTTTCAACAGTAGTAATATTTATTCGACAACTTTATCAAGTTGCTAACTTATTCTGCAACATTATTCGAAAATTTCCATTTCCTACATCACATTACTCGGCCACACATAAGTTATTCGACCACTACCTTGATAAATTCGCGCAGCCATTCAGTCATTTTTGGATGCTCGGCACCACAATTCCATCGCCATGCTCATTGGTGCAAGTATACATAATTATGATGGCTACAAACGCAACCCCAAGTGATGCTGACCAAGCTCTCAACTAAGTCACATTATAAACGAGAGGGATACGGATACGGGATATGGATACGTGATAAAGATACGATACGATACAGATACGACAATACGACAAAACTTAAAAAAATAGGATATAGGTACAGTTAAGATACGTTTGTAAAAAACATATTTTTTAAAATTATTAGTAATGAGTTACACATAAGCTACCAATTATATTGTGCATAGATAGTTTCTCAAGTTCAAGTCGCAGAAACAGCCTCTCCATTCACGGGAGTAAGGCTGCGTACATCAACCCTTCCCTAGATCTCGCTTAAGCAGGAGTTTCGTGCACTGGGTGCATCTTTTTATAGATAGTTTCTCATTTTATTACCTCTAATTTCTAATCTAAGACCTACATATATGCAAAAAAATTGCATGGTGTCCTCATATGAATAAATATTCCAAAAAAATAACTGCAAAGAAAAAAATGAAAAAGAATTTTGGTATCATGAAGCAAATACAATGAAGCTCAAGGCAGAGCTCAAGCCAAGCAAACTAAAATAGACTAAATTGATACTAAGTAGGGCCAAAATTGACCAGTTGTTATCAACCCAAGGTAAAAGGGTACTCGAGGAATTTGCAACGATTAACCCAACTGCACCAGCTGATCGTATGAGTACGACATTCATAATAATGTAGATCAATGAGAATACAAGTAACGGGTCATTTGAACGCTTGATTTGGTTCTCTGTAGCAACTGCGTGCAGAAATGCTTCAGATGTTCCTGATTCACAAATTAAAAGGGAAAGTTTTAAGTTTCTGGAGATACTATCTCAGGGTATGTCGTTAAAGATAATTTTGTTACCACATAACTCTACTTGCCTAAAGGAAATCAAGTGCGCTCAAAGGTTAGTTATAATACAAACTTTAATAGATGAACAATAACCACTAGGTAAATAGGTGATGCCGTGATGTACCTCACATTGAGAGAATCATGTAAAATTCTTGTATCACTGTTGATTAAATTTTTCTACATTAGTTTTTATTCCCATTGATTGATTTATTTGTGAGAAATCATCTATTTTCCCTAACAAAACAGTAACGGAAACAGAAAAGGAAATAAATAAAAAAAGAGGCAGCGAGAGACCCAGCAAAGAAGGAAAAGAGATGGAGAGAACCAGTGAAGAAGAGATAAAGAGAACCCAAAGAAGAACCTAAAGAAGACGTCCTCTTTTCCACATCAATGTCAATCGATTTTTTTAATCGCTCTCCACCTAGGTTTTTTATATATTTATTTATTTTTTTAATCACTTTTCTGATCTCTTTTCAACAGATTTGGTCTTTTTATATTGAAGGGTTTTAATTCCTTGCGGGTATGCACACAAAAAAAATACTTAATCAACCGTTGGAGTAAAAAAAATACATAAAGCGCATGAAGCCCTTGCCTTGTGCCTTAGAACTAGGTGCGCGCCTCAGCGCCTTTTGTGCACCTTCCATTCATCGCCTCGCCTTGACCTGTTTGAAGCATAGGGTTACGCCTCAATTTCCCTTGCGCTGAGGTGCGCACCTAAGTGTGCTTTTTAAAACACTGCACTCAGCTATATCACATATTTCATTTAAGAAACTGTACAAAGTTCCAAGAGCCATATCCAAGAACAACTTTGACCACAAATAGAGTGCAATCTCTTATGGGATTTAAGATGTGTTGGCAATTTCCTTAGACAAAACATGCGCTAGGTGTATACGTCCAAGTGTCCAAGTGCTCAAGACTCGAGACATTCACAGACAATACAAAGCATACGCTGATCCAATCTCAAGTATAATATTGCACAAGCATATTGCATTAGACTAAGAAATTTTTTACAAAAATGAATGTGCATTAAAAATTTTAAAACAAGACAAAAATAATCCAATGAAAAGCTTGTTCCAAATAAGGCCTTAGTTTCCGAGAGTTGTGAATGACCAAAACGTGAAAACACCTAAATTCGAATATCTGATGACCAATCATTTTGCATATTTGTATTTTAGAGCTAAAAACTTTAACTTAGAACATCTTTGATTAGTGCAAATACCTTATCTTTGGAGAGTGCTATTTTTCGTCAATCATAAAAATTTCAAATTCTTGTTCTTAGTAGGTAGAGTTGATTTTTATTTATTTAGAATTTCATAATTTTGATATTCCATTGAATTCAAATAGGGGTATTTTATTATTGACATGTAAAATAAGTTCTTTGAAGTGAACAATTGTGATGTAGTGTGCATGCTTGAGTAGGGTGGTGACAATTTAGCTTTGTAGAGATCCTCTGAGGTCCACTTGAAGCCCACTCAAAGAGCGCTTGAGTGGGGCAAGCATATTTTTTAATCTCTAGTTTGGAAGAACTATAAAATAGGGACTTTGTTCTTTCAATTTAAAATATACAAGAATCCTAGAGCAGCCCCAACCTTTCTATATTCCTTATGAGTCTAGGAAACCTAGCCCTCATACAGAGAAGAAAACTTATTGGATTATGTATATGCATAACAATTGATTTGAAAAGCTCGTGTCTAGTTGTTTTACAAAACCAAATACATTGTAAACACTTTGGTCACACACTGTGCATTGGTTAATTCAACCATGTGGCCAACTGTGATTTGAGCTGCAAGGAGCAGAGATCTAGACAAGAGGAGACTGACAGTCATGTCAGAGCCACTTGCAAGTTGAGTTTGGTTTTGCAAGATTGAAGGGGAAGACGTCAACTCTAAAACTCATACAGGGTTAGGTTGTCAGAGGTTTTACCTGAGTCTTTGTATTAAACTTGTGATTTAGTGAATTTTTTACTAGCAGGGGTGCCCGTGATTTTTAACCGTGGGGATTGTTGCTACCAAAGGATTTTTAACATATATCATTGTGCCTATTATCTTCATTTATTCACTACGATATTGTGAGGATGGCATATGATTAATTGATATATCTTGTGATTGGATTATTGAATTAATTAATTCACTTGATGGGTTTTTAATTGGCAATTAGAATTGAGTGTTTGACCTATTTCCTACGTGTCCACCTACGTGATTTCACAATTAATTGGATGGATGAGTCCATATGTTTGACAATCTCTTGAAGCACTGGGTGTCCTAATTGTGGAAGGGCAATGTTGTTTTTCGAATCATAAATTAAACTCATTCTAAAATCAAAAGCCAAATAGAAGGCTGAAAGGAAATGATTAATACAAAGGTAGTAACATATGGAAATTGAATATACATAATTCAATTTTCTACAAGCAAACAATATTTTTCTATTTAGGCAGGCAAAGATAATTAATAGACAGAATAACGTAAGATTATTTACCATTCATGGCCAAAGTAATAACATAAAGACAATAATATTGGAGGGCGGTTGATGCTTCTCCATCACTCCATTTCTGGCCATACAACAATCTGATGAGAGAGTAAGAATAGCTTGGGCCAAATGCCATAACTACAAGCCCTACAAGATAAAAAGTAACATCCTGAAAGCCAAGAAAAGGAGGAAGCAATCGAAGCAAATCACAGAATTTAAAGACCACCTCAACAAGATGAATTTCCTGATTTGAAGCAAAAAAATTTGCACCAGTTCAACGGGAAAAAAAGTTGTACGCATACACTTCAAATGATTTTTCGATTATAGGTTCTAATTTCTTGTGATCACCAAAAAGAATCCAGTTTTGCCATTCAGCTCCATCCTGATTTACAATTTATATCCCTCCCTCACTTCATTTCAGCAACATCAAACTCTTCAGTCATTGCACTTTGTGCATTACTGGTCCATTAGCAAACTCTCTGGTAGCGCCTCTCATTGATGCTAGCTTAACCTTCCCACATGCTCCTTTCAAATTTTGTTTTGTGCCAACACAGGAATTACACAGATGCACTCAGCTGGTCACATATTGACCTGCTTCAGAAGATATGTGTTGCCTTCTCATATTGAAATCTGGTGCTATGACCATAACTGGCAAATACTAGCCTTACAAAACCCAAATTTGCTGGGTGCTTATAAGACCTCATTCCCTTAAAGTCTTGGGTTCAAAAATCCTTTCCAAATTGATCATTTCTGTTTGGTTGGCAGCTCATGTAAAGGATTTTTCAGATCACTTTAGGGTGGAAAGGAGTTTTCCAAAATTAGTTCTTGAGTTGTTGGACAGTTGGATGAAGGGAGGGAAAGTTGGCAGAAGGAAAAGACAAATTTTGGAATACTGTGTCTCTTGGCTTATCTTGGTGTATTTGCTGGGAGAGGAGTGGAGGTCCTACTGAAGGGAACAACATGGGCATTGGCCGGGAAGCAAATGTTTTAATCTTTTTACTTCGGGGAAGACAAATCCATGCCTTGAGACTTTTCTTGGATTTTAGAGAGAATTTGGGATGGTTTCGTGCAGGAGTATGAGTTTTCTGATGAATATCTTGTGAGAACCAAGGTTATGCCTCCTTTATTTTATGTCATCTAACCAATCATTTTTAATTATTAAAAGAAAAGAACCAAAAAGTGGTACTGAACAAAGAAGGAAAACGATGAGAACAAGAGAGTACAGAAACGAACACTGCAAGTGCTGCTGCATACCTCGTCACTATGTTCAAATTCAAAATTTTATATCCAAAAAGTAATTTGACAACATAAAAATCAGAGAAAAGTTGGTCATGCCTTGAATTGATGATGAAACACCCTCTTTTCAGGAGCAAATTGCAGATACAAAATTACAAATAATCTAAACAAATTGCTTCTGATATATGAACCATGGTAATTGATAAATTCCAAAGTGTCACAGAAGGCTTAACAAGCACTGCAGTCCCACCTATTATGACTCAACTAACAGTGTCAGAGCCCATATCCACTCACTATTTTCTCAGATTTACGTATTGATCAGACACTTAATACCATTTAAGCAAGCAAAACTCAATGAAAATAAATATTGGGGCCTGAACAATTTCATGTGCTAAATAGAGACCACATAAGAAGTTGAAATCTACAAATAAAAAACATTCAGGAAGTTATAAACTATGTGGGAAAAATGTACCAATTAACAAAGCCAGCTTCAGAGCATCTGTTAGACAACTTCCTAACTTCCAGCTTTTCCGGGCATCTTCCGCTGCCAAGAAAAACATATTGTTTACTGCTTATGAGGGACAGAAATAGCATACATTATAAAGTTGTGCCAACCTAGCTTTCAGAAATTTATGAAGTTAAAGTCTAACAAGGTTTCTTTCCCCTTGCAGGGCATGATAACAAGGTTAGACATCTTTTCTTTTCTGGTGAGTAAGGTTAGACATCAACATAGAAAAATTAAATTCAAGAGAAATTCCCTTCAAAAAAATATATATCAAATTCAATGTGAGAACAAACTGTGCAATGATACAATAAATGGTCAGATATATTAACTGAACACAAATTTCTTAGCCTCTATAACCACATAAATGTGCAGCCAACTCATGGCAGACCATGAAGTTTACACTTCTAATTTAAGAGAAAACAATGTACCTAAAATATTTTATAGATGTGCATAAAAAGATATCATCTAACAGCACACTTGCAATAAAAATAACTCAAAATGAAGATTTTCTTTTTGCTTCAATCATGATAAGTTCATGGCTAGGTGAACGAGGAAAATTGTTTGCATGTGTCACACAGAGGGAGAGAGAGATTCTTTGGTTTGAAATTTCAAAAAACGACTATTGCAAATTTGGACAGGGTGCCCAAATTGTATACGAAATAATTTGATTATCTTTTTTTTAAGAGCTTGGAAAAATAGGCTAAATAATTTCTGGACAACTCCAGATGAAGCAGCTAAAACAATTGAAAAATTATGGGCAAATGAGTCCAAATGGTATTCTCTGACCATCTTCATAGTTTCTAGTAGTTACTTTGACCAAGGGCGACACCATGTGGTCTTTTGATGGGTTCCCAGACCCCCATCAAGGCATCAAAAACCAATAAATTTTTTTAATTTATATTATTATCTATGATGCACAAACACGGGCACGGATATGGATACAGACACGGATACAGATACGGGACATGGTGATTTCAGAAAAAATGGAGATACAGACACAGCGGGAGATGCAACAAATTTTTTTTTTTTAAATATATATTTGCTATATAGATTAATATTATGTTACCAAACAATCAAATTTAATAAAAACTAACATTAATTCAATATATATATAAATCACTACATTTCTATTTATAAAGGCAATAAAAATAAATAGAGAAATTAAAAAATATATTAAAATTATTATAAATGTTATAATTATTTACTTAATAGTTATAAATTACAATCAGAAAAAATTATAGTTATAAATTTAATAGTTATAATGTATAATCAGAAAGAAATAAAAAAATAAAAATAAAAAGAAAAGAAAAAAAGAGAGAACAGAGAAGCGAAAGAGAGAAGAGAGAGAGGCGATAAGAGAGAAGAAAGAGACAAGGCGCCGAGAGAGAGAGAGAGAGAGAGAGAGAGAGAGAAGAGAGGTGAGAGGCGAGAGAGAGATGACTTACGTGACCGACGAACCAGCTTCTTCTTTGGCATGTCCAACCGATTAACCAGATACATAGCTACTTATTCTTCTCCTCTTCTGATTTTGAGATTTAGGGCAAAGCTCTGAACTCTGATTCTGGACACGTGTGTCCCAGCGTGTCCTTTGCAAAAAATAAATAAATATATTAAAGGTACATGTCCCCGTGTCCAACACTGCTAATGTATACATGCTGATTACCATTAATCAAGATAGCTTGTGCATATGGATTAGAATAACTTAGTTCTTGCCACCAGAAGACACATGCTGCAACTGTAATAACTATTCCAAATGGGACAGTCATCCAGGCTACCTTCAAAATTTTTGATGCATTTTCTCCTGTTGAAGCACCATCACTGCAAGAAAAGTAATGTCGCATAGAAGAACAAAAAAAGGTACCAATTTACACATCAAAAGCTTATGGTTATAGTTGTGGAGATTAAGAAAAAGAATGTCAAAATGTCAGAGAGAAAACTGAAGAGTTCTCCTTGATCAGCTGCATTAAATTCTGACAAAGGAAAATAAATTTAATCCAGAGAGGACTTGGTTACAAAGAAAGAACGGAACGGGAACCACCCAAAAATAAAAGTTGGTTGTGAACTTATGAATCCATAATTCAAAGCTGTTTCACTGGCTAGCTCCCTTACCTTATCCATATCATGCTCTAACTTCATGTACATTTACTGGGCCTCAATCTAATAAATATAAATAAAGTAATAACAAGAGCACTCAGAAATCTCATGTTATAATCAACTTCAGAATTTTAGCCCTTTGAAAAATATGACTTATAGTAAAAGATAAATAAAACTAATCAAGCAAATGGGCAAAAAATTGGTAATGCTTCAACACAACAGATAACAAAAACAGATAATTGCATCAATTTAAGCATGTGGAAGTAACCATTTAATGTCTGCTCTCATGCATGCTCGCCAAAAACCCTCTCGACTAAGGAAGAAGACACAGGTGACAAACAGATGGAATTGCACAGCATAGAGCTGCATAAGAAAGGGAAAATGTAAGCTTAGATGGATGGAAGCACAAGATCCCTGAAATATCCAGAAAAGATGAAAGATGTCAGATAAGGTTCAGTTCACCTACTTACATAAAAATTAATAAAGGGTGCACACTGGTTGGACTTTTCATGACTATAGTCTATAGGATGTTTGATAAAACTTAAGATTGAACAATGAAAAATTTTAGTCCTGAAGTTTTAAACAGAAACTCCAAGGACGAATTTGTCAAATAAGATGAAAAACCTCGTTTGAGAGAGTATGTCAGCATTCAATGACTGTCAAGTTGCACCAACTTAAAATTCAAACCTTTTTTTACGTAAAATTTCATATTTAAGTGACAGCTTACTGTGTGTTATTCTTGCAATTAATAGAAGATCCACTTAAAATTTTCAGAGTTCAGCATTTAGTGGGGCTATCAAACAACCTCCATGACCTATGGTTTAAGTTCACAACATGATAAATAATTAAACAATTAATAGATGCATAATAATCCTTAGCTACATCAAGAAAATAATATTAGTCATAGGTTAGAGAACGATTACAAAAATGACATTTCAAACAGTCTATATTAAAGGAGTGGTGATATTTTGCATTTGAATCCAGCTCATGCTTTCTGATGTTTTGAAAACATCTGAAGTTTTTGTGACATATATGCCAAACACTTCATCCTAAGAACACAATCAACAAAAACAATATGGATTCCTGAAACATGCCACGAAATCATCACTCTAGAGCAAGATCTTATTATGTGTGTATGTATTCCAGGAAAAAGAAAATAAGAGAACTCAATAAAATTAGAAAGAGCACGCAAACATATTTCAGGTCATAGAGAGTGGGGACCAAAACTTCAAAACAATTCACACCAGCTCTCTCTCTCTCTCTCTCTCTCTCAATTGAATTCCCCAAACAAAAATAGCATTCATAGCTATAGGAACTGAGGTTATCAATAAAGGGAAACACTTTGGTACACTACCTTATAACTAAAGAAGAAAATGGTATAACTTCATACTTTTTGCATCATAAAAAAAATAAAAATAAAAACATAACCAAACCCTACACTATTACACGAGACATAACCAAATATCTCAAAATAATGTCATAACATGATATGTGATGTGTATAGTAGAATTCTCCATCAATAAAATACCTAACAAGAGTTTAGAACAAAATCAATCAATCAATCTTTCTCTCTCTCTCTCTCAACAATTTGATTAATTGAATTTCCCAAATGAAAATAGCGTTCATTAGCTATAGAAAGCGAGGTTATCAATGAAATACACAAGAGTTAAGAACAAAATCTGTCAATTTGTTTATCTATCTGAACAATTGGACTAACTGAATTTCTCAAACAAGAAACAGCATTCACTAGCTATAGAGGAACTGAGATTAGTGGGAATAGCAAATTACCGAATTATCTTTTGCAGTGACGTGTCTGATGATCCACGAATTGAATATGAATGGGATTCCCCTTGACAAGAACTGCGTAGCTGTTCTCCCCCAACACACACACACAACAAAATCATACACATTTGGAGAGAGAGAGAGAGAGAGAGAGTTGAAATGGAGAGTTAAACTAACCGAATAAGTACTTGAAAGTGCGAGAAAGATTAGTAGCACCATCACTCGCCATTTTAGTGATGGCTCCGAGAAAAACTTTGAAAAAAAAAAGGTTTGAATCTGTTTTACTCTTAAGAAAAGAAAGTGAAGAGTAAATTGATCAACTGAAATCATGTCATTATTATAAGAAAGGGAAGAAAAATCAGAAGCTTTAAACCCTAAACTAGAATTGAACCCTCAACAACCACTATAGAAAATTAGATTCCAGTAAGAATAACTTCAAGTTTTTATAACAACTTGTCTTTATTTTCTCTCTCTTCACCCTTTGCTTTTCAATTTTTCTCTCTCCTCATTATCTGGTGGTGTGTGCAGGTCGTGATACAGCTTGGAGAAACTCCGGTAACTCTCCAAAAATCACATCGGGGCAGTAATCGGACTTAGGCTAGGGCCGCAAAAAACAAATTGACATGGAAAAATAGCCTGTGAACGAAGCTCAAATACTGAATTGTGAGAAGTATCACTTTTATGCTCATCAATATCCACAGCCAAACAATTTAACAACATCAAAACAGATTAATTATTTTATATGTAATCAATGATGTAGAATCTGAAACAACCATACCAAAGCTACAATCAACTTATTAAAACAAAACACTCGCCATAAATGACAAGTGACATATTATATATATATTCGTCGGTCTCACCATCTTGTCCAAGTGACCTTAACGCGGATCTCACCTTGCTCTCCGAAAATATTCTTCTGAGATGTACCGGAGTGTTGAGCAGGAAACTCTGCAGTGCCCTTGGCAATCTCACCATGGTGATCCATCAGAGCTGCCCAAACTATGAGGGAGGAGTTCGATGGCACGGCCAACACAGATCTCGACAACGGGATGGGCTGCTCAGGCCTTACATCTACGTGCTCATCATCTAATTTCTTCCGAAACAGCACGCTTTCATTCATGAAATTTCCATTGCGAGCAGTAAGCAGTTCGTAAACATGGGCCGAGTTTTCCCCACCTCGGTTTACGAGCGTAACTTCCACAGTAGCCCCCACCGCATTCCTGAACACTACGTAGTTGACCGTCACCGAACCATTCTTGCCAGGAACGTCCTCGTATAAGGGCTCATCATACTTGTTGGTGATGTTGTAAACGTTCCACGGTATCTGCTCGCTGCTGACATCATCGTCCGGAGACAATTTGTCCTTATCCTTGAGAGCCACGTCGATGGTGAAGCAGTCGCAGGCTGAGATGGATCGAGCTGGGCCAGTCAGCAAAGCGGTTTGGCCCGGGCTGATGGATTCGTAATTGTTAATGTACACCTAAACCTACTCCACTAAACCTAACCCACTACACCACTACCACCTCACCTACTCCACTAAACCTAACCCACTACACCACCACCACCTCCACTTCACCTACTCCACCACTCCACCTCCACTTCACATCTCCTATATAATGTACATACAATACATCAAAACAGTATCAATCAATAATACATACATCAATTTTAACAGTAATGATCTCTTGATCGGTTGTAGATGGATTGAGAACTCTGTCCGTCGGTGACTGTGATTGTGCCGTAGAGCTTCACTCCGTCGATGTGGTTGATGCGCACCGAGAACACCTCCACCTTCGGTCGTCGCATGTCTTTGATAAGAATGAATACTTTGGAACAACAACAACCCTACAATAAAGATAAGGAAAGATGAGTCTAAACGTTATGATATCTCCACAATATCAATGAGACTTTAATGTGATACTATAAAATTAATGGAATTAACAAAATTAATGGTTATAGTAATTGAAGTTTTGAACTGGAAAATCTGGATCTGGACAGAACAAAGAAGAAGAGGAAGATGAATCGAAGAAGAAGACGATGAAGAATCAAAGATGAACTTACCGGAATGTGATCTTTGAAGAAGAGAATCGATCAGCACCTTCGATTCTCTTGGGAGTTCTTCGATTCTCTTCAATAGCTTCGCAGGAAGGAGTTCTTCAGCGCTTGGGAGTCTCTGTGTTTCAAGAAAAAGAGAGAGAGAATCGAATAGAGTAGAACCCTAATTTCCTAATTTTAGGCATAGTTTGAGAAGACTAAATAAGTGTATTTTTTGACTTTTTATGAAATATAGGTTGGGTTTGGGTTTGGGTTGGGTTTGAAATAATGTGTTAGAGAGGTGATGTGATTTAAATAAGATGATGTGACTTAAATAGGATAGTGACTTTTTAACTTTTTGTATTTTTTCAATCATGTCAAACTTGGCCTTAATTTGTTTCAAGTTTTGTCTATTACAATAATACCCCAAATTTAAATAATTTTTTTTAAAATAAACCAACAAAATTGCTTCGTACCCTTTAATTTGTAAAACAATTCGTTTTTTACCTTGAAATACCCAAAAACGTACCCATTGCGTACCCATCATTATACTGATAGTATAAAACATACCCAGTGCGTTTTTAGCATACTCGGTATACGTGCAGTTATAACGTTACACGTACTCACACTCAATAAGTATCCGGTACTTATATGGTAACATTTTTGGAGTACTTGTGCTTCATAGCCTCTCTCTTATGCTACCTTCCTTCAAACACGTTACAAATAAAAAAAAAGTTCAAATTTTCTTGAGAATGTTTTTAAATCACTCAATTGTTTTGAAATATGAATTCATCTTTTGACAAAGATGCCAACTAAAACTAGTTTCTTCATATTTCTAAAAAAACATAAGTGAAAATCATCTGTTTCCACACAATTCGTGTGCGTTCCTTTCTTGGAGGAAGGTAAGAACTAATGTTTTAAAATCCGGATTGGTAAGGGAACCAAAAAAGAAATTGGACAGATGGGTCACTAGTTCAACCTTAGTTGAACCAAAATCGAACCGTGACGCCATAATTATCTTATAAATATATTAAAATTATATATAAATAAAATTATATGTATATGTATTAAAAATATATAAATATTATTTTTAAATATTTATTCTAATTTTTTCAAAAAATATATATATATAAATGTTATTTATCAAAAAAATATTATATATAAATAAAAAATATGTATTAAAAAATTACGAACGAATAAATTACCAACACCCCCTCGAAGTTTGACTAAAATACAGATTCCCCTTGAAGTTTGAAAATTTATAAATTGCCCCCTGAGGTTTATATGTGCATAACAAATGAGTAGATAATTTGTTATGTAAATATAAACCTTAGGGGCCAATTTGTTATGCAAATATAAATCTCAGTGAGTGGGATGTAATTTCTCAAATCTCAGGAGGGAATTCGTATTTTTGTCAAATCTCTCGGGGGTGTTTGTAATTTTCCCTAAAATTATATATAAATATTTCTTTTAAATATTTATTCTAATTTTTGCTTTTAGTTTTAAAATAAAAACATCATATATTTAAATAGTTTACTAGTTTTAATTTTGAAGGGAAACCAAATGTTCAATATTCCCTCCAAACTATTTTGATTAAAATAATTTGATTGAAATAATATGATTAATTTTGGAGGGATATTAAAATTTCAACTCTCCCTCTAATAAATTTGATTCAAATATTATAATTGAATCTCATATGGGTTACTTGAGTTCTTTTTTAAGGCATTTTTTTTTAATATAAATAGGGTGAGACTTTCACAATATTTTCAAGCTCTCAGTGGGATTCTTCGCAAGAAAGTTAGGAAGAACAAATACGGATACGGGATACAAGTACGATACGATGTGAAAAACTAAAATACGAGTACAGCTGGAATACGTTCATAAGAAATATTATTTTAATAATTTTTAATAACATAGTATGTATACAAATAAAACCTAAAGTAAAAGACAACTTCATAAAAAGAAAGATTCCTATAAAGTTAAGAGTCTTCAAGGTCAATAGCTTCAACTTGTTCCCCATACCCAAACTCATTTCCTAAAATTTATAAATCTGGTAAAGAAATAAAACAAAACATTAATGTAGTTATCTTTTGGCATGAACATTCAAAAAAATTCAGCAATTCAATTAAATTTCAGCAATTTCAACAATATAGCATCGTCACCCATAACAACCATAATACAATTCAAATTAAGGACAAAAAAAATACCTCACAGTAGCTTAGCTCAGCTCCCAAAAAAAAAAAAAGAGAAGAAAAAAATTCAAAAGGGTTAGTATTAGTACAGTGAGAAGGAGAAAGAGTGAGATTGAGCTAGAGAGAGAATGTGAGTGAGATTGAGTGAGAGGAAGAGTGAGATTAAATGAGAGAGAGAGTGTGAGATCGAGCGAGAAAAAGGAAGAAACAGATCGAACGAGGAGAGAGAGTGTGTGAGATCGAGCGACAGAGAGATAACGAAACAGAATGAGAGTGAGGGTGACGAACCTCGATCGATGATAAGGACGAGAACGACGACTTGTTGTTGTTCGACGACTCTCTTGCTGTTGTTCGATGACTCCTCTAGGTAGGGTTTGTTTGATTTTTTTGTTTTATTTTAGATATAGTTTTGTTATTTTACACTTTGACCCCAATTATTTGTTTTATTTTAGATATAGTTTTGTTATTTTACACTTTGACCCCAATTATAAGTTTCAAAATTATTTTTTCGCCCTACTATATCCCGAAAGTATCCCAAGCATATCCTTGAAGTGTCCCCGCATATCTTAAATGTATCTAAAATTTAAAAAAAAAAGATTAAAAATGGAATACTTCTTTGCCGTATCTGATATGTATCCCGCCGTATTAGATGTGTATCCGTATCCGATATATATTCAATACGCGTACGAGGGCCGTTTCAAAGTATCTGTGCTTCCTAGCAAGAAAGAGACCCTTGAAGAGAGCTTATAGTCAATTTATTTTATATTATATATATACATATATATAAGAAAGAAAGAAAATAAATAAATTGAAGGACTGGTTCCAAAAAACCATGTCCGGTTCACTAGTTTAGCCGGTTCTATTGCTAGGTTTTTCGATTTTGGTGAAAAAGGACGATTTTGGGATCAGTTCAGTTCTGCGGGTAAGTCCAGACTGGAACTGGCCCAGTTCAACCGACTGGTCCGGTCTGGTTTTTAAAACCATGGTAAGAACTTCATTATTAAGAAAACAAAATTCTATTCATATATAAAATTTGTTAGTCTATTTTAATATTTATTTGTGTAATTAATTTATTAATTGATATAAATGAGTATATAATGGTGAATTAGTGGGGTTTAACTAGAAGTTATCATATGAGAATGTGGAGAGTCCCACATTGACTAGATAAGAGAAAATGGAAAAGTTTTTAAGCAAGTATGTTATTGAATTTGGGTATAACTTGCAGGAATGGATCCAACCCACGGGTGCAAGGAAGGAGCAAATGGAGATTACATACATGACTACTCAACTATCTATTAGTCCGTCATAAGCCCATTATGTATTGTGTTGATATATTATTTATATGTCATTATTGGGCTACTTATGTGACCTATAACTCCTCACTAATTCAGGCATTATGGACTAGAGTGAACATGGTCCGAATTGAGATAAAACAAGGACCAATCCGTTATCTACGGTTCCTGAAAAATTAAAATCAATCCAATCTGTTTAAATCGTGAAACCAATCCGTTTAAACAAGGATTTGATCATTTTAGGACCGCAGATTCACATATTTAAATAACAGAAAAATATATAACATTTTCATTTCTAAAAAACATATGGGGTTGAAATGAATCAAACAAATCTGGGGCTGGACATACATGCTTATACGAAATAGAACATGATTTCCACAAAAACAAATCTGGGGCAATAAAACAGAACATACATAAGAAGCAGAACATGCTTATATACACAAGAAACCCAGAAAAGGGAAATATGATTCCTACAAAAACAAAAATGTATAAAGAAATTTGAATAGAATAACATTTATGATCAACAAAATGGATGATCTGAGATGAATCAAACAGATCATATATGAAAATCAAACAAATCTGGGGATAGACATACATGCTCATAAGAAACAGATGATTCCCACAAAAATAAATCTGGGGCAATCAAACAGAACATACATATGAAGTAGAACATGCTTATATACACAAGAAATCCACCCAAAAAAAAATATATATGGTTCCCACAAAAACGAAAATGTATAAAGAAATTTGAATATAATAACATTTTTGATCAACAAGATGGATGATCTGAGATGAATCAAACAGATCATATATGAAATCAAACAAATCTGGGGCTGGACATACATGCTTATAAGAAACAGAACATGATTCCCACAAAAACAAATCTGAGGCAATCAAACAAAACATGCTCATATACACAAGAAACCCACAAAAAGAAAATATGATTCCCACAAAAACAAAAATTTATAAAGAAATTTGAATAAAATAACATTTTTGATCAATAAGATGGATGATCTTAGATGAATCAAATAGATCATATATGAAATCAAACAAATCTGGGGCTAGACATACATGCTCATAAGAAACAGAACATGATTCCTACAAAAACAAATCTAGGGCAATCAAACAGAACATACATACGAAGCAGAACATGCTCATATAACAAGAAACCCACAAAAAGAAAATATGATTCCCACAAAAACAAAAATGAATAAAGAAATTTGAATAGAAAAACATTTTTGATCAAATATGATTCCCTTTCCTTAAACAGAACATGATTCCCACACAAACAAAATATTTTTCCAACAAACAAAACATGATTCCCACAAAAATAAAATATAATATATACATATACATATAGCGATGGGGATGGAGCTCACCGAGAGAGAGAGAGAGCTACAACTGCCGATCTGAGATGGATGATGATCGGAGATAGAGGATCTAAGAGTGTCTGAAAAAGAGAAGAGAAAAAGAGTACCGAGAGAGATGAGAGTGTGAGAAGCAGCAGTTAGTGAGTGAGAGCGGCGTGGGAAGTGAATTAGGGTTAGTATTTAGCTTTTATATGGGAAGGTATATGGTATAAACATAGACTAAATGTATACGATCCTAATCAGTTTCAATCCGAAATCGATCCATGGCCTATAGATTTTTAAATTTCTAATTCGGAATCGAATCACGAATTCAAAAAACTAGCCCAATCGGATTGGACTGGACCGAATTGAATTACGAATTATATGGATTCCTTGCTCAGCCCTATTATGAACCATGATATTTGTGTTAATTCATAGAGGCCCAAGTTGCCTATAAATAGACCCATTCCACTTCAATCTGTTGCATTGCCATACGGACCAGTCTATGGGGGTATTTGGGAAGAAGCTTTTTCAGTTTTTTTTGACTAAAATAACATTAAAAGACACAATAGACTAAAATAACCAACAAGACAAAATGTTACATCACACCCATAATCATTTCACTTTTTCTCTCACAAACATCACATCCAACTACAAAAAAATCCAACTATCTTCCCAAACACAAAAATTTTAGTCTCCTAAAATATCTAAAAACTAAAATAGTAACTTCCTAAACACCCACTATATAAGAGAGAGATTACAAGCTAAAGAAGGGTGTTCATTTTGGTGGAGTTGTGGATTCATCACCTTTTGCAGAGTTGGCCTAACCCATTTGATAATCAGTCGGGTTGTTGTGTCTTCAAAGGGGCAAGTCAGATATTGGTAACTACTACATCGGTCTTTAGATTCTTCCAACCGCAGTGGGCTTAAATCTCCTTAAAAAAAATAACAAATAATTATATTTAAGTGTTGTTATAAAAGATGAAATAAGTTTTTTTAAGCTTTTTAGTTTGTTGATTTATTTTCGTCTTTAGTGAACTTTTTTTTTTTTTTACTTTTTAAATTCTTCTAGATTAGACGGACCTAAAAAGTAAAAAATTTTGACACAAATAAAAAGAGGTACTAAAAAAATTTTTAAAAATTGACCTATGAAAAAATTTTCTAAAGGACAGAAGAAAATCACAAATTTTTTTTTGCGATTTTCTTCTGTCTTTTAGTGAGTTTTTTCATGTTTAGGTCAGTTTTTTTTTTTACTTTTTAAATGCATCTAATCTAGATGTGTCTAAAATGTAAAAAATATTTGACTAAAATATAAAATAAAAAAAATCACTAAAAACAAAAAATATGAAAAACAAATGATTTTGAAAAACTATTTTCCAAGACTAAACCAAACAAAGCAATGACATCGATAGCTTTCTTGTTTACTTTTTTTCATCTTTAATTAACTTTTTTTTTTTTTTTTAAAATTTCAAAAGTATTGACTTTTAGGTCCTACTAGACTAAACAAATCAAAAAAATAATAATAATAATTTTGAAAAAGGTCCACTCAATCTGCCCCATCCCAACAATACCACTCCTTAGAGAAACAACGAGACTCCTCATCTATTCAACACAAAAATAAATAATAATAATAATAATAATAATAATAATAATAATAATAATAATAATAATGTTAATAATAATAATAATAATAATAATAATAATAATAATAATAATAATAATAATAATAATAATAATAATAATAATAATAATAATAATAATAATAATAATAATAATAATAATAATAATAATAATAATAATAATAATAATAATAATAATAATAATAATAATAATAATAATAATAATAATAATAATAATAATAATAATAATAATAATAATAATAATAATAATAATAATAATAATAATAATAATAATAATAATAAAAAATGGGTAAGGCAAATAAAAACAAAGAAGACGGAGCACTTGTAGTTGTCAAATGTCATAATGGATGGAGTGGTCACGGGCTTCTCTTGACTAATGCAATCCCAAGTCCCACACACCACATACATAGATAGCTATAGATTCATATGTATACACATACAGTAGACACTCCAACCCCATCCCCAACCTATGCCACCAAAATGCTTCTCCTCTAGCCCCACCGCCTCTCTACCAATTTACTCTAATAAAAAACTCTATAGTGTACATACTAGTGGTCGGATGTATTTATAATTTTATATTAATGAATAACATTTTGATGAATAAGAATTTTTTTTAAAGAATTTTGAATAGTTTGATGAATGAGAACAACAAATACAATAATTATTAGATGTAATAGTTACTAGATGTGAAGGATATTCAAGAAGAAAGAAAAAATAGTGACAACGTTCACACCAAATAGAATGTACACTTTTATATATATATATATATATATTGAAAAAAAATAGAAATGTGATATGATTCAAATACGTGCACTTAATGCATTCCCAAATATCTTAACTTTTTTCTTTTAAAAAAAGTTTTACAAATTTTTTCTACTTACTAACATGCAAAGCAGTGTTGAAATTTTGAAATTTAAAACAAAATCCATTACAACAGTAAAATTGGCATGGTTCGTGAATTTACAGGGAGCAATATTACATCAATAAAGAGGAGCTTGGTGCTAAAAAAGCACCAAGCGCCAGCTGGTGAGGAACCAACAAGAGAAAGCAAGAAGGAAGAGCAAGCTAAAGGATAGACTAAAATAAAATGGAACAAAGAAACCAACTGATATACACAACTGATATACCAGTGACCAACCAACACTAGCAGAGTTTGAGCCAACCAGTGACCAACCAACAATAGTGCCCACCCAGACCAGCAGATGCATAAAACCACAGATGCATACCCAACCATCTGTGTTGTTAATACCACAGATGCATACCCAAACAGCTTCAAGACAGATTTATATCAGCAGATGCAACCCAACATAATAACACAGATGCAGACCAGTGGCAATCAGATATAGAGTCAGACCAGAATCAGATGCAAAACACAGATACAGACCAATGGCAATCAGACCAGAAACAGACCAGCAACAAAACACAGATTCAACATATGTTGCAACCCAACAAGTAACACAGATTCAACATAATGCAACCCTACATAATACACAGATGCATACCAAAATAATGTTGTATATTACATTATTGTATTGAACTATTACAAGTGGTGGCTTATATATAGAACTTATATAGAGTGTTAATTAAGAAACCCTAAGAATAAGAAAACTTATAGAAATATGAAAATCTGACAAATATGAAAAGTAATATATTCTAGATATACTTTAACAGAAATTTTTGGGAAGATGAAGCATGTAGACTTTGTTATCTATTATAATTCCACCGAATATGATGTGCAATGTATGTGCTGGTTGTTTGAATTTAGGGGCATCATGTGTGCTCACTCACTCGTTGTGCTCATTGCAAGATGCATAAATGAGGTTCCACATAAATACATTCTACCACGATGGCGAAAAGATTTGGATAGAGGGTACACATGCATAAAAACCACATACGCTGGCTTTGGGGATGATTTCAATGCAAAGGTGTATGAGAAGATGAATAGAAAATTGGTTGGCATTGTACAATTTGCTGGGAACTGTGAAGGGAAAATAAAACTTATCGACCGTGGGTTGGATGAAATCAAGGCGAAAGTGATGAAAGATGATGAAGGTGGTGGGAGTAATGTAGCACCTTCGACTAGTAATGTACCACCTATTACTAGTAATGTACCATCTTCCTCAATTGGCAACATTAATAGACAGGCAATCAGTCATACCAAGTTGCTTAGTCCTTTGGTTGCTCGGCGAAAAGGTCGTCCAGTTACTAAAAGAAAGGTTGCCAAAGTAGATCAAATAGTGAATCGGTTGAAGGCAAGCAAAAGAAAACATAGCAAATCAAAGGTAAATTGGTATTCATTACTCTCTATTCAACTCATATTTTATTGTAATCATGTCATACATTTGAGGCATTCATTAACTTTTATGAATATAGGGTACTAAGGTGCTTGGAGGTGAAGGTGAAGGTCAATGTCAATCTCAACCTGAATGTAGTGTACGTAGAGAGCTTTATCCTTATGTGGTTGGCATGGAAAATAATATGTGTGTGCCGGTACGTATACATCATAGGATTTTACATTGAGCAATTTATGTTATTCTCCAATTTATTTTAACATTTCATTTTAATTGAATAGGGACACATGGTCAATGCTATTGGAGGCACATCTCTCACCCCGACAAGTGTGGACATTATGAGAAGACAAAGTTTCATAAATCCCCCAACTCAGATTTATGGAGTTGGCACATCGCTTACCCCGTCGGACTGTATTGGAGGCATACCGGGATTTACGAGAACTCAACAATCCATGACTGCTACGCATCAAATTTATGGAGCTGTACCATCTTCATTTGTTGACTTCAATGTACAAATAAACCACAATGACTGTGGCGGTAGTTTTCGTTAGTTGGAAACTTGCAATTGTAATGCCTTTTATGTGACTAAACTTGAATTTTATTTTGTTTTGGATAATTTATTTAATATATTTTTGGATTGTTCAGTTTCTTTATTTTTTGGTTGAGAACAAATTGATGTTGTTCCCTACTTTGTCGTTATAGTTAATGTTCCCAATTGATGTTGTTATATTTGTGCTCTATTTACTACATGTGTTCCAAATCTGTGTGAAAAAACCTGTTACAAATCTGTTAAAAACCTGTCTTCAAATCTATCTTGAAAAACCAGTATGGAAAAAATATGTTCTCAAAACTGTGTGAAAAACCAGTGTTCAAAAAATCTTTCTTCAAAAACCTATGTACAAAAATCTGTGTTCAAAACTATGTGAAAAAAACCTATCTTCGAATCTGCCTTGGAAAACCTGTGTGAAAACAAAAGTCTTCAACACTGAAAAACTAGTGTTGAAAAAATCTGTGTGAAACAATGTGAAACAAAACCTGTATTTGAATCTGTCTTGCAAAACCTGTGTGCAGAAATGTCTTCAAAACTGTTTGAAAAATCAGTGTTTGAAAAACCAGTGTTCAAACAATCTGTCTTCAAAACTGTGTTAAAAAACCTGTGTGCAAAAATCTGTCAAAAAAACCTGTCAATCTGTCAATGTGTCCAAATCTGTGTTGAAAATGTGTTGAACCTGTGTCCATATGTGTCCAAATCTGACAACAATGTGATTCAATTGTGTTCACAATCTGTCAATTTTCTGTGTTAACAATGAAGACAAAGTTGTGAAGCACCTGTGTTAAAATACACAACAATGTATGTTCAAATACAGAACAATGTATGCAAAAATTTGTGAAGCACCAGACAAACAGAATCTATGTTCTAAATCAGTCCAAAATGTGTCCAAAATCAGCCTAAAATCAGTCAAAAATCAGCCCAAAATCAGCCTACAATCAGTCCAAAATCATCCCAAAATCTGTCCAAAATCCGCCTAAAATCTGTCCAAAATCAGCCTACAATCAGTCCAAAATCATCCCAAAATCTGTCCAAATTCAGCCTACAATCAGCCCAAAATCAGTCCAAAATCTGTCGGAAATCAGCCCAAAATCTGTCAATAATCTATGTTCAAACACACAAGCATAAGCTATGAAGCACCTGTTCATAATATGTGTTAACAAGCTGTCCAAATCTGTGAAGCACCTGTGTTGAAATTCAGAAATACATAAACAGAATCTGCCATGAGAATTTGTCCAAATCTGTGAAGAATGTGAGAACAAATTTTATTCATAATCTGTCAACATAATCTATGTTCGAAATCAGTCCAAATCTGTCAATAATCTATGTTCAAGCAGACAAACATAATCTATGTTCGAAATCAGTCCAAATCTGTCAATAATCTATGTTCAAGCACACAAACAT
Organism: Camellia sinensis; assembly: GCF_004153795.1. Taxonomy (NCBI): domain Eukaryota; kingdom Viridiplantae; phylum Streptophyta; class Magnoliopsida; order Ericales; family Theaceae; genus Camellia; species Camellia sinensis. The sequence continues at coordinate 28,171 of NW_021027391.1, read as the reverse complement.
AAGCTATGTTCGAAATCAGGCCAAAATCAGTCCAAAATCAACCCAAAATCTGTCAAAAATCAACCCAAAATCTGTCCAAAATCAGCTCAAAATCTGTCCAAAACCTGTCCAAATCTGTTCATAATATGTGTTCAAACAGACAAACAAATAACTTTTAAGCTTCCAATCAGATAACAAACAATCCACATGATTACATATTCATACTTGTCAATCCATAATTGTAATATATAATAAATCTTCATACATATCATCTTCATAATTAATACAAGACCAATTACATGTTCTAACTTGTATAAAAATTATTACATCTTCATAATTAAGATCACACCAATTACAAGCAAGATGAAGATCCTATTAATACAACACGAATTTCTATTTATGTCTCTTTGCAATTTTTGCATCTGCGCATTCTGAAATTGATGTTGTTCGCTTTGAAATCGAAGATGTTCGCCCATACTTTGAAGTTGTTCGGTGACAGTCGGTGTATTCTCCATTCGCACTTGCCCTTCCTCCATACGTTGTGAATTTGTAGGCAAGCACCATGCAATAAACCCACTGCAATCAGGACAACAATAAAATAGCTTATTCTTGTTTCGTTCCGTTTCCGAAATTCGAATGATTGCTTTTTTCCGACATTGAGGACAATTTCTGTTGCAATACGTCAATTGATCTGAGGTACTACCGTTAACACTTGAAGTTGACATCTGCAAAAATATGAAGCCAAATCTCAATCAGTTACTGTATTAGTCTTAGGACCTCTTCCTACAGCAATTGGAAATTTGAATAAGTTGACAAACCTGTAAGAAAATTTGGAGAAATTGTTGTTGTAGGGTATTGGCTTATAAGTAACATAGGCATTTGTAAGGCTTTGTATTTTTTATTTTTATTTTTGTTCTGATTAGAAGGTGAAAGACTTCTATGAAAGTGTAAGTAAGCACTTTGACAGCATGGTTTCAATGTATTAGTGGCTTTCATATTTGAGTCATAGTCCCTCATTGCTGTGTGCTCCTCATATTCCCTTGTGACATGACTCTTATGTGAAGGAATGATGGAATGACACAACCTTAAACTAACTCTTTACAAGTTCAAGTTATTAAAATTGCCTCATCCTTCTAAAAAGTTCAACCTGAACCTATTTCCAGAAACATGTCTGCTTCATGCTTCTAAAAAGATAAAATTTGATTTCGAGATCCTGTTTGACCCTTATATTTCAACCAGATGCGTCATTCTTTGAATCATCTAAGCTTTTACACATTTCCATTACAGAAAATTTCAGCTAAATTGCACATATGCTTTACTTACTATGTATTATGCAGTTGTCAGTTCCATGTCTTGGGTGCCCTTTTCAATGCTTCCAATTCCTTTTTCTGCAGGTCTCTTAATTCTAACAGTTTCTGCAGGTCTCTTAATTTTAATTATTGAAGTTTGAAAACTTTATCATTGATCTGAATTTTTTAATTAAATTTATTGTTTACAAAACTGCGATTCAAGTGGGGGAGGAGAAGTCATATAGCTTTTGATTCGAAACAGCCAGCTGCTACTCTATAGGCACTATTAAGTTATGATAGAAAAAATAAAATATACAGGATAAGAAACCACTGCTAATAACATCCATGTACAAGGATAGCATCTTTGGCCAAATCAAAAATTAGATAAGAAATTTCATTTGCTCATAAGTTACACTTGAGGAGGGTGCTTGGAGATACCACTCGAGCTAACAGTTTATCAGTTGATAATGAAATAGAGATGGTGCCAAAGCCTCCAATTTTATACTGATTGGTCATAGAAACTAATAACAGCAAAAGGTCCCTAATAAAAAAGAACTATTAATATGCATTTGGATATTAAAAGTTAAACATAAATGAAAATCAAGAAAGGATGGCTTTCCTTCTTTTCCCCCCTTTTTTCTAATGTCAGAAGCTAAGCAAGGTTGAGAGTGGACACTTGCTAACTCCCAATTGAAGAAAATAAAAAATAATGCTAATACAGCTAACAAAAGCATGAAAAGAATAATCAAATAGTTGGATAATGATTCACATAGATGGATCATGCCTATGGCTTGACTAACTTTTAGGGTAATTAAATTTGTTCATCTTTTTCTTTTTTAATAAAAATTAATTCATAGTGTAGCCTAGTTTAAGGAAAGAGAATGTAGGAAAATTGACGATGTGGTTCAGAAGTTTGAGAGGGGATTGGCAAGTTAGAAACAACAATATCTTAAAGGGTGGAAAATTGACTAATTAAAAGTACTCTTGCTAGTCTTCCAACTTGCTATATATATTTATTCACTGTTCCTAATTCAATACTAGAAAGGCTACAGAAACTTAAGAGAAATTATTTATTAGAAGTTAATGGGAGACAAATTCAAGTACCACTAAATGGACTACGGAAAAACGAGTGCTCCTACCATGAATGGAGGTTCAAGTATTCATCACTTAAAACTTTTTAACCAAGTTTTAATATGGGGAAATGACTTCGGAGAGATATATTGAATGAAGAAGGCTTATGGAGAAGGGTGGTTGATTGTAAATTTGTTGTCAAGCCAAGGGGGTGGACTTGCAAGGAGGTTCAGGGTTCTTATAGAGTTAACGCTTCAAAGGATTAGGAAAAGTTGGATAGATTTTCATAGCTATTTAAGGGTTTGGATTGTTAACGGTTGGAGATTACAATTTTAGCATTGACATGAGGTGCCAAGAGTATCCCCTGCCAGAAGCTTTTCCGGTTGGAGAGTATATCATGAACAACCCAAAACCGATTGTGAAGTGATGTCAAGTAGTCATGTGATTTTCAACATTGTATACTCATCAAAACAACAAACACATGCAATGCACGTCATGCATTCAAATCTTCTCCCAAAAAACATAAAATAAAATTAAAAAAATACATAAAATACATACAAATATATTAATTCCTAAATAAATTCCAAACAATCAAGCCTAAAACAACAAAGTAAGCCAATACTTGAAACACAACAACCTTGAGTCCTCATTTTCAAATGTCAATTCGCATTTTCGTCAATAAAATCAAAGATCAGAGAGTCAAAGTCGAACAAAAGCAATGTAGCCAGATTTAATTCTCAATAAAAAGACGTAGAATTTCAAAATTTCAACAGTTATATGCATCTCTACATCTACATCTACATCTATAACTGAATATATATATATAGAGCGAGAGAGAGAGAGAGAGAGCGCACCAAATATGTGAAAATTCCAGTCAATCTACAAAAGCCAATGTGGCAGCAATGGCGCAATACAGAGGAGGCAAGAGCTACTGACTCTTATGAAAATTGGTACAACAAACATATATAAAATAACAATTATTAGATCAATGTTCGCCAAAGATGTGACAAGATAACCAAATTTGATGGGAAGCCCACACTGGCATCACATGGCTCATCAAATTGTTGTAACAGAGAGTCCATGGCTCAATTATGTTTCTTTTCATGAGGTATAACATATATACACAAGCATACAGGTTGTATATACCATCACAAACTTGAGCTTCTCTGTGAGAATAAGAAAACCATGGTATTATATTAAATAGCCAAACAAATCGTAATTTATTAGTGAGGTAAACAAATGTATTATATAGTGAGGTAAACAATCGTATATACACTGATACATTTGTATATACAAATTTATAATATTTCTTCCAAACAACCTAGAACAACCGTATATACACTGATATATTATACAGTTTAAATAGTCTGTTAGAATCGTAATTTATTAGTGAGGTAAACAAATGTATTATATAGTGAGGTAAACAATCGTATATACACTGATACATTTGTATATACAAATTTATAATATTTCTTCCAAACAACCTAGAACAACCGTATATACACTGATATATTATACAGTTTAAATAGTCTGTTAGAATCGTAATTTATTAGTGAGGTAAACAAATGTATTATATAGTGAGGTAAACAATCGTATATACACTGATACATTTGTATATACAAATTTATAATATTTCTTCCAAACAACCTAGAACAACCGTATATACACTGATATATTATACAGTTTAAATAGTCTGTTAGAATCGTAATTTATTAGTGAGGTAAACAAATGTATTATATAGTGAGGTAAACAATCGTATATACACTGATACATTTGTATATACAAATTTATAATATTTCTTCCAAACAACCTAGAACAACCGTATATACACTGATATATTATACAGTTTAAATAGTCTGTTAGAATCGTAATTTATTAGTGAGGTAAACAAACAACAGTGAAGAGAAGGAAGAATGGAGAGAGTTTGAAATGAAAATCAATTTCAAATTTGAAATCAATAAGAAAGAGGGAGAAACGGGCGAGTTGCATCCGTTTTCCACGTAGGCAGCCACGTCATTAGTGGTAATTTAGTGGTCAAAGTTTAGAGGTCGGGAGCATTTTTCTTCACTTTATTACGGCTTTCAAAAAGGCAATGTTGGTTAAACGATGTTGACGGATTATCAAGCATTCAAATTCTTTGGTAGTCAGAATTTTAAAAGCAAGGTACTTCCCTAATTGTGAATTTTTTCAAGCCTCAATCCATGGCAACCCCTTCTTTACTTGGCAATAGTATCTTTGGTGTTCACCAGGCCCGGCCCTGAGATTTTTGGAGCTCAAAGTTAATAATTAATTAATAAATTTTTTGGATCCTTCACATTTTTTTTATTGAATGAAAAAAAAAATTAAAAGTAAAGGACAAAAGATTTGTGTCAAAATCACAAAAAATACTTAGCATTACAATACAATAACTAACAAGTATCGCTTAATCCTCACTCTTCTTGTATTTTTAGAAGGAAATAAATCAAATATACTTGAATAATCTAATTTTTTTGTAAAATTATTTATAATGAATAACAATGCTAATTATTTTAAATGGGCCTTTCAATTTTTTAATGGATTAATTTATTTTAAGTTAATTTGGGTCTTCCTTAATTTTTTTTGGACTTAAAATATACTTAATATATTAGACTAAATTATAATAAGAGAGACCCTTTTTTTGGGCCTATTTTCAATTGATAACAATGTTAATTTTTTTGAATGGTCTTTCAATTTTTTAATGGATCAATTTATTTTAAGTTAGTTTGGACATTTTGTTATTTTTTTAGGCTTAAAATATACTTAATATATTACACAAAATTATAACGGTAGGAAATCCTTTTTTTAAGTCTATTTTGAAGTACTTTTTTTAAGTCTATTTTGAAGGGTCCTAGACCATGACCTTGTGGCCTATGTCCCAGGCCGGCCTGGGTGCTCACTCTTTGCTTGAAGCTGGTATTCGGTGGTGGGTTGGGGATGGTGCAAATATCAAAGTCAATTAGGATAAATGGATCCCCCGACCTCACTCGTTCAAGTTGATATCTTCTCCTCCACTTTGTTCTCATATGATGGTTATTGAACTAATTATGGAAAATCGAATGGAATGGAATGTCGATAAGGTTCAGGGGTAGTTTTCTCCAATTGATGTCGAGGCTATGTTGGCTATCCGATGTCGAGCTACAAATTGTAAACATAAATTTCAGAACATGAAACTTCATGTTTCGGATCATCTACCATGTATATCATCAAGAAATCAAGACAAAATGACATACCTGAATCCATCGATGAACGGTTAAACGGAAGCGTCTGATTGTCAATAAAACCTTGATATTGACTATGTTATTGCCTTCTAATCCTTTCCCCTTTGGTGCCTTATGTTTCTCCTTGAGAGGATTTAGAAAAACAAAACAGTGTTCTTATCTTTCACCTTGGGAAGGAATAGGGACCATAACCTTTTAAAGGTTGTAATTGGTTTTCAAAACTGAAAGATAATGAAACCAATAAATTAACCATTATTGGTTTTAAACTGAAAAGGTAATGAAAACAACTTTAACCAAATATGTTTTAATTTCTATTTCTGCCCCTCATAGAAATAGAAATTATACAACTAGTATCTACACATTAGGTCCATAAACACATATACCTTAAGCTCTAACTAAATTGAATCACTTAAATTGTAAGGCTTTTATAAATAATAACACCACATTTAATTATGTGGTCCCATTGAGACATATCTAACAATCTCCCACTGGACCACATAGTATCTTGAAAAATGTGCTTAACTTTAGTGAGCTCAGAAATTGTTATCATAACTTGAGGGTATCCAAATAATCTTGTCCATAACTATATTAATAATGGATCAAAGCGGTCTTCGTTACATCAATCGTAACCTCGACCCCCCCAATGGTCACGTTATACAAATAAACTAAATGACATAGATCAATCATGGATGCGTAGCATGGAAATTACATGTGATGTGATCCATACATGCCTATGTCCAACTGGTCCTACTTAACTTTATTGAGATCAATACTTCACAATACGTAACAGAGCGTAATAACTGAATACTTCATTTCTGCAGAAATTAATCTAATACATAAATAAAACTCAAGGCTACATAAAGCAGTAATATAAATTAAAACTCTCACTAAACCAGAATGTTCTCAAATAGAACAACACCCATATGACAGTGTGCTCATGAAAGACCTGGGTGGTAGTTTTCTTCGTAAGTGGATCGCTATCATGGAGTTTGTCCCAATGTGCTCTATTAAGAGTCCGGTAACGTAGAATGACTGATCATTACTTCTTACCATATCCTTAAGAGTCCGGTTTGTCTCTCAGATACACCATTCATGCTAGGGTGATCCTGGCATGGTGTATTGTGGGACGATTCCACATTCCTCCAGGTATTTTGCAAACGGTCCTGGACGTTGTTCCACGTCGATCCATCATATCTGCCATAGTTTACCACCACGGTCAGACCTGACACTTTTAATCCGTTTTGTTGAGTTGTAAACTCACTTCGG